>BTHU01000006.1:11074811-11447311 GCA_036184795.1 Tokudaia tokunoshimensis | reverse complement strand
GAAGGGCTACAGGAGAATGGCTCCCACTGTGAGCTGCTGAGCAGCCACTGCTCAGACCACACTCTGGGCCTTGGGGCTAACCAGGAAGGAGCCTCACAGAGGGCTGGAACGAAGAGCTGTGCTGGACAGGCTCTGACTCTTTGGGGGATGTTCTTTTCTTAATCCTACTTCATGGATTATGTTACAGAAAATGACATTCTATGTTACAATGTAGGGTAAGTAATGTCATTATAATACCAGTGGCAGACCAGTTTGGAGGCAAAGCTGTGCTGTCCAGAGGGGAGGCAGTACACAGCGCTGAACAGAACTGATAAGCATGGGTTCCCATGCCAACCCAGCGGCCCAAGTCACCTGAAAAGTCTGGCGAGTCAGTCACTTAAGAACACGTCTGCCATTTTTGCTGAGTTCCTGCAAAAAAGTGGCATACAATCCTACAAAACTATATAAAAATATCCCAAAGCTGCCTTGTGTAGGGACTTAGCAGTTCACAATTCCTTGAACCTTCTTTTATTTTAGGACAGGAAGGACCATAAATGAGCACAGTTAATGAACAGAAGAAACGTGCATGATGGGGCACGGCTGACCCTCTTACAAATGTCCACCGTGGGTGGCTTCTGTGCCTCTCAAACACCCAGGAGCCAAGTGAAGTAAGCCACGCCACCCTGCTAGGGTCACAGGAAGGCCCTGGCCTGGGAGGATCAAGCCTGTCCATCGGCTCGCCTCCCTGAGTGTCAGCCTTTAGACTTGCTCTGACTAAGCAAACAATGAGCACACTGTGCAGGCACCGTCAGCTCAGGCCAGCGTCTCACTGAAAGGAACAAGGGGCTGCACAAGGCACTTGCCGCAGTGATCTGAAACCACGCTCCTCACACCCCAGCTCAATCCCAGGGCAGAGCCCTTGTGTTACCTTTGTTTTCAGGACTGGAGCCAGTGTTGCTGTCTGGTGCTGGCAGCATGTCTTCATATCCCCAAGACACTATGTGTTTGCCCCCGAGCAAACAGGATGGGGATCCGGGGCCCCCTTCCAAAAGCAGCAACCTGCGCAGGGGTAGATTGCAAAGACCTGAGCACGTCCATTCCAGGGACTAAAAGTCCATTCCAGGGACTAAAAGTCCACTAACCAGCTCAGAGAGCAAACACAAACAGTTGAAAGAGATATGCATTGGAGTGGTATTTACAGCGTATTTTAGTGAAAAATTAAAAGGCAGTAATTATAAAGCATTGGGCCCGGGAGACGGCGCAGTGGACAAAAGCACCAGCTCTGGAAGCCTGAGGCCAGAGTTCAAGCCCTGGGACCTGTGTAAAATGCCATGTGAAGGCGCATACCTCTAACCCCTGCACTTGTACACTGAGATTAGAGCAGTCAGGTGCCCAAAGTCACAAGCCAGGTAGCCTGGAGTACGTGTGCAGAGGCAAGAGAGACCCTGACTCAGCATGGTGAGAAGGAAGAGCTGAGTCCTGTATGTGGCTCTCTTCCATACACACACTCCACACCATGTATGTATACCCACGCCCAGGCAAACAAACAAACAAATAAAAACTTTAACATGCTTAAAAATTTAAATTTATCTGTGTATTAATATACACATTCTATTTCTATTTATTTAATTTTTTTGGCTTTACATTTTAGTAATACTGCCTCATGTAGCCGGGGCTAGCCTTAAGCTCCCAGATCCATCTTCCAAGGGCTGGAACAAACATGCGCTGCCACACCTAGTTTTACATCCCAAGCCTAAATATATGATTTTTAAATAGATAAATGTGTATGAGGGATAAAGAAGGTCCTGTGTTAGGAAGAACACAGATACAAATACCTAAGTGGGTCTTACTGGATAGTAAGATCATGAGTGATTTCGATTTCTTCTTTACATCTGAACTCACTGTCATCTCATATTACAGTAAGAATCATCAGAGACTAGGACTTTTTTAAATTAAAAAATGAAAAGAAGCCAGGCAGTGGTGGCACATGCCTTTAATCCCAGCACTTGGGAGGCAGAGGCAAGTGGATTTCAGAGTTCGAGGCCAGCCTAGTGTACAGAGTGAATTCCAGGACAGTCAGGGCTACAAAGAGCAACCCTGTCTCGGAAAGAAAGAAAGAAAGAAAAGAAAAGAAAGAAAGAAAGAAAGAAAGAAAGAAAGAAAGAAAGAAAGAAAGAAAGAAAGAAAGAAAGAAAGAAAGAAAGAAAAGAAAAGAGTATAGTCTAGGAATACTTTCACGTCCTTCAGCAGTTAGCTATGGTTCTATATCTATTCAATGCTATGAATTATTAATTGGTAAGATTTAATAATCTGTTCATCCCTAAGAGCTTCTACACACTTCTTGTTTAGAAAAACAAGACAACTTATTTAATAGGTAAGAGACAACTTACCTATATAGAACATCGGCAACAGGCAGGGAGCCCAGCTCGGTCTGTCTCTGCAGCAGGTGAACGGTGTGGACAAAGGTCTTCAGGGATCCCCTAGAGAGAAAAGGAAGGGATGGAAAAGCCACCCACACTGAAAACCAAGTAAGTAGGCAGCCAGTGTTGATTTTATAAACCACAGGGCAAGGCTCCAAGACAGGTATATCTGCTGTTATAGATCAGAACTGCACAATTCAGCATCTTCACCACAACACTGGCCCTGGCAGAACGTGAGTAGGCCCACATGATTCCAGCTGTGGAAATGCTCTCCTTGCAGTTGCAGAGATAAAAATTCCCACGGACACAACATGAAAGGCAGGAGGCTCAAGCACCAAGCACCTTACTGACAGTCTCCGTCCAGTACCACCTGATCCTCGTAGAAGAGGCTCTCACGCCTAACACTGATCCGTGACGCTGTTACCTTCATCTACTTTACATGGCATCTCACTTGCAGGACTCACTACGTACTGTGTTCCTCATGGTTCACAAAGCTAGAGGCTCTGGGGAGTCTGGGAGATAAGCAGGATTGAAAAGAAGGTGCTTTCAAGATGAACAAGACCTACCTGGCGGCACTCCAGGTAACCAACAGCACCTGCCCAGACTAATGACCTTCTGGAGCTGACGAGCTGATTCTGCTTGCTGCCTTCTTCTCTTAGCCAAACCTTAATTGGAGGGTATCATGTGCCTAAACCTCAATAGAGACGGAGTGCCCAACAGTAGACCACGTAGGCCTCAGGCTTCTTTTTAATTTGCTCCTCAGTTCAAAGAACAGGATGAGGCAGG
Organism: Tokudaia tokunoshimensis; assembly: GCA_036184795.1. Taxonomy (NCBI): domain Eukaryota; kingdom Metazoa; phylum Chordata; class Mammalia; order Rodentia; family Muridae; genus Tokudaia; species Tokudaia tokunoshimensis. Next base: position 11,444,126 of record BTHU01000006.1, on the reverse strand, counting down.
GAGGCAGCCCAGTATAAAGGCACAGCCTGCAGCCTGGGCAGCTGGCAGTGAGGCAGGGCACTGCCATTCAAACTGCACAACTGCCCTCTCACCTAAGTCCTGTCAACTTTCCTTCCTTCATCTGCTGAACAGGCACAGTGCCCTGGGAGAGCACCAAGACACACAGGGACCACAGCGCCAACATTTGGAGAATGTAGAGCCACTAACTAACTGTACAGCATTCTAGCCGGCTGGATTTAGTCACATTTTTAGAGGACTATGTAAAACCCTCCAGTGGTTCTCAACCCACATATGACCTGGGCTGGGCCAACTTCATGTCCTGTGTTCCGCCTTCCATTGCAGTCCACTTGCTGCTGCTCTTCTGTGGGGCTCTTGTGCTAGCTCTTTTTCATCACCCAATCCACAGTTTAAATGTTAGGTGTCCCCTCAATCCTCCCCACCTCCACTCAGCCACTGTCTACAGGCCTGCAGAGATGGCTCAGTAATTTAGAGCACTTCCTGATCTTACAGAGGGCCTGGGTTCCACACCCACATGATGGTTTACAACCATTGGTAACAACAGTCCCAGTGAGTCCAATGCTGCCTTCTGGTCTCTGTAGGCACCAGGCACACATGTGGCACACAGACATACATGCTGGCAAAACACCTATACACATAAAGTAAAAAAATCTAAAAGCATTTTTTAAAAACACCCATCTTGCACTTTTTCCCCCTGCTGATATCCTCTCTGAGATTTTCTGATACATGTATGAGGCTGCCCTACTCACTCTTACATAAATCTCTCTGCCTGCTCACCAGTTTCTTGAGCACAGAAGATAATGCCTGTCAGTGAACATGAGGGGTTTGCAGAATGAATCATCCCTGGGCCAGTCAACTGCCGGCTCTGTAAAATTAGAGACCTGAATCTTCATAGCCTAAGAGTTAGCAAGGCTCTACATGCCAGACAGATGGTAGACAAGGATCACTTGTAAGCTGGGTGTGGAGGCTAATGCTGTGAACACAACTGAGATGGGACAATCCTGGTCTCCCTGACAGCCCTGGCTTACGTTGGGAAACGTGATCTCAAAAAAGCCAAAAACAAAAGGAAAATGTTAGATTGGTATAGTCATAATACACACACACACACACACACACACACCCTTTTCCCCCAAATGCAGGAGAAACTGGAACCTTGCTCCCTACTGGCTAGCTCTGATGGTGCTGGCGGTACCAGGGGGAAGCCATCCACAGTCTCATTCATCTGTGAAGACTAAGTGCGACCCCACTGACCTGCCAGGCAAGATGATCCTCACTGGGGCAATAATGGCATAACTGCTAGAGAGGGGGGAGGGCAGTCACACTTGGTGCCACAAACCTGAAAGGCCTGTGGCTGGGAAGATGATAGGTCCTCTTGGGAAAGGTGTGATGGTTGTTTTGTTATAGACACCAAATTGTGTTGTGAATATTTATGTTTATGTTCATGCTCATAGCTTAACACAGCATCAACTTTGGTCAGAAAAGCTTCCCTCTGCATTGATTGTCAGTTAGACGTTCACTCATAACTGGGTACAGTGCAGAGAAAAGGTGCCTGCCGGATGCTCAGCCCTAAATGAACATCTATGCTCTTCCTCCAAGGCTCAGGGAACATCTTGGTAAAGGGTCACAGAGACAGGCTGGGAGGGAATGGAGTGCAGTGGGACAGTGTCTTCTGGTAACATGACCATGCGGTCATAAAGTCAGAGCAGATGCTGACTGCCTATGTGAGACCTACACAAGACTGAGCCTTCCACATGGGTCATGGAGGGGAGAGGGGCTGAGGAGGCTTCACCCTTTCTGAGGATCTATAGGCAGTTAATGGTTGTTGTGGGAAGAAAAAACATTTTCTTCAGTGATTTAGCCATTGGTAAGATGCTCCTATATATAAATAACCCCTCACCCATGCTCCTGTAAGCAAACCTAATAGAAGAGGAGGGAGAGGAGGAGGAGGAAGAGGAGGAGGAAGAGGAAGAGGGGGAAGGAGGAGAAGGCTGAGGTGGAGGAGAAGTATTAATTTCACATTTGTGCCAAATAGAATTAGGAATCTCAAACACACACAACAATTTTAATAACTATCTGTGATTGGAATGAATTCTGATTCATAATTTAAAAGTGAGTTTAATCATCCAATGTTGAAATGCTCAAAACTAAAGGGTTGATTATTCCCAACATCCTGCCTAAAGATAGTACTAAATGGGAATTTTCTCAAGACGGAACTTTTACAGTGATAATAAATCTATTCAAGGCACAAATTGCTTTTTGCATAGGCAGAAAAATCAATCAATCTACTCTGAAGCCTTTACAGACAGTCTTATTCCTGTATCAGCCAGTGTCTCTAGAGTGAAGCTCATGTCAGAGTTTGCAAAGTCGGCTATCATCTTCAGGAACCATGACTAACCTGTAACAGTTTGTTCCAGGCAAAGAAGCTGACCATGTAGATGATGCTACCCTGCCCTTAAAAAATAACTGGAGACCCAGGCAGTGGTGGCGCACGCCTTTAACCCAGCACTCGGGAGGCAGAGGCAGGCAGATCTCTGAGTTCAAGGCCAGCCTGGTCTACAGAGTTTCAGGCCAGACAGGGATACACAGAGAAACCCTGTCTTGAAAAACCAAAATAATAATTAAATAGATACTTAGATAGATAGACAGACAGACATTCAGTCAACTAAAGGTCAATTTTGAGGCCAGAAAGAGAAATCCTTTTGCAAAAAGAGTTTCTCCACAGGGTTACAAAAAGGATGATCTCACCCTGCCCTTCCTCCTCTGCACCCCAGCCCATTCTAAGTAGGAGAGACGAGTGAGTGACACGAATAGGCAGACCATGGTTGTAACTGGTTCCTAGAAAATTCACTCAGCAAGAGGCGAAGGCAGGGAACTTCCTCCTCATACAGATGAGAGAACTGCAGACCAGCCTGAGCACCTCAGTGAGATTGGAGCAACTCCAAGCATATTTCCTAGTGACAGTGTGTCAATCACATCAGCACAGAGGACAACACGCTTCTACATCTTCACATGCACAGAGACATCGTCCGGCTAAGGCAGGGCCAGCTGAGATGGCTCAGCAGCCAAGCAGGGGCTGATGCTCCCCACCATCCTGACGACCCGCATTCCATCCCCAGAGCCTACATGGTGGAGGAAGTGAGCTGCGTCCTCAAAGTTGTCCCCTGACCTCCCCAGTTACACTGTCATATGCAGCACCCCACTCACACACAATAAATAATTATAAAATACTAAGAATATATAAAGCAGGAGTCCAGAAATACACTTAGTCTTGTAACCAGGTGAGAACTCAATCCTGTAATTTGCTGATATCCTTTATTGACAAACATTTAAAAAAAAAAAAAAAAAAGAACGTCTCGACAGTTTGCCTCTCCGTGAGGAAATGCAGATATAGCACCCTCTGCTGATGCTGAGAGCCGTCAGCTACAGGCAAGGCTGTCATTACAGCAGAGCAGCACACCACAACCTGGACCCCTCACATGGATGACCCAAGCTGTGACATTCAACACTGACACAGAAGTGCACCTGGTGCAAGTGCAGAAGTACAGGGTCGCCAGGGGGCATATTGTGTCATCCTCCTTACCTGGCACACGCCAAAGCCACCAGGGCAGCAGCAGCGTTCTCCTTCTGCTTGTGTGGGATGTGTCGGCCTGTGTCCGAGGTCTCCTCTAGCCAAGAGCACAGCAAGGTTTCTATCCCATTGAGACAATCAGCAGGCTCCTTGGTCAAGCTCAAAGGCTGACAGTCTCGCAGGCAGTTTAATAGCACCTCAGCAGTTATGTTACAGAGGGAAGGGTCTGTTCTACTCTGGGACTGAATAAGGGGGAAGACCAACAGGAGGCCCACCCGGGACGTGAAGGGCGCTTGTTCGGGTTGCTGCAACAAGCCCTGGCGCTTGAGCAGGGCCAAGGTCTCTTCATCACCTGAGCCTTCCCTCTCATGCTGCTCCTCCAGGGCCAGCTGGCGCTGGGCATTCCATAGTCCACGCAAGGCATTCAGGCGGTACTCTAGCAGGCGGGCATAGGCATTGCTCTGGTTCCCACAAACAGAGCGCAAACGTTCTGCTAATTCCGTTGGGTTCTTGGTCTCAAATGTTAAAATCTAAAGAAAAATAACAGAGAAGTGGTTATGTACTGCCTTCCCCAGAGACATGGAAGCAAATATGCTCAGTAGACTCTACACAGAACCCACAGTGCTGGGCATGGGGCTCACACCTTGAATTCCAGCTCTTGGGACTCCCTTAAGATCCACAGTCTGGGCTACAGAGTGACATTCTTCTCAAAGTAGCAAGACAAGGGGCTAAGGAAGCGGCTCAGTGGATAACGTGCTTGCCACATCTGTGTGAGAATCGGAGACAGGGCCTCCACCTTCCTCTTAACGACTAGGAAGGCCCAGCAGCCCAGCTGCACTCCTACAGTGCTTAGGAAGCAAATACAGAGCGATCCTGGAGCAAGTTGGCAAGCTACACTAGCTAAATAGAAAGTTCTGGGTTCAACTAGGAGATCCCCATCTCAATGTATAAAATTGAAAACAATCAAAGAAGACACTGATGTCAACCTCTGCCCCTAACACACACAGCATAAACACATGAAGAAAAGCAAATCAAAATAATTTTAAAAGTAAAAATGGTCACATCAAAATTATTCCCATTCCATCCAGGCATTAATAACACACACCTTTATTCCCAGCATTCAGGAAGCAGAGGCAGAGAGAAGCAGAGGCAGACAGATCTCTCTGAGTTCGAGGCCAGCCTGGTCTACAGAGTGAGTTCCAGGACAGCCAGAGCTACACAGAGAAACCCTGTTTCAAAAATAGACAGACAAATAGATGTGTGTGTATACATGCACATATATGTATTGTGTATATATACATATATGTATATATGTATGTATTTCCATTCCAACAAAACAGAAAACATTAACTGTCAATTTAGTTATTCACTGATGGAGATCCCCCTGTGCCAGACTTTTCTGTTTGCTCCTTTTAAAATCCAGAGTACAGCACCAAGAGCGATGGCTCGCTAGCAGAGTGCATGCTTAACCTCCATGCTTTGATACAGTCCTCAGCACCACATATGCATACATGTACACATACATGCATGCATAAGCAGTCCTCAGCACCACATATGCATACATGTACACATACATGCATGCATAAACAGTCCTCAGCACCACATATGCATACATGTACACATACATGCATGCATAAGCAGTCCTCAGCACCACATATACATACATATGTATACATATGGTCCTCAGCATCACATACACATACATGTACACATACAGTCCTCAGCACCACATATGCATACATGTACACATACATGCATGCATAAACAGTCCTCAGCACCACATATGCATACATGTACACATACATGCATGCATAAACAGTCCTCAGCACCACATATACATACATATGTATACATATGGTCCTCAGCATCACATACACATACATGTACACATACAGTCCTCAGCACCACATATGCATACATGTACACATACATGCATGCATAAACAGTCCTCAGCACCACATATACATACATATGTATACATATGGTCCTCAGCATCACATACACATACATGTACACATACAGTCCTCAGCACCACATATACATACATGTACACATACATGCATGCATAAGCAGAGACCAGATTTACTAGAGTCCCCAAGACAGTCAGCAGTATAGGTTAATAATCTCAGCACCCAGAGGTGACTGGGGCAGGATGGTGAAGTCAAGGCCAGTCCAAAGGAAGGGAAAGAGGGAGGAGGGAACACGGTACAAGAATCCAGGATGCAGAAATTCCTTTGTTTTTCTCCAAGTCTCTGCCACCTAACTTTCCCCAGGACTGGCTCAGCCACTCTAGCTTACTACTATAAATCTGAAGTGACAGACAGGTGTGAGCCGCCATGTGGTTGCTAGAAATCAAACCCAGGTCCGCTGGAAGAACAGTCAGTGCTTTTAACCACTGAACCACCTCTCTAGCCCTATGGAATCTGTAGATAAATATACAACATATTGTATAATTTTATTATATTTATTATTTATATTAATTTTTTTTTGTTTTTTCGAGACAGGGTTTCTCTGTATAGAGTTGACTGTCCTGAAACTCACTCTATAGACCAGGCTGGCCTCAAACTCAGAAATCTGCCTGCCTCTACTAAGTGCTGGGATTAAAGGCATATACCACCATTGCCTGGTTAAATATTAAATTTTGAATTTATATTGTTATTAAATGTCATTATTTATGTCAAATCTCATATATATTTATTTATAGTTCGGAGTTAACTATAGATTGTTTCATGCTTATCCAGGTATTTCAGAAACAATGTTGTACATTTCTTTTTCTTTTTTTTTTTTTTTTTTTAATTAATGTAAGTACACTGTAGCTGTCTTCAGACACACCAGAAGAGGGCGTCAGATCCCATTACAGATGGTTGTAAGCTACCATGTGGTTGCTGGGAATTGAACTCAGGACCTCTGGAAGAGCAGTCGGTGCTCTTAACCACTGAGCCATCTCTCCAGCCCCTGTAGATTTCTAATAAGAACAAATTGCTGGATTTAATGGTACTCAATTACTTTTTGTTCCTGAGTTCAGAAAACGCCTGTATTGAAACTTTTACTAGTGACTTCTGATTCCCCTAAGTGGATGACAGTGCACAGAAGTAAAAGTGCATACATGTGGATTGTACATCCAGGAGTCAAACTCTGTGCAAGAAATCACAAAGTGCAAGTTATAACTAGTCCGGTGTTGCATCATCTATGCACTTCGTGGAAGTTGTGCATATTACAAGAGCACCCAGAGCTGCCCATGACCTTACTCTGCACTCTCTGCTGCAGCCCCGTTCACTCTCAGATCCTCCAGTTTGAAGGTCATGGCCCCAAGCCATTTCCTGCAGATTTCCAACCTTTGGGTTTTAGTAAATCAGCTTCAGGGACACTCTATTCTTGTACTTATGAATACTGAATGACTTGTCTCAGGTCCTTATATAAAACCACTGCTCTCAGTAACTGTTCCTGACCAAAATGTCATTAGGAAATTAATAGTTTTCTCTTTAAAACAGAGAAAACTATTTAAAGGAAAGAGAAGCTCCCTGTCACCCTTAATCACAATGGTCACTAAGTACTTTAGTGGTAAATGCTACAATCACTCCAGTTAAGGAAGTAACTTCCAAAGTAACTCTCAGCATTAATGCAATTTTATTACTTTATGAGTATGGATTCTGAAACTAAGATAACAGTTATTCTGAAGGGTCTAATAAAAGGGAGGAAAATATTCTTTGTGGGATAAATCTGATTTGACCAAGATTCAATAGTTAAAGTCAGAATATTTACATGTGCAGGTGTGGTAATATACACCTGTGAGCCCAGCACTGGGGTACAGAAGGAAGCCAAGGGGACCCTTGGTTACACAGTGAGGTTGTGGCCAACCTAGCTTACATAAGACTTTTTCTCAGAACAATAAACAAGCTGGGCTGGAAAGCGGCTCAGCAGGAAAGAGTGGTTGCTGCTCTCGGTGAAGACCCAGGTTTGGTGGCCAATATCCCCATCAGATAACTCACACTTGCATCAGATAACTCACACTTGCTGGAAACTCCAGTGCCAGGGAATCTAACTCTCATTGGCCTCTGCATGTGGGCAACTGCATGCATGTACACTCACACTCACACACACACACACACACACAGAGAGAGAGATACACATGCAGTCAGACACATACCCAGATACACAGCCATAGACACACACATATACAAGTGCATTTACACACACAGCCACACACACAAGCATACACACACACACACACACACACAAAGTCACAGATACATAGGGTTTTTTTTTTAAGTCATGATTAGAGTTGATTTTTTTTAATAAAAAAAAATCTTCTAAATGTCTCATAGTCAAACACCAGTGACAGAAATTGACATACTGCAAGCCTGGAGACACCTGACAGAGTCATCTCCAGAACCACAGAACTACTCCCCATCCACTGCACTGGGCAGACTATGCTCCTGCTTCGGATGAAGGGAAGGAAGTAAAATGGAAAAAACACACCACAGAGTCTGGGTGCTGTGAACCATCAACAAGTACCACAGCTCTTAGAGTCTCTGGAAAGAAATGATGGTTACAACTAGGGAGACAAGCCCCATTCTTTTACGTACTGTGTCCCCACTGTGCCACATTAACCAAGTCAGCTCATCAGGTGGACCGTCCATGAGTTCAAAGATAAACTGGCGATCTTACAGCCTCGCTGAGTTTTTAAGTAGTTTTAGGTTTTGAACCTTCACAAATTGACTTCTTAATCCATTTTGCTGATTCTTCTACCATTGTTCATGCTACGCAGATAATAATCATGCCAAATGGGACTGTATTTGGAAGTTCAAAGAAGACCAAAAAGACCCATGAACCAGATGAATGAACAGCGATTGGAAGGGTGGCACACCATCTCTAGTGGGGAAGCCGAAACTCAGGGTGGATCACTAAATCTACTGAACCCAACTCGAAAACTGCATGACTCCACACACACTTGGAAACGTGTTCACTCAAACTCACTCTCAACAGCTCCTATTTTCCAAAAGGTCCTTCACCTAACTAGTATCTGTGATACTACCTTATGGGCTGAAAAGATAGTTCAGCTGTTAAGAGCACTGACTGTCTTCAGACACACCAGCGGATCCCATTACAGATGGTTGTGAGCTACCACGTGATTGCTGGGAATTGAACTCAGGACCTCTGTTTGGAAGACTGAGCCATCTCTCCAGTCCCTCTTATTTACTTTCAAGCACCATATTTTAAGATGCTCTTCAGAAACTATGGAGAGTATGTGGAAGGGGATGACCCAACTAACATGGAAAACATGTCCCAGGAGGGGTACATGGCCTGCAAAAGACATGAGACGAGGAGCTGCTTCCCTGAAATGGAAAGGCTGTCGTGTGGAAGAGGAAGAAAGGCTCTGAATCAGGATCAGAAAGGTAGGAAGGAGCTAATGTTCACAGTATGCCTCAGAGTCCTTGTATGAACCTCCTTTACAAAAGCCCAGGTACAGAAAGACCTGCTTCTCAGTTGGAAGGTCTAGCCAGGGACCCTGAAATCTATATTTAAGGTTCTCTAGGTAATTTTTTAGTAACACCTTTATTAAAGATGTACTGTAATACAACTGACATATGGTAAAACCCATCCACTTTAACTGTTTTCCCCCAAGAGGTGTTTAGTGTATTCATACTGTAGACCACTGTCATCACCTCTCCCCATAAGAAACCATGCACCTAATATAATCATGCCCCTTTTTCCAAATGATCCAACCCTGGAAAAGCCTGTTTTAATCTCTATAGAGTCGTTTGCTCCTGACATCCATTTTCAAGGTCCATGCTATTGCAATGCATCAGCTCTCACTCCTTCGTCCTGTACAGACCTGTCTGTTTACTCTTTCTTTCATCAGTAGATGGCCATGGTAGCACTAATGAAGGATGCTGCCATGAACATCCATGTGCAGGTGGTGTAGGCATGCTTCCACTCACCATGTTATAACCCTAAGACTAGGACTGACCATGCCATTAGCTGGAGAACCTACTAACCTGTCATCTCAGATGGCTGCAGCATTTCACACTGCACTCAGTGGTCACCGAGTTCACTGCTGAGAATTCAATGGTTTCCCTAGAGACATAGCTCTACCATATAATGAGAATACACCCAGCATAAAGTATAAAGTGCCCAGGAGCTGATGCATAAGCCAGGCCCGGGGCATTGCAAGTGATCACTCTTTCTCTCCCCACCCCAAAGGGGCCACCTGCTGCCTGAGGGAAGAGTAGAGCCTAAAGAAGAAAGGAGGAGTAAGGAGACTACCACTAGGAAGACAGCAGACCAGGCCTAAAAAAGCCATTTCTGGTTATCACAAGTACAGAGGTGCTACCAGTAGGTAACAAACTGAGACCATCAACTTAGTAAACTTCATAATGTACAGGCCAGCCCTGCAACCAAGAATTATCTGGCCCAAACATCAACAGTGTTGAGGTTGAAAACCCTGGTCTGTAGTGACCCCCAGAGACAGTGCCTTTAAGGCGGCTAGCTGCTGCCATTCCAATGAAGTATGATGAGACAGCTTCCCCACTAAAGATGCACAACACCTTAGTGGAACTTTTCACTCCTCAGACTCTCACACAGGAGACATACTAATCACAGGTTGAACATGCATACAGAGATAACTGTTAGCTACCAGAGGATTTGGACAGATTATAAGGTCCTCAAGGATGATGTCCCAGATCCATTCATCTTTGTGTCCCTAGCACTAAAAGAGCTGCTGGGAATGTTTCTAAATCCTAATGCAGAACACCTGGCACAAGGCAAGCACTCACTCTCAACAGCACCTGATAATACTACTGCAAAAGAGCATTCAAAATCATCTCACAACCTGTCATTATAGCTTATAATTTAGTCCACTTAATACATCTCTAGGTACCCGAGAACCTGGCACTGTTAGGTGCCAATATGTGACTGATACTGAATGAGCAGAGGACTAACAGTGCTACCCTGCAGCAGACACATTTTCCCCTCAACCACAGCAAAATAAGAGAAGAGCATTGGACACAAGCAGATGCCCTTCCAACTGCACTCCAGTCCTGCACTTCCCTCTGAGACGCAGCCCTTGCCCCAGTGTCTGTAGTCAGGCTCTAAGTTGAACAAGGGCCCCAGAGTGAGTGCCATGCACAGCTGATTGCCAAGTCAGGGGACACTGAGTGCATCCACACCCATGCGTGCTGACTGCTGGGCTGTGTTAGGTAAGAGCATGACTCAGTCCAGATCCTTGATGACCATGGCACCCCACTAAGGACCTCTAAGAAACAGGAGAGGCACTGCCTGCGTCACGGTCACGCCATGGTGTACGCCTGTCTTGTGTCTACTCACAGCTGTGCTGAATGAAAACTGCTTGGAATCCTATCGCTTCTCTGGTTCTTCTCAACTGAAAGACTTCACTTTAGAGTTTAAATTCATCTGTCACTTCAGACTGCAAAGAACAAATGTGCAGAAAAACTCACCGACTAGCTAAAATTAAATGTACCTTTCCTAGCTGAGACTTAGTGCTGTTGGAGGAGGAGGGGGCATGAGCAAAAAACTCCAGGAGAAGCCACCAAAAGAACACAATTTATATTCCTTGAGTCTTCGTCAATTCTCGTCTTTGCAAAACTAGGGAAAATTCAGAAACTTCCTGTGAAATTGGCATCAAACATTGCTTACACAAAATACTAGTACCACCAGCCCAAGGGCCGACATTCCCCTTTGAACCCTGGACAGTGGATGGTGGCTCATGACCCGTAGCTTCACTGTCAGTATCTGCTCAGCTACTGGCCCTGTCCTATCCATGATCAGAGAAAGAATCAACTTATATGGGCTTATCTGGAAGCATAATTTCACGGTCCTAAAAGTTGTATCAGTTACAGGCCAGCAACATGACTCAGGAGATAAAAGCGCCTGCCACCAAGGCTGACAACTTGAGTTTGTTCCCCAAAGCCCAATGTGAAAGAAGAGGACAGCCGGGCGGTGGTGGCGCACGCCTTTAATCCCAGCACTTGGGAGGCAGAGGCAGGAGGATTTCTGAGTTCGAGGCCAGCCTGGTCTACAGAGTGAGTTCCAGGATAGCCAGGGCTACGCAGAGAAACCCTGTCTCGAAAAACCAAAAAAAAAAAAAAAAAAAAAAAAAAAAAAAAAGAAAGAAGAGGACTCTCAAAAGTTGCCCTTTAACCTCCACATATGCAGACATGCACAGCTGTGATAAAAACAATGAAATAATTTAAGTTTTTCAAGTTTCATAAGTTAGTAAGAGTAAAATACACAAAAGTGCCTTTTTTAAAAAAAGGATTTATTTATTTGTATTTTGTGCATTTGTTTGCACATTTGTCTGTGTGCCACATACATGCTATGCCCACACAGGCCAGAAGATATCAGGCCCCTGGAACTGGAGTTATAGATAGTTGTGAACCAAACCTTGTCTTCTGCAAAAGCAGTAAGTGCTCTTAACCACCGAGACACCTCTCCAGACCCAAAGATTTACATATTTCAATTTGTTTATGTGTCTGGGTATTTTGACTACATGTATGCACATATACCACGTGTATGCCTGGTGAGTCTGGAGGAAAGGAGAGAGCATCATACCCCATGAAACTAGAGGTACAGTCAGTTATTAGCTGCCATGTAGGTGATAGGAATCAAATCCAAGTCCTCTGCAAGTGCAGCAAGTGCTCTTAATTGCTGAGTCATGTATGTCTGTGTGCCACCTGAGTTCGGTGCCTATGTAAGCAAGGAAAGGGCACTGGATTCCCTGGAACTGAAGTTATGCAGACTGTAAGCCATGAGGGTGCTAGGAACCAAATACAAGTCCCCTGCAACAGCAGGCAGCAAGTACTTTCAACTTCAACCATGCAGCCTGACATTTTCTTTAAATGTGCGGAGCGTGAATATGCGTGTGTGTGTGTGTGTGTGTGTGTGTGTGTGTGTGTGTGTGTTAGAGAGAGAGAGAGAGAGAGAGAGAGAGAGAGAGCATCTTACCCTCCCAGTCACCACCCCAGACAAAATGTATCTTCTTGATGCTGCTTTCAACTTCTGAGTTACAAACTATTTGTCTAGACACGATACAGGATAAATGCATGCACACACTCAGTCAGGTACAGTGGGGCACACCTATCATCCCAGCACTAAGGTGGCAAATCTCTGTGAGTTCAAGAAAAGCCTGGTCTACATAGCAAGTTCCATGCTAGCAAAGGCTGCATAATATAAAAAAACCTATCTCAAAAAAAGACCCCTTTTTAAATAAAAAGGGAGAGGGCTGGAGAAATGACTCAGAGGTTAAGAGCACTGACTGCTCTTCCAGAGGTCCTGAGTTCAATTCCCAGCAACCACATGGTGGTTCACAACCATTTGTAATGGGAACTGATGCTGTCTTCTGGAGTGTCTGAAGAGAGCAACACTGTACTCGCATACATAAATCATTTTAAAAATATAAATAAATAAATAAATAAATAAAAAAATAAGAAAGAGCTGCCAAATTGGCTCAGTATTGAAAAGCACTTATTCTTGCAGAGGACCAGGTTTTGCTTCTAGCACCCACAGTGGCCCAGGAATCTGGTGCCCTCTTCTGACCTGTGTGGGCATCAGGCATGCATGTATTGTATAGACATACATGCAGACAAAATTCATATACATAAACTTACACATTTTTTAATAAAAAAAAAAACCATACTATGTTTATGCATTTATGTGGGAAAGTCCATGTGGAGATACTTATGCAGTCAGGGGACAACTTGCAGGAATGGATTCTTTATCTCTACCATGCAGGTCCTAAGGATGGGACTCAGTTCCTCAGGCTTGGTAGCAAATGCCTTCACCTGCTAAACCATCTTGTTGGCACCATGTAACACTTTAGTATGATGTTATAAAGATCAGAACACAAATAGCAATCTTTCCTGCTCTTGGAAGCAAGGCTCAAGAGTCTCAGGAAAACTAAACATGGTGGTACACTTGTAATTTCAGCACTCTGGTGGCAAAAGCAGAGAACTGCCACAAGTTCGAGGTCAGCATGTGCCATATATAGAGTATTAGTATAGCCAGAATTACAAGGCTCTGTCTCAAATTAAAAGAAGAAAGAGAAGCAGGAGGAGGAAGAGGAAGAGGAAGAGGAGGAGGAGGAGGAGGAGGAGGAGGAGGAGGAGGAGGAGGAGGAAGAGATACGTTGGGAGAAGGCTCAGTGTGTAATGTGCTTGGATCCAAGCAAGGGGAGCTGAGTTCAGACCCTAGAATGTAGGAGAAGCTGGATGTGGGTGTGAAGTCCTGTAGACTCAGCACTCCTACAGTGAGATAGGAAGCAGAAACAGGAGCATCCCCAGACTTGTTGGCCAGCTAGCCTGGTGGACACAGAAAATGAAAGAGCCTGTCTCAAACAAAATGGAAGATGAGGATCAACAGCTGAGACTGCCCTCTGACCTCTGTGCATGGCACACACATGAACATGTATACAAACACACATAGACAAAGGATTTTTAATGATTTACTTTTATTTTATGTGCATGGTGTTTTGCCTACATTTGTGTGAGGGTGTTGGATCCTCTGGAACTGGAGTTACAGACTCCATATGGGAGTTCTAAGGTTCCATGCGGATGTTGGAAATTGGACCCAGGTCCTCTGGAAGAGCAGCCGGTGCTCTTAACTGCTGGGCCATCTCTCCAGCCCCACAAAGTATTTTTTAAAAAGAGAACGTTCCTAAGCAAGCTTAGTAACGGGGGAGGGGAGCAGGAGAGCAATATTCACAGTGACTAGAACACAAAGTTGCACTAAGAAGCTCCACTCACTGCAGGCCTTCACCTGGAGAACCACTCATCAGGTGGGGAAGGAGGAGTGTGCTGCTGTAGATCACACTCACAGCTGGTCTCTGCGCTCAGGGCCCACATTCTGAATCACCCCTCACGTTTCCTACTCAGGCTTCCTAATCAGCACCCAGGGAGCTAGTTTGAAGTTCCTAGGCTTTCACCAGAGGCTCTGGGACAGATATCTGTCCCATCATACTAGATCTCACCAGCTACAACTTGAGACACCTCCCCACCCTCTACTACCACCCAAACTTTATTTAGAATGAAACCTATAACCTCAAATAAAATGACCATTGTTGCTGTTTAAGCACAAGACAGGTATTCTTCAACAGGGAAATGGACAAATATAAGTCTAAGAGTTGAAGCTATTTGGGTTTCCCCAAAGAATGGATCACTTTAAAAACAGAAAGCAAATCCTAGTGGTGGTGGCACACACCTTTAGTCCCAGCACCCCAAAGGCCAAGACAGAGGCAGGTGGATCTCTGTGAGTTTGAGGCCAATCTGGTCTACAGACCTAGTTCCAGGACAGTGAGGGCTACACAGAGAAACCTTATCTCAAGAAGACCCGCAACAATACATGAGGCAAAGACTGAGGCTTCCACACTTCCTGGAACTGCTCCTCCCCAGGCTGAACTCAGAGGTGGGGAAATGAATATCCGGTGTGTTGAGTGTCTGCCCTACCTGACTGTCTTCACTGTATATACATACATGTGTTGTATGTGTGATGCACAAATCTGCTTGTGTATGTGTTTGCACATGTGTATGGTCAGAAGTCCACTTCCTCAATCATTTCTTACCTTATCTTTTAGGACCTGCATTTTTAACCATATCACTGAACTAGAGTTCTTCAATTGGCTAGACTGGCTGACCAGGGCTCCAGAGGCACTCCTGCCCAATGCTGGGACTGCAAACACAAGTCACTGTGCCTGCTCTTTTAATATTACTCCTGCAGATCCAAACTCAGGTCCTCACACTTGCATGACAACCACTTGACCCACAGTGCCCTTTCTGCAGCCCCAATCTGATTTTTTTTTCACATGGTCTTAGCCAAAGAAAGGGAGCTGACTTTAGCATTCTGACTACAGCTTGCAGTCTTGGTGGGCCTCAATTGTTCAGGTCTTAGGTTTGTTTTCCCATAAACACATGTACTTGCTATATAAAATATACATTTATGTATTACAAGGGTGCTACTATTGAATTGTAACTTCATATTTACTTCCTTTTTCCACAAATACAAATGTTTATTATAGAAGATACACATTTTTGAGTTGGTCATATAATCCCAACACTTAGAAGGCTGAGGAAGGAGAGGAGCAAGAAATTTAGGCCAGCCTGGACTGTATAGCAAAACCCTGTGGGGCTCACAAGGGGAAAAAAAAGAATAAAGAAAACCTAGAAGGCTGGGCATGGTGGCACACACCTTTAATGCCAGCACTCGGGAGGCAGAGAGCCAGGTGGATCTTCATGAGTTTGAGACTAGTCTGATCTACCTAGTAGATCTAGGATAACCAAGGCTATATAAAAAGAGTCTGTCTCCAAAAAAAAAAAAAAAACAAACCTAATTAATTAAATTAAAAATAAAAAAAAGAAAGACAAGAAAACCAAGAGTGTGGAGTGGGGAAAAGGTGAGGAAACTGCAGAAAGCAGCTTGCACTCCGTACCCTCCTGCTGATCATCAGTGTGCAGAGAGCACGCTGGACTCAGTGCTGACCTCAGCTTTACAAGCTCCCTCACGCACACTCCAGTCCCTAAAGAGGGACGCTCAAAGCAGAGCCCATGGCAGGCGGTGAGAGCTGATGACTTACAACATAAGGACAGTATGCTGTCCCAAGCTGTGTGTGCTCTCATGCCAAAGGCTTGCCAGATGAACCCATAAACACTTCCATTTATGAGTGACGTGTGATAGCACACTACATAGAACACTGTTTGAGCCCCACCCACAGAAACAGCTCTCTTCTCAATTTACCCACAGAGATGATAGGCCACGAAATAAACACTGAGATGTGATGAATTTCTCAGAGGGTAAGAGCATGGGCTGCTCTTTCAAAGGACCTAGGTTCAATTCCCAGAACCAACATGGCCGCGCACCATTGTCTGTAACTCCTGTTCCAGGGGATCCAATACTCTCTCCTTGCCGCTGCAGACATACATGTAGGCACAACACATAAAAGTAAGTGAATCTTTTAAAAAAATAATAATAAATATTAAGAAACCCTGCACTTTATGGGGTGACCATAGCATCTCTATTTGGATAAATAAGTGTAGAGACACAATAAAGCGCTGACCAAATTTATGGCTGAGAGAAACACATCACCAAGCAGACTTTAATATGCCTCTCTGATACTCCTGATATGTCCAACGGAACTGTAGACGAAAGGCTTAGAGTCACAAAACAGTATATAGAGTTAAATATAAAATCCTGTTTCTATCAAAAATGTGCATAGATATTATATATATATACACACATATATGTATATGGTATTTGTGTGTGTGTGTGTGTGTGTGTGTGTGTGTGTGTGTGTGTGTGTGAAGGAGAGAAAAAGAGCAGCATCAGAAATGTCAACAATAGCCTGATAATGTGGCACACACCTTTAATTCCAACACTTGGAAGGCAGAGATGGGTGGATTTCTGTGAGTTCAAGAACAGCCTGGTCTACAGAACTATTTCTAGGGTAGCCAGGACTATACAAAGAACCCCTGTCTCAAAACACCAAAATAAACAAATAAAGTCAGCAATGGAGAAATTATGGCTGACTTTTAATTTCATTTTCATGCAGACAATAAGCACCAATTCCCTTTAGTAGGAATGGACATTATCATAGGAAAATCAATAGACTATGACGTTGGGCAAACAGGGTGTGCTATGGACGAAGTCAGAGGAAAACACACGGTTTCACTGTGCTTGTTGATTTATGAGTCTCAACCTAGCCATGCTGAGAACAGACGGCAAAAGAAATTGGCCCAAGTGTCACTCTGATGGTACAAATATGGCGGATAGCAGGAAATACATTATTCTTCATTTCAACCTTTTCCTAGAAATAGTGCCTGAATGTTGTAGAGTGAAAACAGGTGAGCAAGTGTGGGAGGATTTTATTTCTGGCAAGAGCTGATAGCAAAGGAAAACACCGAATATATTACTTTCTGCTTAATTCCAGAAATGAAATAAGGAAGATTGGAAATACCTTCAACAGTTTTATATTTCTAAAACTTATTATATTTTTGGAAAGGTTACTGGTAGTAAGAACACAGTACTTTTTATTTTTGTATAAAATGTCTTCTTAAAATTCAAAATGTGAGCCGGGCGGTGGTGGCGCACGCCTTTAATCCCAGCACTTGGGAGGCAGAGGCAGGAGGATTTCTGAGTTCGAGGCCAGCCTGGTCTACAAAGTGAGTTCCAGGACAGCCAAGGCTACACAGAGAAACCCTGTCTCGAAAAACCAAAAAAAAAAAAAAAAAAATTCAAAATGTGTAGATGGGTGGTGGTGGTGCATGCCTTTAATCCCAGCACTGGGAGGCAGAGGGAAGCGGGTCTCTGAGTTCAAGGCCAGGCCCAGAGACCTTGTCACAAAACAAGAAAAAAAGAATTAAAAGCCTAAAATAACATGATTAGCTTTATAGTATACCCAGACAATGAACCCAGTAAGAATGTCTGCAGACTTGCTACTAAATGAACACTACTTCAGGGTCAATGAGATGGCTCGGCAGGAAAGGGCACTCTGTGCCAGGCATGATGATCTAAATCTTAACCCCAGGACCTACATAGCAGAAGAAAACTGACCCATGAAAGATGTCCTCTGACCTCCATGCACATGGCATGCATGTGTGCACAGACACATACACACTAAATAATAAATAATTAGGAAAAAAACGTTACTTCATGTAGTTCCTCCAGCTTGGCTTTGCTGAGTTTTACAGCACGGCCGTCTGGCTCTCTCGTCTACAATGGTCTAATGCAGACTCAGGAATTTTCTTCTGCCAATTCTAGGCATCTATTTTGGTTTTCTTTCTCAGTGTGCTAATGCTACCCAGGGGCCCATGTAGTGAAACAGGAACTACATGAAATCTATTATGTCCTTATAAGCTTTACACATTAGCGTTCTTAGATTAATTCTTTAAGTCCTCAGACAATCTAAGACCTGAACAGGGTCCTTAAGTGAGTAAAACTATTTCATCACAAGAAAAAATAATCTGATAAAAAAATCTAAAAGCCTAAGGCTCCATCAAGACACACTCACAATGCCCACTGTGCACACCCAGACTTCTCTGACCTATGATCCCTGAGGCAGCAGACTGTCCTTTGTCCCCAGATCATTAGGTCTCTTAGTAAGAGGCTGGTCAGTTCTGGTTAACATCACTAGTTTGGTAAATATGGAAGAGTGCTTTCATGTTAGAAATCCAGGAGAGTAGAAATGGCAAGAAGTCATCTCCTCCCTTCAAAATGTGTAGTTGTGTGGGTCACTGGATACCTTGTTTCCTGGTCTACAGAAAGACTGATCCATTTGGCTTATTTTCTTTGATACAGATATGTAAACTACAAGAGCTTATTTTTTTATTTGAGACAGGTCTCACTCACACAGGCCAAGCTGGTCTCCAGTTTGAATCTTTTGAGAGCAGACAAGCCTCACTTTAAAACAGTTCTACCAAAGGATGGAGTCCACTTCACTGGGATGACACTAGCATCTCTCAGGCCAGAGTAAAGGAAAATATCAGTCTTGCAGTTAAAGGAATAAGTCTGATAGTAAATCTGAGGCAGGCACCTAGCTGTCTACGTAGGAGCATCAGATGGCCAGTCCTTGCTGCCCTTTTCCAACCTGCCTTACCAGTTCCAGAGAGAATTCAGATCTCCTGTTTCTAAAGTAACTAGGGCTTACTGCATGAAGGAAGCTCCTGATGCAGGAAGGGAGAGGGAGGGCTCCAGGGCTAGTTAACCGGTCACAAGTGCGGCTGGGCATTATCAGGCTCTCCAAATATGTAGGGTGTAGTAAGGCTCGTGTCTGCTGCCTGCTGGGACACAGATAAGGAAAAGGGCACAGATGGCTTCTTCCTGCTGTCTCCATAACATGACTCATCACAGCATGGAGAGCTTTCTAGCTAAACAATTTAAATAATCTTTAATAGTGAAAAACCAAATGAGTGGCTCAGAAAGAAGACTACTTAAGCAGATACACCAAAAACCATTTCATAAAACTCTAGATCTGTCTATTAATTGCTGCTAGTGTCTGGATAGATACAAGTGGATTTCATGCTTTAATAAACAGAAAAGGGTGTGTTGAGGAAGGGGCTCAGTTGGTAGAGTGCTTGCCTAGCATCCACGGGATCCTGGGTCAGATCCCCAGCACCTCACAAAATGGGGCAATGGTGGCGCACACCTGTCCTCCCAGTACTTGGAAGGTAGAGAAAGAAACATTACAAGTTCAAAGCCACCCTCAACTAAATAGTGAAGTTGAGGTCAGCCTAGGCTACATAAGACCCTGTGTCTCAGTCAATCAGCCAATTGGTAGGAAGGACAAGGGGTGAAACGGTGTTAATTAGCTTACTATGTTTGTACCATTTAACAATGCATGAATGTTCCTGGGATACTATGCTGATGGACATAAGCTTCTGTTGCTAAGGATGTTGGTACATATACTTAGCAACAAGAAGAGTAAACACTGTTTATGTGCACTTAGGAGGAAAACTTCAACAAGTTCATGAATATCCATACAGCTTTCTACTCTCAGGAGCAAGTGGAGTCAGGTGACCCTTTCTAGGTACCTTTCTAAGTTAATGGATATTTGCATCCTTCGCTAAGTTGTACAATATGGTATTAGCCCAACTACTGATGGTTTCATTTTTATCATTTCTTCATAGAGCCTATGACAGTACTGAAAAAAAATAGCCCAAGAACACTGACTGCTTTACCAGAGGAACCCCCCACCACTGCTTGATCCCCAGCACCCATGTAGAGGCCCACAAGCATCTGAAACTCCAGTTCCAAGGGATCTCATACCTGATACACACACATACAGACAGGCAAAACACTCATACACATAAAAGAAAAATAAATAAATCTTTAAAAGAAAAGAGAAATAGCAGGTGTTAATATGTCTTTCACATATTTATTTATACGTTTTTCATGACATGTTCCCTCCTTGTTGGATTTTAAGAAAATACAACCAGATCCTTTCACATACCAAAACAAAACCCAATATAGGACCAGCTTGGTGGGGATGGAGTTTGGGGGGGGGCGAGTTTCCAGGCAAGCCTAATGTCCTGGGTTCCATTCCTGAACCCCACACAGTAGAATGAGAGACAGATTCTAGTAGGTTGCTCACTAACCTCCAAGCATATGCTTGTGCATATGCACAGGCACACATACAAACACACAAAAAGTTAAGAACTATAAATGTATGTATGTATGTATGTATGTATGTATGTATGTGCACACACTCAAGTAACCTCTAAACTGTAACTTGAGAAGTGAGGCTAAAAGGGCCTTCATTTCCTAGCCTCCTGGGCTCTATAGGCTTGCTAATGATATTTCAAAAATTCGCCTTTTTAACTGTGAAGGGTGATTCTGGCCAGCATTTTGACAGAATAGAATATGTGCTCAACAATATTAACAGATGTGGATTTTTTTTTATACTGGACTCCTAGAGTGATCACAAGAGGAAACACCATGGTGAACTCCAAAGAAAGCCCCTGGGAGTGGGAGAGTCACACCTCAGATCTCAGAGCATGCTGGGTCCTACTGCAAAATTATATTCAACAATAATCTATGCTGGTTGTTTCAAATTCAAATAGCATGTACAATAAGAAACTGAAGTAGGGCTGGAGAGATGGCTCAGCGGTTAAGAGCACCGACTGCTCTTCCAGAGGTCCTGAGTTCAAATCCCAGCAACCACATGGGGGTTCACAACCATCTGTAATGGGGTCTGATGTCCTCTTCTGGTGTCTGAAGACAGCTACAGTGTACTCGTATAAATAAATCTTTTAAAAAATAAAAGAAGGAAGGAAGGAAGGAGGGAAGGAAGGAAGGAAGGAGGGAAGGAAGGAAACTGAAGAACTGAAGCTGGGGCTGAAGAAATAGCTCAGCAGTTAAGAGCACCGGCTGTTCTTGCAGAGGACTTGGGCTTGGTTCTTTGCGACAACAGTGGTCAGCTTGTAACCATCTCAAGCTCCAGAGTTATTTTTGGGCTCTGTGAGCATCAGCATTCACATGCATATATACTCACACACAGACAAACACACATACCCATAAATAAAAATAAATGAAAATGAAAGAAAGCCAGGCAGTGGTGGAACACAACTTTAATCTCAGCACTGGGAAGACAGAGGCAGGCAAGTCTCTGTAAATTCCAAGCCAGCCTGGTCTACAGAGCTAGCTCTAGAACAGCCAAGGCTACACTGAGGAAATTCTGTCTCTGAGAGGAAGAAAGGAAGGAAGGAAGGAAGGAAGGAAGGAAGGAAAAGATTTGGCACTGTGTAATTAAGTTTTGTTCAAATAAAAAGATGAATAGTGGGCACAGAGATCAAATGTTTGTCCCTAAACAAAAAAATTAGTCTACTTGTTTTTGTTTTGTTTTGTTTTTTTAGAGGTAGGGTTTCTCTGTTCAACCCTGTCTGTCCTGAAACTCACTCTATAGACCAGGCTGGCCCTGAACTCACAGAGACCCCCTGCCTCTGCCTCCTGAGTGCTGGGATTAAAGATATATACCCTCACCGCCCAGCCCCCAATAACTTCTTTTTTTTTTTTTTTTTTTGGTTTTTCAAGACAGGGTTTCTCTGTATAGCCCTGGCTGTCCTGGAACTCACTTTGTAGACCAGGCTGGCCTCAAACTCAGAAATCCTCCTGCCTCTGCCTCCCAAGTGCTGGGATTAAAGGCGTGCGCCACCACCGCCCGGCCCCCAATAACTTCTTAAGATGTGCTATTCCATTCTACTACATGGGCAGGCTTATCCAGTCACATTCTAATGCTACTACATTGATATGGGTGTTGGCATTGCCGACTAAGAATGTAATTCTTTCAGGTTTCTTTTTTTTTTTTTTAAATAATTTTTTTTTCTTTCAGGTTTCTTAACATTCAGATATTTTTTGCTGCTGTTTTGAGACAGTGTCATATGTAGCCTAGTCTGACCTACAATATTATACATAGCCAAGGGTCACCTTGAGCTCCTGGTCATCACCTTCCCAAGTGCTGGGATTACTGGTCTGGTCCACCACACTCAGTTTATGTGGAGCTGGTGATTGGACCCAGGGTCTCATGCACACAAGGCAAGCATTCCACTAACTGAGACACATCCCTGCCATCAATATGGGTTTTTTGTTTTTTAATTAATCAAGATGTAACATAGTAAACACAAAGCACTGTACCCCTAACTCACGGATTATAGACAGAAAGTCTGGAGGAGCTGGTTATATGGCCACCTGGCTCCATCACTGACATCTCCACCCTATGTGACCCCAACAAGAATAAAGTTGATCCCTCCAACTGGCCAGCACCACGGTCTGTTAACAGCCATCACAGTTTATATTTATTGTCACAGATAAACTCACCTACAATTTGATTTGACTAAAGTACAAAGTCAGGACCACTTCAATCCCAAAGAATATCCAAGGGCTGCTAAAACTAAAAGGGGCGTCACAACTGCCAGGACACTGCATCCAAACAGAAATGAGCCTCAGCTGCACTACAGCTCTCTCACACTGTAGCTGTCAGCTTTCCAAATACTGACTGACTGGGAAGTGACAAAAGCCCGGTGACTCTCACTAAATCTTTTCCCTTCTTACTCAAGAAAGTAACATGCAAATCCTATCATGAGCTGGAGAAATGGCTCAGCGGTTAGGAGCACTGGCTGCTCTTCCAGAGGTCCTGAGTTCAAATCCCAGCACCCACATGGTAGCTCACAACTACCTGAAATGGGGGTCTGGGGATCTGATGCCCTCCTCTGATGTGTCTGAAGACACTTACAGTGTACATATATATATAATAAATATAAAATCTAAAAAGAAGTCCCATAATATGATATGCACAATCTTCATGGATAAAGTGAGTGGCTGTGAATCTTGCTAAGCCAAGGGTTCAACAGCATACTAAATGCTATGAATTATTAATAAGAATCAAAACATATATATATTATATTTCCTTTTTTTGAGGAGTTATTATGCCAGTCATGGTAGTGCTCACCTTTAATCCCAGCACTTGGGTGGCAGAGGCAGGCAGATTTCTGTGAGTTCAAGACCAACCTGGTCTACAAAACAAGTTACAGGTCAGCCAGGGCTACATAGGCTCTGTCTCAAAAAAGGGGGAGAGTGGGCTGGAAAGATGGTTTAGTGGTTAAGAGCACTGGCTGCTCTCCCAAAGGACCTGGGTTCAGTTCTTAGCACACACATGGAGGCTCACAGCTATCTGTGACTCCGTCTCAGGGCATCTGACACTCTCTTCTGGTCGCCACAGCGTCAGTGACACATGTGACACAAAGATATGCATGCTAGCAAAGCATCCACACATATAAAAGCATCAAAAACAGATTAAAAATATTTCTGTCTTAGTTTGCTTTATATTGCTGTGATAAAACACAATGATCATAAGCAACTTGCGGAGGATAGTGTTTATTTAGCTTAGAAGCCAAAGCAGGAGCTAAAGCAGGGCTGGAAGCTGGTGACAAGACTGAAGCAGAGATCATGGAAGGATGCTGCTTACTGGCTTGCTCACCCCACATTCCTTCTCTCCCTTCTTTCTTCCTTTTTTTCTTTCTTTCTTCCCTTTCTTGTTTCTATGTGTTTGAATGTTTTGCCTGTATGTATGTCTATGCATATGAATGTCTGGTGCTTGTGGAAGACAGAAGGCAATGCTGAATTTCCTGGAACAAAAGTTACAAATGGTTGTAGCTGCTGTGTGGGTGCTGGGAATCAAACCCGGTCCTCTGGAAGAGCAGTCAGTCTTCTCCAACCTCCAACTACTCAGCATGCTTTTTTTTTTAAAGATTTATTTATTTTGTGTATGTGACTACACTGTAGCTGCCCTTGGACACAGCAGAAGAGGGCATCAGATCTCATTACAGATGGTTGTGAGCCATCATGTGGTTGCTGGGAATTGAACTCAGGACCTCTGGAAAAGCAGTCAGTGCTCTTAACCACTGAGCCATCTCTCCAGCCTGCTCCCCAGGTTGCTTTCTTATACAACCCAGAACCACCTCCCCAAAAGTGGCATTTTGCACAATGAGCTAGGTCCTCCCACATTAATCATTAATGCCCTATACACTTGCCTACAGGAAAGGTATCTTCTCACTTGAGATTCCTCTTACCAGATGACCCTAGCATTTGTCACAAGGGGAAAAAAAAGCCAGAACAATTTATTTTATTTTTAATTAGGTGTATATGTGAATGTCTGTGTATGGATATGTGCATAAGTATAAAGGTACACTTAGAGACCAGAGGAGAGATGAATCTCTGGAGCTGAAATTATAGGCAGTTGTTAACTAGTCCATATGGGTACTGGTAACAGAATTTGAGTCCTCTGTAAGAGAAATACATGTTCTAGCCCATTGTGTGTACACTGATCTTCTATATAAAGGCAAATTTGTATATTATTTATTATTGATCTGTGTGTGTGTGTGTGTGTGCCATTGTACACATGTGATAGTCAGAAGAAGACATGTCTGTGGAGTTGGTTCTCTCCTTCCACCTTTACATGGGTTCCAGGGATTATTTTCATGTCTTCAGACCTGTATAACGAGCACCTTTACTGACTAAGCCCTCTGGGCATCAAATGGAAAAAAAATTTAAGGAGTTATTTGTGTTTGAACATTAGCAGTTAGGCTAAGGGATGCTTCAGTCAGTAGAGTGCTTGCCTAGCACAGAAACCTAGGTGTTGATTCCCAGTTCCACGTAAACTAGTCATGGTGGCTCATTCCTGTGATCCCAGCACTTGGGAAGGTGTTGCAGGAGGGTCAGGAATTCAAGGATAGCTTCTACTACACAGCAGAGTTTTGAGCCTGCCTGGACTACATAATGAGACCCTGCCTAAAAAGATGGGGGGATGTACTGCACCTTGGCTTCTACTTTAAATAACGATGAACATGACCGAGAGGCCATAGTGGCATCCCCTCGGCATCTGTAAACAACCCAGTGAATGTGTGAACACATGGAAGAACTTTTAACATTTAAACATTTTCTATCATCAAAGAATTAATACACTGAAAATTTTGTTTGAAGCATCATTCCAAGAATGATACTCCCCTGAGAAGCAATTCTCAATAATTAAGTACCTTGAATGACCTGATATACCAACACAGAAAAAAATAAATAAGACAAAGGAGAGAAAAGAAAATATTAGACTACATAAGAGATCTCTTTGTAAAAATTCCTGAAGTTCAGCCTACAGGAATAAATTATTCTTTGCCTCATGTGTTTATAGTAAAAAGAGTAAACAATATTATTTGTACTGAAGACAAAACCAAATACTTATTTAACTCTATCAATATCTACTCATCCATGCTATTGGATGCTTTTAAAGTGTACCGTGCCAATAAAACCTTGAAGGACCCAGTACTGGAATTATAATGGGTGTTTCAATATCAAAGTTCACATCCCACATATGGTGTTATTATTAAATGTCACATGCTATTCTGGGTGAGTTGCCTCATTAACTTCATTCACTTATTTCATTTATAACTTTATCATTTATCCTTACAGGACAATATTTCATAAACAAGAAGTCAAAGTTTTGAGGTTTTTGTCCCTGTCCAGGCAGGCTGCCTCAAGCTTACTTTGTATCCAGGGAAGGTCTTATTCCCCTGCTCCCACCTCCCAAGTACTCAAGTTACAGGTAAACCATATCCCATATATCCAGTTGTATGTGGTGCCGGGGACGGAATCTAGGATGTCAAGCAAGTAGGCAAGCATCCTACCAAATGAGCTCCATGCCCAGCCCCAGGAATACAAGTTCTGATCAGTGGCAGTGCTCAGCAGGAAGTCATCTAGATGTGCACTTGATGTCCTCACCTTGCTCCCTCTGTGTCTACATAAGCCCTGGAGACTCCTTCAGTCTCAAGTTCCAGGTTGCCACTGACTCAGTATATCATCCTCCTCTAAATGCCCAGGCACGAAGGTCTGTGTGGCTCCATGTTACTGTGCACTCCAAAAAAAAAAAAAAATAAAAATGACAGGCAGGGCTAGGAGAGCAACTCCTCAGTGGTACAACGTCTACCTGGAATGAGCAAGGTCCTAGGAACTACCAAGGGGTAAAGAACCGCCCCTCCTCCAAATGATGCTCAAAGCATCTAACAAAGCAAAGCATTTGCTGGGCTGCATGTGAAGATGCCAGTGCTGTGCCAGGCATGGACTTATCACTTAGCTCCAGAAGCAGAAAGGGGAGGTGTGGGCACCAAACACAAGGACTTAAGAGATAACTTAGAGTTAGGTATCACAACAGCAGCTTAGTGGTGCACACCTGTGGTCCCAGCAGTAGGGAGGTTGTCTTAGTCATTCCTACACAAACATCATGACCAAGAAGCAAGTTGGGGAGGAAAGGGTTTATTCAGCTCACATTTCCACATTGATGTTCATCACCAAAGGAAGTCAGGACTGGAACTCAAGCAGGTCAGGAAGCAGGAACTGATGCAGAGGCCATGGAGGGATGTTTCTTACTGCCTTGTTTCCCCTGGCTTGCTCAGCTTGCTTTCTTATAGAACCCAAGAATACCAGCCCAGAGATGATACAACCCACAAGGGACCCTCCCCCCTTGATCACTAATTGAGAAAATGCCCCACAGTTGGATCTCATGGAGGCATTTCCTCAACTGAAGCTCCTTTCTCTGTGATAACTCCAGCCTGTGTCAAGTTGACACACAATACCAGCCAGTACAGAGGCCAAGGCAGAAGGATCACCACAAATTTAAGGCCAGCCTGACCTACTTAGGGAATTTCAGGAAAGCCACACAATGACACCTTGTATCAACAAACTAACTGTACAATATCCCCAGCCATTAAGGTGATAGTCTGTGTTGGACTTTAGTTCAAAACAGAAAACACAGTTGGAGACGGGGTAGGATAGAGAACTGGCCACATTTCTAGTGCTGGACAGCGGACAGCTGTGACAAGAGGACTGCAGAACTCCTGAAGGGGTCTGAGTGAAGAACCTTGACCATGCAGGTCTAAAAGCCCACTATGAGGAATGAAGGAACACAAATGCATGACCATACTCTACGAAGGTAAACGTGGGGTGAGCTCATCAATACTGTGGCAGCTGCTCCATAAGGGCACCGTCGGGAAGGTCCCTCCTTAGACGGCATGTGGCTCCAGTGTGCAACCCAGGCACTTGGGAAATGGAAGCCAGCAGTTCAAGAGCTCAAGAGTTAGCCTGTTACCAAGTAAGTCAGAGGCCAGCCTGGGCCTGTCTCAGAAACCAAAGTGGCAGGGGCAGGGCCAAGGGGGGAAGAGAGATTTTTTTTTAATTAATTAATTTTTTTTACACTCTATATTTTATTCCTTCTTCCCTCCCCCTTTCCCCCTCCGACTGTTCCACATCTCATACCTCCTCCCCACCCCGTCTCCACATGGAAGTCCCCAGCCCGCCCCACCTGACCTCTAAATTCCCTCGGGCCTCCAGTCTCTTGAGGGTTAGGTGCATCCTCTCTGAACGAACACAGAGCCGGCAGTCCTCTACTGTATGTCTGTTGGGTTTTGGGGTTTTGTTTGTTTGTTTTACTTAAAAACTGCTTCCTGGGCCAGGCAGCTACCTCAGCAGTTAAGAGCACTGCTGCTCTTGCAGAGGCCCAGGGTCTGCCTCCCAGCACAGCAGGATTGCTCACAGCCATGTCTCTAGCTCCGAAGGGTTTCTACTACCCTCTTCTGTCCTAGAAGGACACCAGGCACACACATGGTACACAGACATACATGCAGGCAAAGCAGCCTAAAACATATAATAAAAATAAATCCTTTTTAAAAAAAAATAATAGCTTTGTTACCAGGGGTTGGGTGAGACAAACCTGCCAACTGAAATGGAGGAATAGCAAAACCATACCAATCTGAGCTACATCTCTCAGCCTAACTCAAAGGGACAAAAGGGAGGAAGTCAACGGATCATACAGGAAACCCAGGCCTGCTCAACCTCAACAGGTCATGGAAAGTTTACAGAAAAGGGACATTTCCTACCACTAGGCAGTGGTGTGGTCATTTGTACATCAAACAACACGTGATCTTCATAGGAGTCTGCTCTTACTCATTTCCAGCTGAGATGTCTATGGGCCTTGCCCAGGTAACAGTTTTGAATGAGTCAAAAGTTAACTCCCAGGATTAAGGACTAGGGGTACACTTTGGGATAGAGCTTGGCTGGCATGCACGAGGCTCTGGGTTTATCCTCAGCAGTGGGAAAAAGGGAAAAAAGGCAAAATCAAACATGGGTTTATAAGAAGCCTATTATAGTGTAGTGAAATATAGGTTCCAGAAATAGCCAAAGAAGCAAGCCTCCCATGGTGGTAATATCACAGGCCCCTACTTATCAGCACACTGGGCAAGCTCTCAGAAGGACCACACACTCTTCCTAAGCAGCAGCAAGCATAAACAGCAGCACCAGCCAGCTCAGAGACACAGGAGCCATGGGTGACAGACCACCTGCGACGTCAACTGTTACAAAGCCACAGCTCCTGCCAATATTGCTCTTGGTCCACTTCACTCATGACTGAAGAAAATGGTGCGCTTTCAGCTCAAACTACATGAAACTTTCTCACTAAGTTCACAGATCCTTCAATTCTATTCAGATTAAAAATCCCTTAGGAAAAAAGAAACTTTTCTTTACATAGTTCATCCTGAAAAAGTTTCCTCCGAAGTTCCACCTTTCCACCTTGCAGGGACTCGATAACTTGCAGAAAAGTAGGTGAGGATAAAGTCATTCTGTTAAATGTATCAGTGTTTGAATGCAAATCCTAACGCAGTCTTCTTTAACACTGGTAACTAGCTCAACTCCATGAAAAGAAAAGTCGCAGTTACACAGTTCCTGCAGCCTCCTCTCCTGCTGAAATAACTGTGCTCATCCATCCCATAGCCAGTCGCTTGCTGTCAATCACGGTCATCAGAGACTATTGACTGAACATCTTGTGAAGAGGGCTTATACACTCCTTGTGTACACCCCACAAACACTGATGTAAGGAAAGCTGGAGGCAGGGGAAGGGAGAAAAAGCAGGATGCTTTAGGGACTTGATAGTCCTTACATAACTGACACCACGGCACCCTATGGTCTAGGGAAGAACAGGCAAAGGACGCCCCCCCTGGCCAACAGGGAGTACTTTATGAGACTTGACATGGAAGCCAACAAGACGGATACAATCAAGGCTGCTTTACTCAGAAAGACTTTGAGCATACACTAGGAAGGAGGAAGACTGAAGTGGAGACCAGTCATTACCTCACGCACCTCACCATATTGCCAATACGTTGTTGTGAGGCAAGAACACTGCAGGGATCTCTAAAAAACTAAATGAAACCTATCTCTGCTGCTAGGAAAAGAAATCTGGGGCTGGAGAGATGGCTCAGCTGTTAAGAGCACCGACTACTCTTCTGAAGGTCCTGAGTTCAAATCCCAGCAACCACATGGTGGCTCACAACCATCCATAACAAGATCTGATGCCCTCTTCCGGGGTGTCTGAAGACAGCTACAGTGTACTTACATATAATAAATAAATAAATCTAAAAAAAAAAAAGAAAGAAAGAAAAAAGAAACCTGAAGTCTGGAGAGATGGTTCAGTGGTTAAGAGCACTGTCTGCTCTTCCAAAGGACCCAGGTTCAATTCCCAGTACCCACGTAGCAGCTCACAACTGTCTTTTACTCCAGTTCCAAGGGATCTGACACCCTCACACCAATACACATAAAATAAAGTTAAACAGATTATTTCTTTAAAAAATCTGTAGATGTTTGATGTTCATTGACCAGCTAACTGATATGCATAACTTTCCAGAAACAGCAACATAGCACTTTACCAAAATAAAATAATAATAATAATATACATTTTTTGTTGTGGTGGCTCAGGGAGTCAAGGTTCTACAGTTAACTCATGGCAATCCTGTCTTAACTGCCCAACTGCTGGGATTCTAAGTATGCACCATCATGCCCAGCTTGTCTTACTATGTAGCCAAGGCAGGCTTCTGACTTATAGTAATACTCTTACCTCAGTCTCCTGAGTGCAAGGGTTGTAGTCATGAACCTGACCAGTATTTACCAGTATTTACTTATTTGTTTGTTTGTTTGTTTGTGGGGATAGTCTCCTGTAACCCAAACTAGCTTTAAGTCTGATACTCAGGTAGGAATGACCTTAAACATCCGATCCTCCTGTCTCTACTTCCTGAATACTAGGATTAAGAGGCATGCACCACTCCAGTTTATGCAGCAAAGGGGATCAAACCCAGGGCTTTGTGCACATGCAGCAACCACTCTACCACCTGAGCCACATCCCAGCCATTTCTGAAATGATGACTGATGTGTTAACATGAACCCTAGGCTAGAGCCAGACAGACTTCAGTCTCCTCAGCTCTGCCATTATGCTCTCTGTCAAGTCACTGAGTTGTCTATGCTACAGCTGCTGCTCTGGGGATGGGGTAGATGACAATAACCAACTTCAGAAAGCTTTTGTGGGGATTAATCAGATAACAGCCATGAAGCAGCTCACAAAAGCCTGGCATCAAGTACAATGTGCTGTTGTTCTAGTGGAGGTAAAAGTGTTGACAATGCGGGGGGGGGGGGGGGCGGGGGGGGCAGAGAGATGGCTCAGCAGTTAAGAGCACTGGCTGCTCTTTCAGAGGTCCTGAGTTCAATTCCCAGCCACCACATGGTGGCTCACAACCATCTATAATGGGATTCAATGCCCTCTTCTGGAATGTCTGAAGACAGTGACAGTGTACTCATATACATAAAATAAATCTTAAAAAAAATGTTGACAACCTTGAAAGAAGTTATAGCAAGCCAGCACTCTGGAGAGGCAGGAAGACCAGGAATTTAAGGTCATCCTCAGCTACCTATTAAATTCAAGGCCAGCTAGGCAATCAATATATGGCCCAATGTCAAAACAACAAGAAGTGACTTTCAACTGTTGGCCATACTGGCCCCACAGTCCTCCTGCCTTCACCCTACTGCATGCTCTGGCTTGCTGAGCCTTTCCCTAACTCACGGAACACAGTGGCTTCCATCAGAACAGATGGCTGCATGCCAGTAAGAAACTACTGGTGAAGCCGGGCAGTTGATTCGTTTGTTCGTTCGTTCGTTCATTCATTCATTCATTATTACTCTCCATTCTAGAATCTGGAATTCTAGAAGCTCAGTTCTTCTAAACTGTTTTAAAGGACCGATAGCATTCCAGAACAGACCAAATGAAGCCTGAACCTCATCCCAAAGGTTCTGTGTGCATGTCACAGCACAGAAAGCCTTGGCTGCTTCAGCCGAGCAGCTCCAAACCCAAATGTTCTTCTCTTAAACAACAAAACAAACAACATACAAACCCTTGCTGCCTTCAAATTCCTAAACAGCACCCAGAACACACTCTGGGCATGTGGAGATTGTGTTGTTGAAATATAATTGGCATACAATAAACTGCACATATTTAAGCTGTAGGATCTGAGTTGTTTTGACACATATACATATGAACACAAAATGATACCACACGCAAACAACTGAAACATCCATCACCTCGGAACCCCTCTATCCTTTACAACCTCCCCACCCCACCCCACCCCCCGCTGGTCCTCCCAGCAGCCTTTCTCCTTAGGCACTCATCACAGACTCGCTTGTATTTTCTAGAATTTCATATCAATGGAATCCTACAATGTATGCTGTCTGGCTTACCCATGCACTATCAACAGAGCATGACTTTTTATTGCTTTTATTCTACCGTATGGATATTCCACACTTGTTTATTTATTCACCTGTTGGACATTTGGAATGTTTCCAGTTTGAGGCAGTCACAAAATTTACTTAAACTTTCATGCTTAAATCTTTGTGGGAAGAATTCTCAGTGGTTAAGAACTCTTGTTCTTTCAAAGGACAAAGGGGAGGGGCACGATAAGCAAGAGGCATATGTATGAAATGTTTTATGGGTTTGTTTGTTTGTTTGTTTGAGATTATCATTCTCTTAAAGTGCCAGTGTTTTAAAGTAGCGTTCTTGTAATTTTATGAGTCTTTGTGATAGAGTGCTGTTATATAATTTTGACTTGGGTTCTTTATGTTTGCATTTGTTAATGTAATTTGAGGAGGAATACTGAACATGAGTCCTGGATGATACTAATAAACTAATAATTGCAGAGGTTGAAAAAAAAAAAGAAATGTTACAATGACATTTATTATCATGTTTATTAATTTTAAAAATTAATATAAGAAGAACATGTTTCACTCTGCACTCCTAATTCACCATGAGATGTAAAGCCCTTACTTATGTACGAGGCCCCACCTCACCAGCATCCCCCTGACTCCTGTCACTCTTCTCTCCCCATTTGCTTTCTGAATAAGGGCTCAGCGCTCTCAACAAGCTAAGGATAGTTTCCGCTCAGACACTTGGCTCCTTCCTGATGTCCTTCCTCCCTGTATAGGACATCCTTTGCCCCACAGCCATAAGGAACACTCTCACTTCCTTCAAGTCTCTGCTCAAAAGCTTGCCTGCCCTGGACGTGAGACAGACTCCCACCTCCTCACCTTATCTTGTCCACAGTTCTTTATCACTTGTCATCACACACATGTGTACTAGCATGCACGCACACACACGCACACACATGCACGCACACACACACACACACACACGTTGTTCCTCCACATCAGTGGGCTCCATATCTTTCCATTCGACCAAATGTGGTTTGAAAATATTCAAAAAAAGTGTTGGGTTGGTAGTGCATACCTTTAACCCTATACTGGGCAGGCAGAGGCAGGGGATTTCCTGTGAGTTCAATACCCACTATGTCTACAAACTGAGCCCTTGTCTGAAAAGAAGAGGAGGAGGAAGAGGAGGAATTTCCAAAAGCAAAACTCAAATTTGCTTTGTAGCAAGCACTATACTCCTGAATCCACACAAATGAAGTGATGTGTAAGCATCCCCTTATAACCTCCGAGCACTCCAGAGCTCCTCTCCCCAGTGTTCATTATGTGGACAGTCATCCTGGCCTGGCTGTATGCAATGGACTAGACACAGAACAAACATACATCATTACCTCCTAAGCAATACAGTCCTGCCACCTTGGACTACACAGAACAATGGATTACTCATACAGGAGGCTGTGCAGAATCTCCGTGCTGAGACCATACAACAGCTTCAGCATCTGTGGGTTTGGTATCCCATAGATCCTGGATTCCATCCAAGGACACTGTGGGGCTGTGTATGTAGGATACTTGTTACTTACTGTAGTCTACATCTTCACTCTGAAATACAAGCTTTTTAGAGAGTAAAACTTTCATTTCATCCACTGCCATGCCCTTAGTACCCAAAACACTAGAATTTACTTCTAAACACCATAAGATACTACTTTCCATTAATTTTTTGAGAACACTATTTATTGGGTGGGTTTGTTTTTTCTCTTTAAAAACCTGACTATAATTTACTGGAAAAATTTTTTACTCCAGTTGTTCTGCTCAGGTTAATTTTCATCTCTTTAGATTCTTTTTTCTAACTGACATATAGCCTTGCAGAGCACTAAAAGTAAAAGGAATACTGGATCCCAGAGGCAGAAGGCCCAGGTCAGCTTACTTGCTATAGCTTGACACAGTACAGCCACCACAGTAGAACTCCTCTCCTGATCCCTTTCTAAAAGGAGGAAAACACTTATATCTTCAAGGTGCATCATCCCCAGTGTACCTTCTGTGCTTTCAAACTCTGTGACTCCACAATCTTATGCACTGTGGTTGTCCCTCATAAATTATTCACCTGAGCTTCAGTCTTATTCCTCATAATTTAAAATCATTAATGGAAGAATTCTATAATTACAGACCCTATGAGACCAGCTGCTATTCCTTCAGAGTCGGCTGGAGAGATCTGGGAGACGGTACTTCACAGGAGTGCTAACACCCAAAGATACCTTTTAAAATACTGACAAATCTCTAATCTTCCTGAAATATGAAAAAGAAACAGTTGCCAGAAGAACCAAAGTGGAGTTAGGAAAAATGGTTCTGTGGAAGAAGAGCAGCTATGCAGCATGAGGGCCTGAGTTCAGGGCTAGAGAGATAGACGGGTGGCTAAGGAGGTCCAGATTAGACCTCCAGCATCTCTGTAAATTAATTCTAAGTATTAAAAAACTATTAAGGACGAGTATGGTGGACACACCTTTAATCCCAACACTTGGAAGACAGAGATAAGCAGATCTCTATGAGTTCCAGGCCAGCCTGGTTTTCACAGGGTCCAGGACAGCCAGGGTTATTCAGTGAGACCCTGTCTCAAAAAATTAAAAAAATAAAAAAATAAAAATAAGGATCTTGAGCAACCTGCACACGTTCTCTGCTCTGCTCTGCTTTTGCTACATTCGCACAATGGATACAACTGTTGCAACAAGTAACAAGATTTACCTTCTAGAGTTCTTCGAGAATTTAACAAGACAGCATCTGACACAGTGACACAATGACAGTTAAGAATTATTATTAAATAGATAAGTGTGTGACTAGCAGAGACTACTTACTTCTCTAGATACTGTAGTCTGTAACTGGAAAGGAATAAAAGCAAAAACAGCTCTATTACTGCCAGTCCCAATGTATATATCACTTACACAAGTTCCTTTTGGAGAATTAATCTACTCTGCCATAGACTTTCCTTAGCCATATGGGTCACTCAGGACGCAGACAGTAAACATTTTAGTACTGTCAACTGAATAACTTGGTTTTTAAAAATAATTCTACCTCTTCTAATCCGAAAACTCAATTGTATATACATCAAACAGTCTGGGCTCGAGAAATTTAGGTTAGTCTCTAAGGCACAAAGAGCTCTATCCACTTTTCACCTTTACACAGCAGCGCCCATTAAATAAAGAGTCCACCATCACACCATCAGAGTCCTGCAGTTTTCAGGTGGTTAACTCAGACACACCTTGCTTTTTATAGAATAGGCCCAAATAAAACATAATTGTATTATGATTCCACGTTAGGGATTCTCTGTCAACTCCCATATTATCGTGGCTAGACTGTAAAATATGCCAATTAAGAGTTCACAGTCGGAAATTCTGAAGCAACCTCAAAACCAGACACAAACACAGCGGACCACATTCGCATCTCAAGCACGTCCCAAAGTCTCGCTGAACGCAATCAGATCTACGCTGTTTCCAGAAGCACAGAGTAATGGGATTTTACCCCATTTCTATAAATGTCGGTGGTATCGAATACCAGAGTATATGGAGAACCGCAAAACAAAAGATTCCCAGTGCGGGAGGCCCTCCTGTCTGCGGTGGACTCCAGGGAACCCTCCATGCGACAATTCGAATTTCACCACACTCTAGTTGGGGAAGCAGGGTCAACATCCACCTTGGCCTGGATGGAAACAGGACTACCAAACATTCCCACCTCTAGGCAAATGCAGTCGGTGGAAAGTTCCCATCCACCATATGCACATTTGGTTTCCTTGGGGTGGATGGGGGTTGGGGTGGGGGGAACGCTACAACTGCTGAGACTGGCTGATGCACCTGCCACTGCTCTTAGACTGCGCTTCTCAAGAGACCCCCGAAGCCCGCGCACGCGCTCGTGTACACACACACACACTCATACTCGCTCACGCCCGCCCTTGACCCTTCCCAGGCCGCGGTGTAGCATCCCTTCCTCGCTGTCCAAACCCCGGGCTTGCCTGACAAAGGCCCGGGTGTCAATCCGAGAGGCACTGCACAGACAGGTTGCAAGAATTGCTGATGGTGGAGGAAGCCCGGCAGCTGTCACTCCGGTCTCCCCCAACACCCAGGCGCGCACACGCACGGCACACAAAATCAACACAGGGCTGGGGAGGGCTGTAAAAAGAAACAGAACCTGTGCAACCGTTCAAAATACAAAAGGTCTCCGGAGCGCGGGTACCTGGGCGCGACCGCCGAGAGACTCCCGATGCGTGGGGGAGGGGAGCAGGCGGGCGGCGGCTGCCGGGGCTCCAGGCCGCAGCCCGAAGATGCGCTCCAGAGTCACACACACCTGCGGCGGCCTGCGGGGGCCTCACTCACCTCCAGGTCGGTGTCGGCGGCCTCCGGGGCGCCGAGTATCTCGCTGGGCAGCTCGGCCAGGTCGGTGACCCGGATGAGCCCATCGTGCAGAAAGATGGTCTCCTCCTTCACCGAGAGCCACTGCGCCGAGTCCGCCGCCGCCGCCGCCGCTGCCGCCGCCGCCGCGGCTGCCGACGAGCCCATGGCTAAGAGAAGGCGCTGCGGAGACACCGCCGCCTCAGCAACCCATGGCCGACCGCCGCGCCCGCCTCGCCCACGCGGCTCCGCCCTAGGCGTTCCGCGCCGCCATCCCCTCTACACGCCAACCCCGGCCCGGGAGACCCCAGCACCGCCGCTGCCGCCGCCGCCGCCCTGACGAGCCGGATCCGCCTCTGCCGCTCCGCAGCCAACTGTCAGTAAGACGCCATCTTGGGGGCGGGGTTCCCGGCATGCCCCGCGGGGTGGACAATACAGGCCCCGCCCTCTTGTCGTCTGGCCCCGCCCACATTCCGGCTGGGCTTTATAAGTCAGCTGCAGGCGCTCAGAGGCACCAATGCCTTTTGGGCGCCCCTTTTTCTCTTGCTGTCTGAAGCGATCTAAGGCTCCGGGAGATGATGACCCTGGTCCCATGACCCTGGTCCCCTTCCTTCCTTACTCAGGTGTGCACCGGTTGCTCAGGCCAGAGCCCATTCTGGAAGGATTATGGAGGGCCAACACTGTTATCTTTTAAATGAAATAGGTTCAGGAGATTTTTCTAAGATCTGGGATAGTTCAGTCTTAGAGGGTTAGCCTAGAATGCCTGAGGTCCTATGTTCCATTTACAGCACTATAAGTAAACAAACAAAACAGACCTGGTGGTGGATACTGGTTGTCCTAGTGCTTGGAAGACAGAAGTGGGAGAACCATTGCAAGTTGCAGGGTAGCCTGGGCTACATAACATGTTCCAGGCCAACCTGGGCTACATAACGTGTTCCAGGCCAGCCAGGCCTATGTAGTCTCTGTAACTGAAAAAATACTTAAAATAGTTAGGAAATTATATAAAATACTAAAGGCTGGTATATAATAGGCATTATACACTTGGTAAAACTCACAGCAGATGGTTAGTATTTACTGAAAAAAAAAGTACAAAGAAGCAACTGACATCTGATGAAAATAAAGCGTCTATCAACAATTGCCCTTAGGCTGGAGAAATGATTGACAGGTTGACACTGAATGCTCTTCCAGAGGACTGGGGTTCAATTCCCAGCACTCAGAGGGCAGCTCACAGCCTTTTATAACTTCAGTCCCAAGGGATCTGAGCTTCAGTCCCAAGGGACATCACATCCTCTTCAGGTCTCCAAGATCACTGCGCAGATGTGGTACACAGACATACATGCAGGCAAACAGTCAAACACATTAAAAAATTTTTTTTAAAAAATAAAATAAAGCATTGCTTTCCTTCCAGCTCCTGGCTTTTTAATAGTGCTCCGTTAGTTAAATTTACATTACGTTAAAATTACAAGTTTTGTCATCTTCAATACTGACGTGCACCTTTCTAAACAAGAGGGACTTGCCAGGCTTGCTGGTACATGCCTTTCATACCAGAGCTCAGGAGGCAGAAGCAAGGTGACCTCTGTGAGTGCAAGGCTAGCTGAAGCTATATAGTTCCAGGACAGCCAGGACTACATAAGTGAGACCTTGTCTCAAAAACAAACATCCCAAGGGATATGGCTACCCGCCTCTTATTCATTCAACAAGTGTTTCATGATCCCTTCTATAGGACCCTGTTCTTGGTGTGGGGTTTTACAGAGACAAGCAAGGCAAGAATGCCTTCTCTTGTGGACCCGGCAGCCAGGTGGGGGAGACAGACAACACAGCAAGCAGTTCACAAAGGCCAATGAAAATAGCAAGGGATGGATGTGATAGAATGGAGCTGACGTGCGTCTCAGTGACTCGCTGCTTGCTTAACATGTACATCCCCACCCCCACCCCCGTTGCACGACAGCACCCCCATCCCTGTAATCTTGGCACTCTGAAAATTCAGGCACCAGGATCCAGAGCTCCAGGTCATCCTTGGCAACATAGCAAGATCAAGGTCAACCTGGACCATGTGAGACCCCGTCTCAAATCAGTCACAACAACAAGAGCCAAGTGTAGTATACCTGTAATCTCAGCATTCAAGAAGCTGAGACAGGAGGATAGCCATGAGTTTGAGGCTAGCCTGGGATACACAGTGAGACCTTGCCTCAAAAGACAAAGGGGCTGGAAAGATGGTTCAGCGGTTAAAGAGTACTGACTGTTCTTCCGAAGGTCCTGAGTTCAAATCCCAGCAACCACATGGTGGCTCACAACCATCCGTAAGGAGATCTGACGCCCTCTTCTGGTGTGTCTGAAGACAGCTACAATGTACTTACATATAACAATAAAGAAATCTTTAAAAATAATAATAAATAAACAAATCTTAAAAACAAAAAAACAAAACAAAGCAAGGAGATGACTTCGTGGGTAAAGTACTTGCTTAACAGGGTCTCCACCACCCATGTAAAAGCCGATCATGGCCGTGTGTGGCCCCCTAGCTAGCGCTCAAAAGTGTGTCCTCATAGGTGGAAACTGGATCATCCGTGGGGCTCACTGCCCATCCGGTCCAGCTGAACTTATGAGCTCCAGATTCACTGTGAGACCGTGTTTCAATAAGATCCAGTGCTGAAGAACTCTTCCTGCTCTTACAGAGGACCTGAATTCAGTGCCCAGCACCCATGTTGGGCCGCTCACAGCTGCCTGGAACTCCCCCTCCCACATACCTCTGGGGCAGGCAGTATTTGGCATTACAGCCTGGATCTGAAGGCCCCGGGGAGGGGTGGGGGATTAATGCAGCTGTGTTTGGAGGTCGAGTTTGAGGAGATGTTGGGGTCAGCAGAGCTCTGACCTCATCTAGAGATGAACTGATTGATTCATTCCAAACTTAATTGACTATAGAGAGGTCACGGCTAAAATGGTTGGGTCCTAGTGGGATATATGGCAGCGGAAGGCTCCGTCCACTCCCCAGTCCTTTCTCCTACAGCCCCTCTGTGCTAGCCAGCACAAGGTGAGTGACCTCCTCTGCCACAGGCTCCCATCACCGTGGCATCCTGCCCCAACAGAGGGCTGAAAGCAGTAGAGTCCTCTGGGCAGACTGAAACCTCTCTAATATTTAAGCTCATCTTCTCCATCATTTTGTCACAGCTTAGACACAGTCCCACCTTCAGCTGGCAAAAAAAGGATGTTTCATTATCTCCTCAATGTCCCAAAGCCAGGCAACACTGAAGCTTAGATTTGAACCCAGGCCTGAGTGATCTCTCCACACACCAGCTTCCTTATTTGGGCTGTAGGGGAACCCCTTCATTATTTTTACTCACATCTTCTTTTTTTTTTTTTTTTTTTTTTTGGTTTTTCGAGACAGGGTTTCTCTGTGTAGCCTTGGCTGTCCTGGAACTCACTTTGTAGACCAGGCTGGCCTCGAACTCAGAAATCCTCCTGCCTCTGCCTCCCAAGTGCTGGGTACTCACATCTTCTAAACAGGTAAACTGTTAAGGTTTTAAACACTCAATGCCCAGCTTAAGTGGTTCAGAGATTTCATGTTCAGTCTTAATATCTTTAGGCTGAATAATGAATGATTATTTAATATTTTAACAATGGTAATTAGTCAGCAACATACCTTGATGAAGAATTAATATTTATAGAGCCCCCTCTGGAAATAAGTCTACTTGGTGGGAATTTTTAGAATGGATTCTTTTCCTGTAGTTTGGAGCAAGACAAAAATCTCTGCTCAAAAGAACGTAAGCTCCAGACTACAGGGAAAGAACTCCTATTTAGTTTATAAGGTGGGGACCCCTTATAAACAAGGAAGATGTATGATTTTTTTTACATTAAAAATTTTATCTAAGTGGGGCAGTGATGGTGCATGCCTTTAATCCCAACATGGAGACAGAAGCAGGTGGATATGAGTCTATAGAGTGAGTTCCAGACAATCAGGGCTACACAGGGACCCGGTCTCATGTGAATTTTAGGCTAGCCTGGTCTACAGAGTAAGTTCCAGGACAGTCAGGGATACACAGAAACTCTGTCTGGAAACAAAACAAAACAAATTTATCAATCTTATTTTACATGAATGAGTGTGCTCTCCTCATGCATATCTATGCATCATCTGTAAGCCTGGTGACATTAGAGATCAGAGAGCTCTAAGAAAGCCCTCTACCAATTGAGCTACATCCCCAATGGATGACTTATGACTTCTTTTTTAAAAATTGCCCTTCCTCCTTCTCTCTTTCTAATGTTTTAGATGTATTCATTTTATTATAATGTGTGCACCACATGTGTGCCTGGTGGCCTCAGAGTTCAGACAAAGCCATTGGATTCCCTAGAACTGAAGTTACAGGTGCTGAGACTGAATGCCAGTCCTCTGTGAGAACAAGGGCTCTTAACTGCTGAGCCATTTCTCCAGCCATCTCTCTTTCTTGACAGGGGCTCACAGCTCAAGCAGGCCTCGAACTTGCTCTGTAGCCAAGAACAACTTTAAATTTCTTGATCCTTCTACCTCCACCTTCTGTCCTGGGATTATAGGTGGGTACCACACATCCAGCTGGAATCATCCTCTGGACCTTCCTTTTTTCTTTTTTGGAGAACAAAGAATCAAGATGGGGAAAGGGGCCATGCTGGCCCAGCAACCCCTTGTCAAGAGCTCAGAGGAAGTTGGTACAGCAGGAAGACACCTATCAGTCACCCCCGTGTGGGAGCAGTAACTGTTGTGATCATAAAAAAGAGAAATAGGGCCGGGCGGTGGTGGCGCACACCTTTAATCCCAGCACTTGGGAGGCAGAGGCAGGAGGATTTCTGAGTTCGAGGCCAGCCTGGTCTACAAAGTGAGTTCCAGGACAGCCAAGGCTACACAGAGAAACCCTGTCTCGAAAAACCAAAAAAAAAAAAAGAGAGAGAGAAATAGGTATATGTTCTATGGGCAGTGTGGGGGAAGGGGATGCCTCAGTGGGCCCATGCTGAGGCATCCCTTCCCCCTGAGGTTACCAGACACACGGTGGTATAGTATAGAATAGAGTTTATTTAGGGTATGGGGAGGGGAGTTAAGAGGGTAGTAGAGGCAGAGAAAGGCAGAGAGAAGGAGAGAGTAGAGAAGTAGGGGCCAGCCATGACCACGTGGAGAGAGGGGGAAGGGAATGGGGAGAGAGGAGAGCCCAAGAGAGCAAGAGATAAGCTAAGAGAGTAAGAGGCAAGAGAATAAGGGAGAGAGGAAGGGTAAGAAGCCCTTTTATAGTGGACCAGACCTACCTAGCTGTTGCCAGGTAACTGTGGGGTGGAGTTTAGACAGAATTCTAACAGTAACTCTCCAAGACAGACTGAGTTAGCTTGTAGATGGACATCCAGTGTTCTAGCTGCTGATGCAATGTTGGCCTTGGTTCAAGTTAGAGCCCCTGGGGATTTTGCAATGTCTCGTCCTGGCATTTCTGCTCCAGCTGATTGTCTGAAGTGAGTCTGCAATCCTTCTTGGGTGCTCAAATATG
The DNA here is from genome assembly GCA_036184795.1 of Tokudaia tokunoshimensis. Taxonomy (NCBI): domain Eukaryota; kingdom Metazoa; phylum Chordata; class Mammalia; order Rodentia; family Muridae; genus Tokudaia; species Tokudaia tokunoshimensis. Next base: position 11,402,124 of record BTHU01000006.1, on the reverse strand, counting down.
CAACTGTGGCATGGAGATAAGCAGTTGCTGCGAAGCAGAGTTCAGCTTAGAGATAGTTCTAGAAGGAGCTGCCAGGCAAATCTATAAGGGAATTGACAAAGACAGAAAAAAGCATATAAGCACATCTGTCAAACACACATGAACACGCGGTGGAGATTATTTCCACACCACTAATCGCGGTCTCCAAGCGGAAACACACGTGTCTCTGCTAACAATATCCTTTCTAAGGGATCCAGTAGGCCGGGTTCGTTTTTTGGGTCTCCTTATTTTCTGTTCTTGGGCAGGTGTGTGAGCAGAAAAGCAAAGTAATCCAATGAAAGAAATTCTAGAAAGTCTTCTTGGAGCTCCCGCTGGATTAACAGAACTAAGGGACAGCCTTGGCTTTGACGAAAACCCCCAAGATGAAGCCGCTTTTGAATTCTATCTTCCTTAAGATGCTGTTACCTTGGAAGTCTGAAGGACGCTGTGTGCCCTCAGCGCCCCCTCGTGGGCCGCCGGGGCATTGTTGCCTTAAATAACATATTCCAGGTTGGAAATCGGTACAGTATTCATTCCTGCTGCAAAAACAAGCCCGGTGGTGGGTGGCTCACGGTTTTGGAAAATGGGTCTCCTGAAGCTCAGATTAGCCTTAAACTCACTATGTAGACAAAGGCTGGCCTTGAACTTCTCCTTGCCTCAACCCTCCCAGTGACGTGTACAGCATGCGTGGTTGTTTCTTTTTTTACTTTTTAAATTATTTATTTTTATTTTACATGTATGAGTGTTTGGCCTGCATGTATGTCTGTGCACCACCGTTCGTGCTGTGCCCCCGGAATCCAGAAGAGAATATCGGATCCCCTAGGACTAGAATTACAGACAGCTATTGTTGTGTTTTATAAAAAGAAAGAGAGGCCAGGGATATGTTTGGTGGAGGCGAGGTATGGTGTGGGGGAAGGGGGTGCCTCTGCGGGTTCATGGGAGGCATCCCTTCCCTCTGAGGTACCAGCCACAAGGCGGTACCTTGTATTCTATATTAGAATAGAGTTTATTCAGGGCGTGGGGAGGGGAGGAGGGAGTCGAGACAGAGAAAGGCAGAGAGAGAGAGAGAGAGAGGCCATGAGCACGTGTGGGGGGAATGGGAGGGGGGGGGACGAGAGTAAGAGAACAGGAGCAAAAGGAGGGGAGGGGATAAGCAGCCCCTTTTATAGTGAGTCAGGCACACCTGGCTGTTGCCAGGTAACGGTGGGGCGGAGCCTAGACGAAATGCCAAGAGCTATGAGCTGCTATGTGGGTTCTGAGAGTTGAACCGGGTCCTCTGCAGGAGCAGCCAGCGCTCTTAACCACTGAGCCATCCCTCCAGGAACTTTAGCTGCTTTTCCATAGTCTTATCTTGAAGGGTTCAAAGATCACGTGTTGTTTTTGTTTCTTCCTTTCTCTTCATGACTTTCGGATATTTTCACGCTGCTTCCAGAACTTACTTAATTTCACATCTCTTCGTTTTGTTTTTTTTTTTTTATTTTTTAAAAGTATTTAATTATTTTATCCTATGTGTGTGCATGTTTTGCTTGCACGTATGTATGTGCATCGTGTGAGTGCCTGGTACCTTCAGAGATCAGAAGAGGGTGTTGGATCTTCTGAGGCTGGGGTTACAGATGCTTGCAAGTCACCACGTGGCTTCTGGGAATTGAACCTGAGTTCTCTGCAAGAGCAACAAGTTCTCTAAATTGCTGAACCATTTCTCCAGCCCCTGGTGGTTGTTTAAATAATTATTAAAATTCACATCAGAGCCAGGCATGGTGGCACATGCCCTTAATCTCAGCACTTGGGGGGCAGTGGCAAGTGGATTTCTGAGTTTGAGGCCAGCCTGGTCTACAGAGCAAGTTCCAGGACAGCCAGGGCTACACAGAGAAACCCTGTCTTGAAAAAAAAACCAAAAACAAACAAAAAAATTCACATCAAAGCCAGGCATGGTGGTACACGCCTTTGGTCCCAGCACTTAGGAGGCAGAAGCAGACAGATCTCTATGAGTTCAAGGCCAACCTGGTCTACAGAGCAAGTTCTAGGACAAACGGGGCTACACAGAGAAACCCTGTCTCAAAGAAAATTACATCAGGTATCGTAGAGTTGTACACGCACATGTCGGTCGACACATTGGGGATTCTAATTAGTAAATATCAATAAGGTGCTGAGGATCTAGCTTCATGATAGAGAGAGCTTCTGAGCATATGCAAGCCCAGGATTCCCTCACTAGCGCAAGAATAGTAAGTTAAAACTAGGGCTGAGGATGTAGCTCAATTGGTAGAATGCTTGTGCAAGCACAAAGCTCTGGGTTCAATTCTCAGCACAACACATAAGCCAAACCTGGCTGTACACAGCCTGTGGTCCTGCCACTCAAGAGGCAGAGGCAAGAACATCTGGAGCTCAGACTACATCACATAGTGAGTCTGAAGCCAGCCTGGGGTAATGATAGTTTTTTTCAAACCTTATCTTTTTTTAAAAAAGATTTATTTATTTATTGTATGTAAGTACACTGTAGCTGTATTCAGACACACCAGAAGAAGGCATCAGATCTCTTTATGGATGGTTGTGAGTCACCATGTGGTTGCTGGGATTTGAACTCAGGACCTTTGGAAGAGCAGTCAGTGCTCTTAACTGCTGAGCCATCTCTCCAGATCCAAACCTTATTTTTTTTTTTTTTTTGGTTTTTCGAGACAGGGTTTCTCTGTGTAGCCCTGGCTGTCCTGGAACTCACTTTGTAGACCAGGCTGGCCTCGAACTCAGAAATCCTCCTGCCTCTGCCTCCCAAGTGCTGGGATTAAAGGCGTGCGCCACCACCGCCCGGCTCCAAACCTTATTTTTAATGATGGTTCTTAAACGATTTAACCTCCCTTGTAGCCCACCACCCACCAGAGGTAGTGGGAAAGAAAGGATCCTGGGAAGTGGATCTGTTTAGAAAGGTTCTTGGGAGCAAATCCTGTCTGTGTTTTCAGTTCACAGGTCAGCAGTGGCAACCCGATCCACTCGCCTTTAATTCCAACACTAAGGAGGCAGAGTCTGGCAGATTTCTGGGAGTTTGAGGCTCACCTGGTCCACAGAGTGAGTGCCAGAGCAGCCAAGGCTATACAATGAGATTCCATCACAAAAAAATAAATAAAATAAATGAATAAAATAATAATGTTTAGTTTGGCATGATGGTACTTCAAATACATACACACACACACACGCACACACACAACTGATCATATTTTTCTATTTCTTCTGTCTGAAAGTCTGAAGACAAAAGTATGCCTGTGTAGTAACAATTCTCTACTCCTTTCCTCGTCACCTCCGCCATCCTCAGGTGACCATCGTCAACTTTTCTTCTCTGATTTTGCCTTTATTGGGTTCCACACCTGTGTGCAATCAGGCAGCATTTGTCAACCTTTTTTTTTTAAAGATAGATTTATTTATTATATGTCTATGAGTGACACCAGAAGAGGGCATCAGATCCCATTACAGATGGTTGTGAGCCACCATGTGGTTGCTGGGGATTGAACTCAGGACCTTCGGAAGAGCAGCCAGTGCTCTTAACCACTGCGCCATCTCTCCAGTCCCAGCTTATGCCTTAATTACTGCACTTGACATCACATTCTCCCAAATGAACTATGTATAGGAAGATGACTCAACTCCCCCTTCAGGGATGACTACCTGCTCCATTGTATAGATTTGCCACATCGTCTTCATCCACTGATAGACACATGTTCAGTCCACATATTGGCTACACCATCTACCTCAGTAGTTTCCTGTTCCCCTACTATACTATCTCTCTTCACATATGGTGATCATTCATAAGTATGGCATTGCCAGGCAGTGGTGGCACATGCCTTTAATCCCAGCACTCGGGAGGCAGAGGCAGGCAGATTTCTGAATTCGAGTCTAGCCTGGTCTACAGAGTGAGTTCCAGGACAGCCAGGGCTACACAGAGAAAACTTGTCTCGAACTTCCCCCGCCCCCCAAAAAAATTTATGGCATTGTCAGCCTACATTTAAATTTGTAGTGCACTTGCCTGGTTCCCTAGGGGCCCTCACAAAATCCCCAGGGTCATATCCTACCCCAGCTATAGTGTTACTTCCCACAATTCCCTGTAGCTCCTGGACTCTTTAACTTCATCTGCATCTTACCCAGATTTCTGGCTGAATCTCTGCTAGATTAGAAATGTGATTCTTGAGGTAATTTGAATGAGAATGCCCCACACACACATACATTTGAATACTTGGTTCCTGGTTGTTGGAACTGCTTGGGAAGGATTTGAGGTACAGCCTTGTTGGAGGAGGTGTGCCACTGGGAGCTGTCTTTAAGGTTTTCAAAAGCCCACACCAGGCTTAGTTTTCTCTCTCTCTCTCTCTCTCTCTCTCTCTGTGTGTGTGTGTGAGAGAGAGAGAGAGAGAGAGAGAGTATGTGTGTGTGTGTGTGTGTGAGTGTATGTGTCTGTCTTTCTGTCTCCCTTGTGGCTATGGATCAGAAGTATGCCTGCTTGTTGCTATATTCCCTGCCATGACGTTCACGGATTCACCTTGTAAAAAAGGAAGCCCCAACAAACTCTCCTCTAAGTTGCTTTGGTCATGGTGTCTCTTCACAGCAAGAGAAAAGTAGCTAAGACAATTCTCAATTCCCCACTTCCCTGTTTATTAAAACTACTCATGTCTCAGGGCATCTGGTCGTCGTCTCTTCTTACCTTGTCCCTCCAGGTCCCACTGTGGCTGCCATGCCTGGGGGAATCTAAAGAGATAGATAAAGAGTCACATACACATGTGTCTACTCGGAAATATACACACATGTATATACAGATAGAGACTCACACATACAGGCACACATATACGCACATAGAGGCACTATGTTGCATAGGCCCTGTTTTCAAACAATATACTGCCAGGCAGTGGTGGCGCACGCCTTTAATCCCAGCACTTGGGAGGCAGAGCCAGGCGGATTTCTGAGTTCGAGACCAGCCTGGTCTACAGAGTAAGTTCCAGGACAGCCAGGGCTAGACAGAGAAACCCTGTTTCGAAAAACTCCAAAAAAAAAAAAAAAAAAAAACCAACAACCGACCGGCCACCCAGCGCACCCTCCTGCATTCCTACCATGCTTGATGTGAGCCCCAGCTCCCGCTGCTTTGAGCCATCTGGGCCCTGTGGTTAAGATGGCATCCACAGTCACATGCATAGCCAGGGACTCAGCTGCGAGGCTTGCAGTTAGTGCTCTGAGCAGCACCTTCATGGGGAAAGCCTTGAGCCTTCCCAACCTGCAGACCAGCAGCCCCCATCTGTCCAGCCCCCATGCCCTACAGGTGGGTCCTGTTCTTACGACATCAAGCAGCTCTTGGACTGTCTGACCACTCTGTGTGAGGGCTATAGCAAGGCCCCAGATGCAGCACAAATGCCACCAAGGTTTGGATCCCTGTTCTGAGGTGTCTATGGTCCTGCTTCTACCCCATCCAACTCCTCACTGAAAGCTGGACCACGGTGAGATTGTACCTGGGACTGGGAACAAGGAGAGGACTTCTCATCCCACAGGTTAACAAATGGCATATATGTTCAACTGGAGAGTTTACTTAAAGCGGGGAGATAGTGGCACATGACTTCAATCCCAGCACTTGGGAGGCAGAGGCAGGTGGATCACTAAGTTCATGGTAAACCTGGTCTACAGAGTTCCAGAACAGCCATGAGGAGAAACACCATCTTCAAAAACAAAAACAAGCCAAAAAAGAGTTTACTTAAAAATGAAGCAGGGGCTGGAGAGATGGCTCAGTGGTTAAGAGCACTGACTGCTCTTTCGAAGATCCTGAGTTCAATTCCCAGCAACCACATGGTGGCTCACAACCATCCGTAATGAGATCTGATGTCCTTTTCTGGTGTCTGAAGACAGCTACAGTGTACTTACATATAATAAATAAATCTTTAAAAAAAAATGAAGCAGCCGGGCGGTGGTGGCGCACGCCTTTAATCCCAGCACTTGGGAGGCAGAGGCAGGAGGATTTCTGAGTTCGAGGCGGCTACAAAGTGAGTTCCAGGACAGCCAGGGCTACACAGAGAAACTCTGCCTCGAAAAACCAAAAAAAAAAAAAAAAAAAAAAAAGAAGCAAAACTATTCATCCACGCCTCTTTTTTTAAATGTATGATTATCCTGGGTTGAATAGTTTCCTCTGAATTTGTAGCCACCAAAATCTTGTAAGTATATTGTTTGAAAACAGGGCCTATGCAACGTAGTGCCTCTATGTGCATGTATGTGTGCCTGTATGTGTGAGTCTCTATCTGTATATACATGTGTGTATTTCTCTGAGTATACACATGTGTATGTGTCTCTTTATCTATCTATATTTGTGTGTGTGTGTGTGTGTGTGCATGTCTGTGGGAAAAAAAAGGAAAGTGCGGGGCCTGGTGCTCACTGATACGGGGAAAAAAGGGGCACGTGCCAGGCCGGGCCGGCGGTGCATGGGCGTTGATCTCGGGCCAAGGTAGCATGCATATGCAGAGGACACAGGTGGACATGGAGCCTATGTGGGGTTTTGGGGGAAGCTGGCAAGATGCACGTGTGCCTCAGCACAATGGGGAGCGGGCGGTCACACCGCAGTCAAGCAGAAGGCGGGGCCATTCTGGTGTGGATTTCTCTGCCTGTTACCTGCGCTCACAGACTGCGTGACTGAATCTCTGAAGGCGTGTACCAGCTAGCTCCGTGTGGCGAATTTAATAAGAGGCAGCCTATAGCTTTGATGTTTTATTATTAAGAAAATAGAAAGAGAAAAGAAATAGAACAACAAAGGAAGAGAAGAAAATAGATAAGAAAAGCCATGATGACGTGGAAAGGGGAGAAAATGGAGAGACAGAGAGATAGACAAAGAAGAGGGCCGGAGGAGAACAAGCAGGGAAGAGAGAGAGAGAGAGAGAGAGAGAGAGAACTCGCGCTGAGGGGTGCTATTTATACTGAGTTGGGTGGTCAGGTAACCCAAGAGGCGGGGAGAGTGTAGCTGCAGGCAGGTGACTGCCGAGGCGGAGTCAGGCTAGAACCTGGGGCGTGGCCACAAGTCTCATTAAGGTCCCACACGTCTGTGTATATGCATGTGTATATGCGCCTCTTTATCTATCTATATTTGTGTGTGTATATGCATGACTGTCCAAGTCTGAATGCATATGAGTGCACTGATGTACAGCTGTTTACTCATGAGGCTAGCATCCTTTAATCACTCTCCGCTTCATTCCCTTGAGACAGTCTCTCATTGAACTGGAAGCTCACTCCCTATTCTGCCAAGTGACCGGCCAATGACCTCTTTGGGATCTACTCTCTGGCCCCTAATCCTGAGGCCACAGGCACCTGCAGCCATGTCCAGCTTCTTTTATAGGTGCTTGGGATTCGAACTCAGGTCCTCATGTTTGGTGACCAAGTGCTCTTCCGCAGTAAGCACCTTCTCAATACTGAAGCAGCGCCTTATGCATCCCATTCATATCCTTTCTTCCTATTAGTATTTGAACCCCAATGAATCCCTTGTGCTTTAGTGACATACCTGTGCGTGCACCTAAGAGCTGGGGTGACTCTGCAGTAGAAACATATAGCTTCTTTATGCCCCCACTGGGAAGCTTACCTTCTGTGTCATCAGAACATATGAAAAAAACCCCAGCTTTTTAAAGGATGGTAAGTGTGTCGGACACAGTGGCCCTTGCGTTGATTAAGGAGTTGTTTTGCTCCCACAGTTAGGGTTAGCAGAATTTACATTATGACTTACTTTTGATCAGTTAAGACCTGGCCTAATTCCTGGTGAAGAACATGTTTGAAAGACATGTCCTACCGGGCAGTGGTGGCGCACGCCTTTAATCCCAGCACTTGGGAGGCAGAGGTAGCGGATTTCTGAGTTCGAGGCCAGCCTGGTCTACAGAGTGAGTTCCAGGACAGCCAGGGCTACACAGAGAAACTCTGCCTCGAAAAAACCAAAAAAGAAAGAGGAGGAGGAGGAGGAGAAGAAGAAAAAGCATGTCCTAAGCTTGGAAGCAGAGAGCCAGAACAAGAGGAATTTTAAGAAAGCTGACAGAGTCTGAAGAGATAACTCAGTGGTTAAGGGGGCTGGGGGAGGGCTGGAGAGATGGCTCAGCGGTTAAGAGCACCAGTTGCTCTTCCAAAGGTCCTGAGTTCAATTCCCAGCAACCACATGGTGGGTCATAACCATCTGTAATGGGGTCTAGTGCCCTCTTCTGGTGTGTCTGAAGACAGCTACAATGTACTTATATATAATAATAAATAAATCTTAAAAAAAGAAGAGCAAGGGGCTGCTCTTCCAAGATGAGGGTCTGCTGCCAGCGCTTAAATGGCAGCTCACAACTGCCAACGACTTTAGTTCCAGGGGTAGCTGATGTCTTCTTCTACCCTCCAAGGGCACCAGGAGCACATGTGATGCACAGATATATCTGCAGGCCAAACATTCCTATGTATTAAAAAAAAAAGCCATTAAAGAGCCAGTAATATGACTCGAGGGCGAAATTACTTGCTGACTTTTTAAAAAAAAAATATTTTTATGTGCATTGGTGCTTTGCCTGTGGATGCATGCTGTGTGAGGGTGTCAGATCTTAAAGTTACAGACAGCTGTGTGCTGCCATGTGGGTGCTAGGAATTGAACCAGGGTCCTTTAGAACAGTCAGTTGCTGTTAGACACTTAGCCAATCTCCCCAGCCCTTCACTTGCTGACTTCTGTTTAGTTGTCCTCTGACCTCTTCAAGCACACTTTGGTACATATTTGCCACATGTGTTTAATAATTATCTCTTATTTTTTTTTGGAAAAATAAAATGAAGTTTAGGGCTGGAGCAATGGCTCAGCGGCTAAGAGCACGACTGCTCTTCCAGCGGTCCCCAGTTCAATTCCCAGCAACCACACGGTGAGCTGGGAAGGTGGGCCCATCAGACAGCCTTGCTGTGAGCCAAAGGGACAATGGGAGCAGAGTTGTGAAGAACCACTCACTGGTTACGAGACTAGGGACTACAAACCAAGACTTGCTTCAAAGCTGCATTCAGGTGCAGCTGCCCTCCTGTCCCCACCCGGGTACATATTAACAGTTTTAACAGCCAGTCCTGCTGGGGAAGTCCATGCGTGGGTAGTGCTTACAGAACCTGCATGGAGCCCCAGGTTCTATCAGCAGTCCACAAAGGGAACATAGAGATTTGTACCTTAACCTCAGAAATTCCAGGTAAAGGCAAGAGGATCAAAAAGCTCTCAAACTACCAGAAAGCCTGCTCACTGGCTAATTACACAGTTAATACTGATTTAATAATCACTCATGTAGGCTAGCATGAGGTTCTTAGCCCAAGCAAATCAACACGTGCATACAGACTTCACAGTAGCTTGATTCATGACTAATAGCTTAAAACGCTTTCCAGCAGTTAAGACAGTGATACACTCCCTACATCAGAATACTATGTAACAGGAGTAAGCTGTCACTCTCCCAGCAGCTCAGCAATATTTGCTACATTCTAGAAATTCTACAACAGTGGTTCTAATCCTTCCTAATGCTCTGACCCCTTAATACAGTTCCTCATGTTGAGAAAACCCTGCAAGCATAATACTCCCTTGCTCCTTTATAGAACTATAATCTTACTGTTGAGTCATGATAATGTAATTTATCTGGTATGTGACACCAAAGAGGTAGTGACCTGCAGGTGGGAACCACTAATCTAAGAAGTATACTGTTATCAGTGTTGTTGGAAGACAACTGTAGGACCAGGTGAGAGAACTAAGTTTGCCACACCAAGCCCAGTAGAATGTGTGACAAGTTCCACAGACTGAGGAGAAAACTTCAAAAGGAGGCCTCCTGGAATCGGTTGCAGAACTCTTGCCCAAAACAACATATTGAGCTGTAGTTCTCATGGCTATTTATTTGTTTTGTTTTCTTTTATTCCTTTTATTTACATGTTCCTGATAGCCTAGACCAAGATCTTAAGCGAGAATCACAGGTAAGAAACCATTCCTGGAGGTCACTAACACGACCTTATCTCAGAGGAAACCAACACTTTATAAATCATTTACAAAATTATATATAATAGTATTGTTAGATTAAAACCTTCTCGACAATAAAATTTCATATGGCTACAAGTGTGTCATCAGAGGTGTGATTTGGTATATGGTAAAGCCTTAAAAAGAATTACAGTAGTTTAAATCTATGCATTGAAGATTTATAAAAAAAATCAGGCACTAGATGTTAAAACAATAATTGTCCATAGAGATTTATTAACCTACTCATGGAAATATGCCACTAGCCTTGGATGACTGCCCCACTGATTATATCCTTTCAGAGTTGTTACACTTGGATATCCGATTTCTATTAATGTTACCTGTTCTGCTCGATTCACTAAATAGTTGTAATGTTTGCTTGATTTTTGTGCTTTATAATGATGGTATTTGTGATTGCTTCACTGAACACACTTTCCAAGAGTTGTACCCTCATCCCAGGGACCCATACTTGACTGGGGTGGTCCATGGCATAAATTCTGTAGCTGAAGGTGACAGCACATGCCTTTAATTCTAGCACTCAGAAGGCAGACAAGGCCAGCCTAGTTTAGAGTCTAGGGCAACTTTAGGACCAACGAAACCATTCCAAAAACAAAAAGCTCCCACTCATGGAATCATTAATTACAATGTAAAAATGGGGCACTCTGGTACTTGCTAAGGCATAAAAACAGGCCTATCATCTAGTGTAATCTAGAATTCTTACTAGTAAGAATTCATTAACCCAGCAAAGCAAGACCTCACAATTACAGCACTATTCACAACATGGCCTGTTATAAGAGAGACACTTGTTAGTCACAGAATATCCGTATTGGTTCACAGCTATCCCTAATTGTGGTTGTGTTGGGGGGGGGGGTGTCAATACCCTCTCTTGATCTCTGGACACCAGACATACATGTGAAACACACATACCCACACAGTGATGCTGTAAAGATGGGCCTTGCAGTGTACTGGTTAGAACATACATACATGGTACACATAAATACACATGAAACGTTACTTACCATGCCTAGCTTAAGAAGGCTTTCCATGAAGGAACATTATAGCATGTACCCACTATGCAATACCATTTACATAGTCTACATGCTGTCTGGCTAAGAGCTGGGCTGAGGAGGATGAATGTATTCTGTGCACCAAGACTAAAATCCACAACTGCAATGACTACATGACCCAACCAAGCAGACATGGTTTGTAATGGAGGTTTGTAATGTCCCTTGTCATCTTTCACACAATTCGGTTTTGATCTATTCAGAAGTCAGCAGTACATTGTTTCTTGTTTTTCAGTGTTGAGGGTGCAAGAAAATGCTACACAGCAAGACACTAATAACTCCTAAGCCAAGAATGCTGGTCCAAAGCTGTGAGGGAACAGGTCCACAGCACACACCTCTCAAGAGGGTAAAAGCCAGTCATGGCTGCCATGTGTGTCTCTAATCCAACACCAGCTGGGGAAGGGGTAGAGATAGGATCCTAGCTCACTAGCTTCAGACCAAGCAGGAGATCCTCTTTCCTGAAAGGGCCAGAGGAAGACAATGGAATACCAGCAAAAATCTCACCCCAACATGCACATGTATGACACACAAAAAGGACAAAAGAAAAAAACCATACGAAGCTGTTTAATTAAAGTTGTAAGTAATTTATTTAGAACACCAGTTTGTGAGGATACATCCCGTTTGTCAGGGAGAACTGAGATCGCAGGTAGCCCTGGAGCTGAGGAACAGCTTTAATCTTTGGCAAAATCTGCGAGTCCACAGCTTTCTGATCAGCCTTTCGCTGCTCTGTAATCTCATATTTCTAAATAGAGAAAAGGAAACATTAAGAACCATGATCCCAGAAACAGCCCCACCCACTCACAACCTTTCCTCGGAGCTTGCCTACTCTAAATCAACCAGAGACAAGCGTGGTCACACCACCTCAACTCAGACTGTCACACTATAATTGCTTCATGTGTTTAGCATTGTATAGCCTGCTCCACCCATTCCCAACTGGAGGCCAGGTCAACACAGTTCACAGAGGAGCTCACCTCCTTCTCTGTGTCGAAGATCTCGCCCTCCTGATGCCTGGGCTTGCGCAGCTGCTTCTTCTTGAAGTAAGCATCAGTCAGGTGTTTGGGGATTTTAACCTCGCTAATATCAACTTTCGTAGAGGTGGCGATGACAAACTTCTGGTGTGCTCTGCGCAGAGGAACTCTGTTGATGGCAAGAGGTCCTATGGAAAAAATACAAATCTGACAAGTAAGAACATCAGTCTTAAGATTTGGTCTGGTCATGGTAGCACATGACTGTATTTCGGCAGCAGAGGAAGGTAGATCTGAGTTTGAGGCCAGTCTGGTCTACATAGTGGCCTGTGTCCTTTTGACACTTGGTCTCAAACAAAAATTGTTAATTGGATGGGGGCAGAGAGATGGTTTAGAGTTTCAATGTGAGGCCACTTTTTTTTGCAGAAGACCCCTTTTACATTTCCAGTACCCACAGGGCTCACAACTAATTTGGGGGAAAAAAACAAAACCATGCTACCTGCTTCAAGATCTCCAGGGCTTTACAAAGGATCCAGGTGAGAAGACAACCATCTCTTACAGAGGGTGACTGAAACATCTGTCCTTGAGATCAGCCTTAGTGCTGGGATTAAAGGTGTGCCCCACCCTGCTGCAATTCACCTTTTATTTGTTTACAGATTTATGTCTAACAAAACTTTCAAGACACGGGGCAGCAAACATCCCATCACTCCGGCTGTGCCTGGGTCATTCTGGGTAGAGTGCACCTGTGTACCACCCACACTGCAGCACACCACTGGAGGGGACGGCTTGCACAACTCCCCTCTCTCCTTTTATCATATAGGTCTCAGGGATCAAACTCAGGCTCTCAAGCACATCAGGCCAGTATAAAATACATATTCTTGCTCTAATTAAACCCTTGACTGCTACAGAAAAAATGAATAGGGAGGGCTAGGCAGACAGCAAGACAGGAAGGCCCGAGTTGTCCTCTGATCTCCTTAAATGGGGTGAGTCTAACTTTCAGTGCACAGAGAGTGCTGCAGGTCTGAGTGAGGCCAGACGGGACTATACAGCAAGACCTGTCATATCACACCACAGGTGACAGGCACCTGCAACCCCAGCACCAAGGCAAGAGGATTAATAGTTCAAGGGTAGTGCTCTGTGACTTTGGTCCTTATCAGTCCACTCAAGATGAACACAACTGCTAAACTTAAGCAAATGGCATTAAGAGGGGAACATCGCTGCACTTATTTACCATTTACAACATAGCTCTAGTTAAGTGTGTCTTAGAAGGTAAAGAGTTCAAGGTTATGACTTAAGGCTGTGACCAATGATTTTCTTACCAGTCACAAGTAGCAAGCCACTGCCCAGCTGCTTCAGGAAAACCACTCTCTGGAAGCCAAACAGAAAAAAACGACACTTAATCAAACCGTACCCTGAATCAACCAAAGTACAAGCACAAACTAACCCAGCACTCACTCAGAAAGAAGCACAATTATGTGTTCAAGTCCAGACTGGGCTACATGAGACCTTCTCAAAAGGAAAGGTGAGGCGTGGTGATACATGCTTTTAGTCCCAGCACTGGCGGGACAGAAGCAAATGAACTCTATCTATGGCACTCATAACAGCAAACACAGCATTTTACTAAGGGGTTAAACTTGTTATAAGAAAGAAGAAAATATTCATGGTACATCGAAAAGCAGGATGCACCAGGCATTGGAGGACCAGGCTCTGCCGAGTGACAGGGCTGCTTCAGCACACACACCACTCTCACGCCCCCCCAGAAAGCAAGCCCACTATGATCTGCTCCTCCAGGTCCTTCGGACACTCCTTACCTTGCCCCTGTGGCGTCCAGTGAGGATGATCAGGACGGTCCCGGGGGTGATGCTGGAGCGCAGCCTTCTCACGTGCTGGCTGAAGGGCTTTTTGCCGTGGCTCAGCAGCTTCCGGGGCACGTCTTCCGTAGGATAGTACCTAGGCTGGAGAGCACATGCACACACCTGAGCCATCCACTCAGCCCACCATAGCTGCATTCAGACACAGCCTAGAAAACCCCAAAGGAGGCCCCACAAACAACATGGAAAGGAACCTCTCATACACCCGAGACACTCTAACCTAACCTTTTAAAAAGTTCTTTTGTTTTTCTGAGACAGAGTTTCTCTGTAGCTTTGGGTGGCTGACTTAGAATAGTGAGATCAGCCTGCCTTTGTCCCCGAGGGCTGGGGTGTCCCCATGTATGCCCATGTCTACGTGACACTTGGTAGTTCCAGGTGCCTGTGAATAGCCTGTAGTAGATGCTGGGGACAGCATCGTCCCCTTACTCTGAGCCATCTCTCCACTCATCCCCAAGCTTTCCTTGGGGTTTGGAACTCTTAACACACTTCTTCAGAGTAAGGTCACAGCCAAATATGGGGAAAGTAGGACAAAAGGGAGTTTCATACCAGACCAGGCTACCTGAGACAAAGGTACAACAGGAGAGAACTCATTTCCAACTAGACCCGATTGACAACCCTCAACCCTAACCCCAAGGAAAGCAATCCAAAGTATTGAGGATACTTAACATTATTTTAAAAGCCCAGTTTAATTTCTCTCCCAGCAACATGGCACAAAAAAACCACACCCCCACACCACTCAAACTTAACTTTAAAGTCAACTCCTGTGTCCCCCAGATCTCACCATTTTCCGAAGCTTCACCACCCGGGTGCCACCGTTCTTGTCCCCACCAACTATTTTTGTGACAGTAGCAAGGACCTTCTCCTTTTTCTTCTTCTTTTCAACCTACAAAAACAAACCCATCAATCCAGGAGTCTGCCGGTCAACCTGTTAACCTCGGGAAGAAGACATCGTGGTGGGTGGGAGGTTCCTCTCCCTTCCTACCTTGGTCTTGGCAGCTGAGTATTTCCTCTTGTACAAGGCCTTTCTGGAATACATAGCAGATCGGGAGTACCTGCCAATCCCTCTAACCAGGACAGGATTTCGGCTGCAATGGGGCTTTGCCTTCCTGAGCTTTTTAGACTTAGGGGTACGCTTTTTGGCTGCACCAGCGGCCCGGGGACCAGAGGCAGGAGCATTACCGCCAGCCTTCTTGGCCGCAGGTTTCTTCTCCTTTGGATCAGGCTTCTCCGCCTTTTCACCCGCCATCTAGTGATGTAAAAATAAACAATAAAGGCGTTTGGTCAACCATTTGTAACACGAGCTAGTATCAAGACATCCTCTGCTGCTTGCAAACTTCCTTCCAGACACAGGGTAAGTAACTAGCACCATTAGTTTCTTTTGCTAAAAACTTTGTGGCTCGTTATTTATTCTTCCATTTTGGTAATCAGAAAACCAAAGACAATCTTTGGCAGCGTCTACACAGCAAGGAAGCTCAGAACCTCAAGGCTACTGCTTTAGACCCTCCCCCCCCCTTTTTTACTGTGCGACCCACTTCAGTGCCAGCAGCCTACGGACAGAGGCCAGGCAATGGTTCGGGGCCACGGGTTGCTGTAGCACGGGACACTATGAGAGGCCCAGGGGTACGGGCCTGCCATAAATCCAAACCCATGCACCAGCACGGAGCTTCTAAGACCTCTCTGGGGTCGCCCTAGGTCCCGAAGCCACTATGTCCCCAGCTCGGCAAAGCAGCCAAAAGCAGTGCTCTCCGGACGTCTTCCGGGGACGCGGTTCCTCCCTTCAGTCGCAAAGCCCAACGTGGCCAAGGCGTGCTCGGCAGAGTTTTGGAACCCCGACTACAGGGCCGCATGCCGCCGCACAGGCCCTTCAACCCTCCCCAGGCTACGGCAGCCGGCAGGGCCCAGCGACCATTTCGGGCGCTACGCTCACTCTTCACCCTCCGCTAACCCACGCCGACAGAAATGAAGCTCCCGAGAGACCTGGCGAGTGACCTCGACCATAGGCGGCCCTGGGTAGTGGTCCCCGGACGTCCCCCAACTTCGGATGGACGAGGATTGGGGTCCTGAAAGCGGCTGCCACACAGACACCCGCCATTCCTACCTTGCAAGACGGGAAAGAGAACTAAGGCAGTGGCTTCCGGTCTATAAGCAATGACGGGCGGTGTCTGGGATCACTTCCTTCCTGTATAAGACATCATGGGAAATGTAGTTTTTCTTACACCGTGGCAAATGTCACTGGTCCCGACTAGGTAACGGTGTTTTGTTTGCTTTGGGTTTTTTTTGTTTGTTTGTTTGTTTTTGTTTTTGTTTTTTTGTTTTTTCTCCTTAATAGGTAAGAACAGCTGAGATGGCTGAGCAAGTAAAAGCGCTTTCTCCCAAAATGACGAACAGAGTTTGAGCCTTGAGACTCATGTGCTGGAAGAAACTTTACAGAGTTACTATCTTCTATCTAACCTCCGTGGGCACACACAATCAAAATGGTAATAAAGACTAAATGTCTGACAGTGGGCCGGGCAGTGGTGGTGCACGCCTTTAATCTCAGCACTTGGAAGGCAGAGGCAGGCAGATTTCTGAGTTCGAGGCCAGCCTGGTCTACAGAGTGAGTTCCAGGACAGCCAGGACTACACAGAGAAACCCTGTCTCGAAAAACAAACCAACCAAACAAACAAAACAACAACAACAAAAGTCTGACAGTGGAGCTGGAGAGATGACTCAGCAGTTAAGAGCACTAACTGCTCTTCCAGAGGTTCTGAGTTCAATTTCCAACAATCACATGGTAGCTCACAACCATCGTAGTGATCTGATGCGACAGCTACAGTGTTGTGTACTTATATACATAAAACAAGTAAACGTTAAAAAAGAAAAGTCTGACAGTGGTGGCACACCCCTTCAATCCCAGCATTAGGGAGGCAGAGGCGGACTGATCTCTATGAGTTCGAGGCCAGTCTGGTCTACAGAGCTAGTTTTAGGATAGCCAAGGCTATCCAAACAAACCCTGCCCCCCAAAATAAAATAAACAAAAAATAGAGGGAAAAAAAGGGTTTAAAATAAAAGGTTTTGTTCATATTAAATTTTAAAATAAGCTACTAGTCTTTGAAAAATGACATTGTATAAGTGACAGTTCCTTATTTTTTTATTACATTTTATTTTATGTGTATGTTTATGTAAGTATGTCAGTCTTTCACTCATCTGGTTGACTTGTTAAATGATCTGATACTGAAGTAAACGAATAACTGAGCCCTCTCTTGTGTTTGGATGTGTTATTGCAGAACTCAGGATTATAAAAAGTGTTAAACTCCTCTCTTTTCTCTCTCTTACTTCTCTCACTCTCAGCTTCTCTCTTGCCCCTCTTGGGCTCTCCTCCCCTCCCCCCCTTTCCACGTGGTCATAGCCCGCCTCCCCTTCTCTACTCTCTCCCCTTCTCTCTACCTTTCTCTGCCTCGACCACCCTCTTAACTCCCCTCCCCATGCCCTGAATAAACTCTATTCTGTACTTAAAAAA
Source organism: Tokudaia tokunoshimensis (assembly GCA_036184795.1). Lineage (NCBI taxonomy): Eukaryota > Metazoa > Chordata > Mammalia > Rodentia > Muridae > Tokudaia > Tokudaia tokunoshimensis. The sequence continues at coordinate 11,384,743 of BTHU01000006.1, read as the reverse complement.
AAAAGTTAAACTCCTGCTTCTACATTTTTTGAAACATGGTCTCACTGTTTAGCAGTCTCTCTCAGAGCTCTTTATATGGACCAGGATGCTCCCAAACTCCCAGAGATCCTCCTGTCTCTGCCTTCCAAATGCTGGCATTAAACATGTGAACCACCATGCCCAGTAAGTACCTGTTTTTACTTTTCCTTTTTTTAGTATTTTTCTATTTTATCATTTGTGTGTCTGTCTCAAACAATAACAACAACAACAACAATAATAAATAAGTATAGTAAAAAAGTCCTAATATGTTATACATTTTGGGTGTAGGTGGGGATTTGTGTTTATTATACCCGTTACAATCTTGTGTATCGGCGACTGTGTTTCTATGGGTATAGAGAAGACTGTGTTGTGTTTATTATATCCGTTACAATCTTGTGTGTCGGCGACTGTGTTTCTATGGGTATAGAGAAGACTGTGTTGTGTTTATTATATCCGTTACAATCTTGTGTGTTGGCGACTGCGTTTCTATGGGTATAGAGAAGACTGTGGCACTGAACACAGCCTTAACACTGGGGGAGAGAAAACCCAGCTGTGGTGACTCACACCATTAGTCCCAGCACTCTGGAGGCAGAGGTAGGTGGATCCCTGATTTTAAGGCCAGCCTGGTCTACAGAGCAAGTTCCAGGACAGCCAGGGCTACACAGAGAAACCCTATTTTGAAAACAAAAAACAAACCCAAAACTAAAAAACAGAGGAAACACTGGTGGAGAGCTGGGCCTGGCATTAGGAGGCTAAGGCAGGAGGTTAAGAAATTAAGCCCAGCCTGGCTGGCTACACAGTCAGTCCAAAGCCAACCTGGGCAACACAGTGAGACCTAGTCTCGAAATGTAAAAGGAAGGAAGCTGGCTGTGGTGGAGCACACCTTTAGGAGCACACCAGGAGGCAGGGACTGGCCTCTCGCTGAGTTTGAGGCTAGCCTGGTCTACAGAGTGAGAACCTATCTCCAGAAACAAGGTGAAAGTAAGAGGAGCGTGCTGAAGAGGTGAGCCAGCTCTTGCAGCTCCTATAGAGAGCCCGCATTGGCTCCCCGCACCGATGTCAGGCAACAAACAACTGCCTGCAATCCTAGTCCCAGGGGATATGATACCTTCCTCTGCCCTCTGAGGGTAAACACACACACACACACACACACACACACACACACACACACACACTCACACACACTCACACACAGAGACAGCATACACTATCACACACTCACATACAGCATACATTAATACACATACACACACAGCATACACACATGCACCTGCACACACACACACACAGTATACTCACACACACAGGATACATTCACATACACACTCATACACTCACACACACACAGCATACATTCACACACATAGCATACATTCACCATTTACACTCAGCCTACAGGCACACACACACTAACACACATACACACACACACACACACACACAGCATACACACATGCACCGGCATGCACAAAATAATATACACTCACACACAAAGAGCATACTACACACATGCACACACAGCAGCTCACACACACAGCGTACACTTAACACATATGCATAAATAAAAAATGAATCTAAGGGAAGGAAAAGAGCTGGGGCTGTACCTTGGGGATGGAACCCCTCCTCTCATATTATGAAGCTCTGAAACTCAGGATTCCAGTCCAGGGAACACTGGTGGGGGCTGGCATAGGAATTGCACTTAACTTGAAGATAATGGGAAGTGGGGGCTGGACCGGTGGCTCAGCAATTAAGACCATTGGCTGCTCTTGCAGAGGACCCAAGTTTCGTTCCCAGGACCAACACGGCTGCTTGCAGCCATCTTTAATTCCAGTTCCAGGGAACCCGGGTCCTTTTTCTGACCTCTATGGGCACCAAGCATGCAGATGGTATACATACACACTTCCATGCAAAACACTCACACGTATAATAAAATAAAAGACAAAATATATTTTGAAATAAAATAATTCGGACTGAAGAGATGGCACTGACTGCTCTTCCAGAGGTCCTGAGTTCAAATCCTAGCAACCACATGGTGGCTCACAACCATCTGCAATGCTACACAGAGAAACCCTGTCTCAAAAAACAAAAAATGATCTAACTAAGTATAAACCCCTTTGGGTTTTAGTTAATTCCAGATGTGGTCAAGTTGACAAGCAAAAATAGCCACCAAAGGTGGTAAGGACTTTAACCTCGACGGATGAAGCCATCTCTCCACCCCCTGCTTTTTTTTTTTTTTTTCGAGACAGGGTTTCTCTGTGTAGCCCTGACTGTCCTGGAACTCACTTTGTAGACCAGGCAGGCCTCGAACTCAGAAATCTGCCTGCCTCTGCCTCTCAAGTGCTGGGATTAAAGGCGTGTGCCACCACTGCCTGGCCACCCCCTGCTTTGCTTTTTATTTTTTGAGACAGCATCTTGTTTTATAGCCTTAGCTAGACTGATGTTTGCTAAATAGCCCAGACCCTATCTCTCTCTCTCTCTTCCTCTCTCTCTCTCTCTCTCTCTTTCTCTCTCTCTCTCTCGTGTGCGTGTGTGTGTGTGTGTGTGTGTGTGTGTGTGTGTGTGTATGTGTGTCTTGTGCACTCATGCCAGGGCACATGTGATGATCAAAAGGCAACACCCAGGACTCAGTTCTTTCCCTTGATCCATGTTGCTGGCTCCCAATAAAGTATCTTTAAATGAATACATTTGAACTTGTTATAAACCACTCTGGCCACATGTTGTGGAGGGAGATCTTGTCACTCAAGGAACTTGCGGTCTGAAGGAAGACACAGAAAGTTCAGCCCTAGCGACATTGAAGTGTGTTAGGGGCTGATAGAGGTGTGAGCAAGCATTGTTGACGGAGGCCACAGGAAAGAGGCTTCTACTTATTTTCGGAAAGTGGTCAAGGGGCGTGTCCAGAGTGTCAGCCCTACTTAAGTGGAACTGCCTGACCTTTAGTTTTCTAGCTGGTCAAAGCTTTGAAGACTATGTCATAGCCAGGTGGAAGTGGTGCACACCTTTACTCCTAACGCTCGGGAGGCAGAGGCAGGTGGATCTCTGAGTTGGAGGCTAGCTAGTCTACAGAATGAGTTCCAGGATTGCCAGGACTATGATGAAAAATCCTGTCTTGAAAAACAAACAAACAAATTGTTCCAAACCTTGTCTGGTAATGTAGCCCAGATGGCAGAATACTTTCCTAACATGCATAAAGCCCTGGGTTTGATTCCCAGCACTGCATGACTCGCATGTCGTGGTACATGACTGGAATCCCAGGACTTAGAAGTAGAGACGGGAGAATTGGAAGTTTAAGGTCATACTCAATTACAGAGAAAGAGAGAGAGAGAACTCAAAGACACCTTGGGCTACCTGAGACCCTGTTTCAAATAAAAGGGTGTTCAAATAAAAAGGGGGTGTGCCGGCTGGAAAGATGGCTCACAAATTAAATGCACTTGCTGACCTTACAGATGAACTGGGTTTGTTTTCCAGCATCCACAGGGTGGCTCACAACTGTCTGCAACTCCAAATTCCAGAGGATCTGATACATCTTCTGAATTCTGAATTCTAAAGGCACTGCACTTATAAGCACCCTCAGTACTCGTATATACACATAGTTTATCCTAAAATAAATCTCTCTATATATTTTTGAGGGATTGAGACAGGGTTTCTCTGTGCAGCCCTGGCTGTCCGGGAACTCTGTCTGTTGACCAGGCTGGCCTTGAACTCATAGAGACTTCACCTATCTCTGCCTCCTGAAGCTGCAATTAAAGGGCTGTGCCGCCACTGCCAGGCTATGGTTACAAATCTCTATTTTTTTTTAAACTTTTTTTTTAAAGATTTATTTATTTATTATATGTAAGTACACTGTAGCTGTCTTCAGACACACCAGAAGAGAGCATCCAATCTCATTACAGATGGTTGTGAGCCACCATGTGGTTGCTGGGATTTGAACTCAGGACCTTTGGAAGAGCAGTCAGTGCTCTTAACTGCTGAGCCATCTCTCCAGCCCTGCAAATCTATTATTTTTAAAAGAATATTCCAGGCTGGAGAGATTGCTTAGTGGTTAAGAGCACTGATTGCTCTTCCAGAGGTCCTGAATTCAATTCCCAGCAGCCACATCATGGCTCACAACCATCCACAATGGAATCTGATGCCCTCTTCTGACGTGTCTGACAGCTACAGTGTACTTACATATATAAAAATGAATAAATAAATAATTATTTAAAAATAAGAACATTTGGGCTGGTGAGATGGCTCAGCGGTTAAGAGCACGGAAAGCTCTTCTAAAGGTCCTGAGTTCAAATCCCAACAACCACATGGTGGCTCACAACCATCTGTAATGAGATCTGACGCCCTCTTCTGGTGCGTCTGAAGACAGCTACAGTGTACTCACATATAGCAATAAATAAATCTTTAAAAAAAAAGAACATTCCACTGAGTTTGGCAGTGCATGCCTATAATTCTAGCAACTTGGAAGGCTGAGGCAGGATTGGTGCTTGTGTGTTCAGGGCCAGCCTGGTGGGTTTCAGGTTACTTTGTATGAGTGTGGTCCTTCACAGACAGACGTCTTGCCATTTCAAAAATAAATAAAATATAAAAAATGAGACAATTTCTCCAGCCCCAAAGAAATAACCTTTAAGTAGGAACGCTGCCAGAAACGGGAAGACCGAAGATACCTTTGACAGCTGTAGGGTTGTGTGATGGTACTGGCCTTGACCATATGTGAAAAGGGTCTGGTACAAATGGAAAGATTGTAGGTTAACACACAAGGCCTCAGGCCTCCTTCCAAGAACAAAAAGAGCAATATAATTCCATTTGTGTTCTAGATAGGTCTAGATAGTTCTAGATAGCGCATACAGCATCACCATACAGTCTAGAGTGTTTTCCTCTGCTCCCAATCTCTTGGGAAGAAACTTAGGAGACACAATGTTTAACTGAGGACCCAGTGTCACAGGCACTCCATTCTCAATGCTTCACACACTCTGTAGGGCAGAGAGGGAAACTGAAGTAGAGGAGGCCTTTGAGTTGCCTGTGACATCCAGGTAAACTGATGCAGTACTTAATTGTCCTGTGACCCTTCCTCTTAGATTTCCAATGGAGTGTTGATTCTCAGGGAGGACAGTTGTCTTTGGACCATGAAGATGGGGGAGGCTTTTTATCCCATAGAAAGTTGCCTCTAGTCTGAGGTTAGAGACATAAACCTGGATCCTCTTGGAAGGTGATGGGGAAAACCCTGAAGGAGAGAGGAAGTAATGTGTGTGGGTAGAGACTGAAGTCTCTCAGCATGGGAGGAGTGTCACAGAGAGTGAGGTAAGTAGGGGGCAGATGAAGGATTGGACAGGTGACCTGGGATTAGACCAGGCTTTTTGATCCAAATATTTGGACTGTACCCTTAAAGGGTATTGAAAGATTCAGTATAAACAGTACTGGGACTGTGTGGTAGATCAGATCATGTACTCCTCAGTGTTCACTGTCCATGAGAATGAAGGGTTTTATAACCTGCATGTAAAATGGTGCATACATAAAACATAGACACGGTTCCCATATACTTTGATTCTTCTCCAAACAATGTATATATAGCGTCTGATCCAATGCAGACAGTTGTCTGGCTGTACTGTTTAGGAGATAGAATAAGAAACTGAGGCTGGGGCTGTAGCTCAGTGATAGAGTGCTTGCCTAGAGTGTGAGAGGCTCTGGGTTGACTTTATTTAAGCACGGGAAATGTGGGCCTATAATCCCAATGCTCCTTGGGAGGCAGAGACAGGAGGATCAGGAGTTCAAGCCTAGCCTTGGCTAAATATTGAGTTTGAGGCTAACACGTGAAGATAAGAAAGGACGAAGAAAAAGGAGTAAAAAGAAGAAGCCACCTGGATTTTGGCTATCATATAAAGGATTAGGAATGGCGTGTCTGTAAGTCTAAGAGTCAAGGTATTAAAGTTACCTCTGTGGCTGAATTCAGATGGATAAGTAACTGTTTGAACTATTCTTATGACTATGATATATACATTAATAGGCATGAAAGCCAATTAATAAATTATTTTTTTGTTCCAATCAGGTTCACTTATAGTCCAGGCTGGCCTTGAACTATTATATAGCCAAGAATGTCACTGATCTTCTGATTCTTCCGTTCCCAGCTTCCAAGTGCTCTGACTACTGGCATGTGCACTGTTGTGCCTGGCTTTAAATTTGTGTGTGTTTGATGTCTGTGTGAGTATATGTGATGTGTGTGTGTATGTGAATATGTAATGTGTTACGTGGTTTGAGTGTATTTGTAAATATGTGTGTGAGTGTGTGATGTGTATATATATGTGTGTATATGAGTGTGTATATCATGTACATATGTGAGTGCTGATGTGTAGACTGAGCAGCACCCAGGTGGAAGTCAACGGACAATTTTCAGAAACCAGTTCTCACCTTCCACCATGAAACTCCATTTCCCTGAGTATAAGCAAAAGTTTCAGATAGCCCGTAGGAGTGTAGCCCACGACTACCCTCTCCTCTCCTGTATTTATCTTTTCCCCCAATATATGTATATATATATTTTTAATTTAATTTTTTTACTTATTCACTTTACATCCCACTCACTGCCCCACTCCAGGGCCCCCTCCCCTTCTCCTCTGAGCAGGTGGGTTCTCTCTCCCAAGTATTCCCCAACCCTGGCACTTCAAGTCTCTTCCAGGCTAGGCACTTCCTGTCCCATTGAGGCCAGACAGGACAGCCAGCTAGAAGAACATATCCCATGTCCAGACAACAGCTTTTGGGATAGCTCCCACTCCAGTTGTTCAGGACCCACATAAAGACCAAGCTGCACATCTGCTATGTATGTGCGGGAAGGCCTAGGTCCAGCCCGTGTATGTTCTTTGGTTGGTAGTTTAGACTCAGAGAGCCCAAGGGTCCAGGTTAATTGACTCTGTTGGTCTTCTTGTGGAGTTCCTATCCCCTTCGGGACCAGCAATCCTTCCTCCTATTCTTTTATAAGAGTCCTCAAACTCCATCCACTATTTGGCCGTGGGTGTCTGATCTGTCTGAGTCAGCTGCTGGGTGGAACTTCTCAGAGGACAACTTGCTCCTGTCTGCATGGTTCAGGATGAAGGTGGAGGAGAGGTCTAATTTATCTTTTAAGACAAAGTCTTTCTGTGTAGTACTGGCTGCCTAGAGCTTTCTCTGCACGCGCGCGCGCGCGCGCACACACACACACACACACACACACACACACACACAGAGCCACATAGCCATTGGCTGAAGGGTGTCGCGCATACAAGGCAAATACTCTCCCACTGAGCTATACATTCAATCTCACCCCTACCTTCCCTCCCTCCTACTTTGTTTTATTTCTTTGAGACAGTCCCTCTATATAGTCCTAGCTGTCCTAGAACTTGCTCCATAGACCAGGTTGACTCAAACTCAGAGATCCATCTGTCTCTGCCTCCCGAATACTGGGATTAAAGGCATGCGCTACCATGCCTGGCTCTCCCCTTTTCTAAGCTCAGCTCTTTGTGTTTCTTCGCTGTCTTTCCACTTTACACAGAGACCTTTCCATCATTTTCAAGATACAGGAGATGACCTCTGCCTTAGGATATTTGCAGTAGCCTCTTTCTTTGTTTGCATTGATATTCTTCTAAATTATCCCTGCAGATTGGTCTTTTACAGACAAGTGTTCATCTGTCATTTCTGTGAAGCCTAGGCTATCACTTAAAATGGTCATATGAGGGCAGCAAGATACCTCCACAGATCAAGGTGTTGTCAGCATAGGACTGTTGACCCGAGTTAGATCCTGGAATTGACTCTACAGGTGTTCCCTGACTTCCACACACACATGATGAGGCATGTACATGCCCTGATGCCCTTCCCCCAGTAATAATAATAAATGAAATTAAAGAAATGATCATAGCCAGGCATGGTGGCCCACGCCTCTAATCCCAGAATTCAGGAGGCAGAGGCAGGTGGACCTCTGAGTTTGAGGCCAGCCTGGTCTATGGAGCAAGTTGCAGGGCTACATAGAGAAACCCCGCCTGGAAAAGCCAAAATTAAAAATAAAACATGATCATGCTGTCAGTAGTTCCTCTAACTTTCCCAGAGTTTTGCTTTCCATGTTATCCATAGCCAACTGCAGTCTGAAGCTATTACTTGGAAAGTTTCAGAAATAGTTCATCTGGCTGGAGAGATGGCTCAGCGGTTAAGAGCACTTACTACTCTTCCAGAGGTCCTGAGGTCAGTTCCCAGCAACCACGTGGTAGCTTACAACCATCTATAGTAGGATCTGATGCCCTCTTCTGGATTTTCAGAAGACAGCTACAATGTACTTACATAAATAAAATAATCTTTAAAAAAAGCATTCAGAAATAGTTTATCAATTTATTTTTTTTAACTTAGGTGTCTGTGTGCAGGTGCATGCAGGTGCTCATTGGGCCAGAAGAGGGCGTCTGATCCCTTGGAGCTAGAGTTCAGGGTTATGAGCAGAGAGGTTGGTGCCAGGAATTGAAACCTGGTCCTCTGCAGGAGCTGCTAGCCCTCTTATCTCCTGTTCCATCTACATAGCTTCCAGTTCATCAGTTTTATAATTTTACACTTCATTAAGATGGAGCTGTTCAAGAAAAACTGCATTTATCTAACAAAGCCCTCCCCCACCCCCAAACCCCATAGTAGTGTACTGGTACTAACAATTTGGACATTCGAAGGAGAAGTTATGAAGTGCTTCTTTGAAGTGAAAAAGATCACATTTCTTTTTTTAAATGCTTTAAAATTTTTTTTATTTATTGTTTAATGTATGTGAGTACACTGTCCAATCCTCAGACACACCAGAAGAGGGCATCAGATCCCATTATAGATGGTTGTGAGCCACCATGTGGTTGCTGGGAATTGAACTCAGGATCTCTGGAAGAGCAGTCAGTGCTCTTAACTCCTGAGCCATCTCTCCAGCCCCTCATATTTCTTAATTTAGGAAAAAGAATCACTTGTCAGGATTGCTAATCCCGATATGGGTGAAACTTCAAAAAGAGAAGAAAATTGTGCTAATTTTACTTCAAGCTGTAAAAGTAAGGCCATGGTGCATAGGTTGTTTCTTTTCTCAAAAAACACGCCCCCCTCACTCCACCCCCCCAAAAAAAAAATCAACGGGGGGTGGTGGTGAGATAGCCCAGCAGTTAAAAACACTTTTTTCAGAAGTTTTGGATTTTGTTCCCACCACCCACAGGGCAGTTCACAATTGCTTGTAACTCCAGTTCCAGGGACTGTTGTTCTCTTCAGACCACTTTGGGCGCCAGGCACACATGTAGTTACACACATACTTACATGCAAGGCAACCACTAGTACACTAACATTAAAAAAATTAAAAGTTATATATATTTTTTTCTTTTCGACAGGGTCTCCCTACTTAGCTGTCCTGGAACTCACTATACAGACCAGGCTGGCCTCGATCTCAGTGATCCACTTGCCTCTGCCTCCCTAGTGCTGGGATTAAAGGTGTACGCCACCTTGCCCGGCAAAAGGAATAAATGATAAAACATTATGTGTATGTGTATGGGTATGTGCACGTGAGTGCAGTGCCCGCGGAGGCACAAGAGGACTGTGGATCCCGTAGAACTGAAGTTACAGGAGGTTGTGGGCTGTCCCATACAGGTGTTGGGAACCGAACTCGGGTTCCCCCTCCCCGCTTATTTGTTTCTTTTCACGTGTGCACCCGCACTGGATGCATACTGTGTACTCGCACCAATGTGCGACGTCCCAGTTTAGAAGAATCTCCCAGGCGTTCATGCGTGTAGCCGCACAGATTCAGGGGAGGAAAACCATCCCAACCCCCAGCACTGGTCAAGACCCCGCAAACCGGAAGCAGAAAGCGGTTGTGGCGGGCGCGTGATGACGTCACGCAGGCGCCGGCGGCAAGGGGCGGGGGCGAGGGTAAGGGCGGAGCGAGCCGGGCGGCGGGGCTGCCGCGCAGTGTCCGGGATCCAGGCCTGGCGGGGTTTGTGCGCGCGGCTGGCCGGCTCTGCCCGCACCCGTGTCGGCTCCCGAGCGGGGCCTCGCTCGGGCCCCTCCATGTGACGGTGCCCCGCGGAGCCTGAGCGAGCAGCGGGTCCGTGCGGAGCCGGAGGCGGGAGGAACATGACATCGCGGAGGTGAGCCGCCCGCAGGGGCCGGGCTGCGGCCTGGGTCCCCGCCGCCTCTGTGCTGCGCGGCCGCCGGGGGTTACACCCGGACTCCCCGTCGGCCTGGCTTCCCCGCCGCCCCACCGCCCCGCCCGCTGGTCCCCATTCATTTCCTGCCTCCCCGAGTTCCTGCTCCCGCGGCCCGGGATGCCCGTGGGGACACCCGCGGCCCGATCGGCCGCCGCATTCCTGACCCATTGCCTCATGAGCGTCGCCTCCTGGGGATTCCGAAATAACCCCGCGCGCTCGGGGAGGCGCCAGGGCCACCGCGGGGCCTTCACACGGGACCCTTTCAGGTGCCCCCTTTCGCGTCCTCGTCCCCAAGATCCAGAAGTGGGAAAACTGAAGCTGTCTGTAGCCGCTGCGAGTGTTCCCTCCCCACTGCGATCTTTGCTTTGAAAGGTGGGAGGGAAGGGAACTGTATCTGGTCGTGGAATTGTTCCCTCTGGTAACGAGTGCGTTCCCGTTTGACGAATGTGGAAACTGAGGCTCGGAAATAACGTGCTCGTCACAGGACAGGATTTGAAGTTAAGATCAGGAGAAGGATTAGTGTGCTTCAACTTAAGACTCAATTACTGACATTGACTTTGCTCTTACTAGAAGCCAGCCTCACACGGACCGCAGTGGTACGGTGTGGGTGGTGGTCTCCCTTCCTAAACATGACCAAATTGAGTTTTCAGAATTAAGTACATTGTGGCATGTTACCCTGGTAAGAGGTGGAAACCTCTCACTGTGTTGCCCAGGTGAGCCTCCGATTTACATTCCCTTTATTTCACCCTCCTAACTGCTGGGGTTGCAGGCTGGATCACTATGAGAGTTTGTTTTCTTTAGTTTTAAAATCAGCTTTATTGAGATAAGTTGCACCTGATTCAGTGGACAGTTTGATAAACCTTGACTTCTGTGTATATTTGAGACCATGACAGCAGTCAAGATAATGAACATGTCCACCACTCCTGGTGAGGTTTCCTCATCTTGCTCTTACACATTCTCTATTTTCCCTCAGACCACTGTTTTGTTCTGTTGTTACATTGTTCCATTTCTTAGAGTTTTGTATTAATGCCATTGCACAAATATGGACTCGTTTTTTTTTTTGAGGGGGGGAGAGTCCTGATTTTTATTATTGAGAGTTTTTTTTTTCTTCTTCTTCTTCGAGACAGGGTTTCTCTGTATAACCTTGGCTGTCCTGGAACTCACTCTGTAGACCAGGCTGGCCTTGAACTCAGAAAGCCGCCTGCCTCTGCCTCCCAAGTGCTGGGATTAAAGGCATGTGCCGCCAATGCCTGGTGAGAGATTTTTTTTTTTGTTTTTTTTGTTTTTTTTTTGTTTTTGCATGTATTTATTCATTGTGTGTGGGCCCATGTCATGGTATGCATTTGTAGGTCGGAAGACAACATGTAGAAATTGTCTCTCTCTACCACACAAGTTCCAGGGATTGAACTCAGGCTGTCAGGCTTGGTAACACGTGCCCACACCCCAGCATAGCCTAATGGAGTATTGTCTGAGAGTTCATTACTTGCTGCTGCTGTTTGTACAGCATTCCACTGTAGGGCTGCTTGCTTACGTATCCTTTCTGAGGACCTTTGACTGTCTCTAGAATTTGTCACTCACGTGTGGTTCTGTGACTACTCCTGCAGAGGCGTCAGCATGGTTTCACCTGTCTTAGCAGCCACCTACAAGATGAATGGTTGAATTTATGAGATATAGACACTTGCAGTCTGTTTGCAAAAGGGCTGTCACTGTTTATTTTCCGGTCTTACTCTGTGGGAGCTGCTTACGACTTGTCCATATCTTGTTTTATAAAGATTGATCCTGAGTTTACATGTATGGGCGTCTTAGTGTGGGCAGCATGGGCACACCTCATTCCCACCGGGGGCCAGAAATTGATTATTGTGTGAAGTGTGGGTACCTGCTTCCTATTCCGTGTGACTGTCCAGTTGTCCCAGCAATGCTCCTGGGGAGCCTCTCCATAGGTAGAGCCTGCTCCATTGCCGGAGAACACTTGTCCTTCGTGGGAGTTTGTTTCTTGACTCAGTTCTCTTCCATGGATGTTTCTGTATCTTCGTCAGTTCCAAATGGTCTTGGTTCCTTTTTTTTTTTTAAAAGAAAAATTGTGTGTGTGTGTGTGTGTGTGTCTGCAGAGGTCAGAGGAGTGTGTCAGATCCCATAGACTTATAGTTAAGGGTGGTTTTAAGTTGCCTCCCATGAGTGCTGGGAATGAAACTTGGGTCCTCTGCAAAAGCAGCAACTGTTTATACTGGTGCATGTTTTGTTTTTTGTTTTTGTTTTTTCCATGATCTCAGTGGTGTGTGTGTGTGTGTGTGTGTGTGTGTAAGTCAGAAAACAGTTGCATTCTAGGGATGGTATTCAGGCAAAGTACAGTTCCACACGGAGCCGTCGTGCTGACCTGAGGATCTGAGAACACTCTGAGTTCAGATGGGGATTCAAGGAAGGTCTTTTTGAGGAAGTGATCATAGGAACTGACACTTGGATGGCAGACACCGTATAGATGCTTGTTTTACTTAATTATCACAGTAAGCTAGACAGGGTCTCGCCATGTCATTCCGGTTGGCCTAGAACTTGCTGTGCAGAGCAGTCTGACCTTGAGTGACAGAGAGCCGCCTGCCTCTACTTTGTGAGTGGTACTAACTCTAGTCCTAAAAGGGTTCATTTTGATTAGTATTGCAGACTACGTTTTCGTGATCATTCCGTAACCAATGTAGGTATATTCAGCATGTTGGCTTCTCAACCTTGAAGGTAGGGAAACTAAAGCATGGAGTAATTGAATGGCTGGTCCTGGGCCATCCAGTGGAAAAGATAATGAACTTAGATGTTAAACTTGTCCTGTGCCCGACCTTGCTCTCCCCCAGCCGACACCACTGCCTGCCCTCTCCAGTCTTCTCTCTCCAGTTGCTTTCTGTTCCTCTAAGATACAAGTGCTAACTGGAGCCGAGGGTGGAATGTTGAGCTGTCCTCAGACTGGAGGGTTCTGGTTTGTCATTGCAGGGCAAGTACATTTTGTCCCAGGTGCTCCCTGGCAGCCACATTGGTTTTTTCCCTGGGGGGAACCAGCAGTGCCCAGGCCTCTCCAGTGCACCTCGCTGTCTTTATTCATGGTGTGGCCCTATAAAGATTGGGGTTTGGGCTGGCGTTGCCCAAGGGCACAGGCTGTACCAATTGCTTTCCATTCTTGCTCATGCTCAATGTGTACACTGTTAAGAGATGCACATGATCTTGGGAAGGCAGAGCCAACTCTTGTTTGTAATTGTCACTAGGAGGCCCTGGTGGACATAGGCGGCCACAGAACAATAGGGTCACTGAGCTGCGTGCTCTTTGCTGTAGGAAACACAGGCAGTACTTGCCATCCGAGAATGACATTTTTAGGGGAAGGGCAAACACTGGTGTGGGGCAGGTACTAGGAGAGTTTTCAGTTGTACCAGGGCATAAGACCCCTCAAGTGGGTTCGGATGTTCTAAAGTGCATCCCAGTTCTTTATCGTGACTTGGGGGGTGTGGTGTGTGTTTAGCAAAGTTGCTGTGGTTCTTGGCAGTGCTGTCATGGGAAAGGGGCTGCGGATTGTGCGTCTTTGCAAGGAGCACTGAGTTTATGAAGGAGTCTGACGTCTTTACCGACAAATGAGTTGGATAAAACTAATGCCAAGTTGAGATGTGCAGTTGAGTGGTGTGTGATAATACCATGTAAAATACATTTGTTTGAATACATTGTAATGTACACTTAAGTGCAATTATGTATTTTTTTTTTTTTTTGGTTTTTCGAGGCAGGGTTTCTCTGTGTAGCCCTGGCTGTCCTGGAACTCACTCTGTAGACCAGGCTGGCCTCGAACTCAGAAATCCGCCTGCCTCTGCCTCCCAAGTGCTGGGATTAAAGGCGTGCGCCACCACCGCCCGGCTTGTTTTTAAGTACTTAGGTGATGTGTGTGTGGTATTGGCTCAGGACCTCTGAGACCAAGTTCTCAGTACAAGGAGATTTCTTTGCCCCAGAGAGACAGAGGGCAAGAAATAAGAGACAAAGACAGGAGATAGAAGATGAAGGAGAAGAGAGAGGGGGCAGGGGTATTTGTCCCAGGGGACTGCCGAGAGAGGAGACAGCCCATGGCCCATAGGAAAATGGTGGTTTATAAAGGTAAAAAGGGAAACCATATGTTAGGATGAGGTGTTTAATTTTAATTAGGCATGTTAATTAAGTGAGACAAAGGGGGCTTTTGATTGTTGAACTACAATACTTTTGATAGCTGGACCTTGGTAGTCCTCCTTGGTTCAGGAGGAGGAAGTAGCCAAATAAGGAATAGTCCTTGGTGGCTAGCTGAGAATATAGTCTAACAGTTATTTAGCAAGTCAGAGGGAATGGGGATAAGGGCAAGACCTGCCAGAGGCAGGCCTGACAGAGCTGGCTAGAGTCCCTCACTGTCTGCACACAGTCTGTTTTAATTAGGGACGGTGTCTCTGTATGGCTCAGACTGGTCTCAAACTTGGGACCCTCCTGCTTTAGTGTCTCTTGAGTGCTGGCTTTACAGGCATGTGCTACCACACTCTATGTCAGTGTTTGTAGTACAGGGCTTGGACCCAGAGCCTTAGCATACTAGGCAAACACTATCACCAATCCCCATCTTCAAGTCTACAGAGGATGTAGTCTACATGTCTGTGTTAAAGATAATTCCAGGTTTGATGGTGCACACCTGTAATCCCAGCACTCAGGAGCCCGAGGCAAGAGAATTGCTGTGAATTTGAGACCTGCCTGGGTGTTGGAAGACATGAACTTAAAAAAAAAAAAAAACCAGAAGCAAAAGCAAGTCCTTCTTACTGTTTCAGCCCACAGTAATGAAACATCTGTTCATTCACTGGTGAGTTTATTTTGTTCATTGTGACAGGTCTCATGTAGCTTGTCTGGTCTAAAAACTTAGAGTTAGCTGAGGATGTTTTCTTTTTTTTTTTTTTTTTTGGTTTTTCGAGACAGGGTTTCTCTGTGTAGCCCTGGCTGTACTGGAACTCACTCTGTAGACCAGGCTGGCCTCGAACTCAGAAATCCTCCTGCCTCTGCCCCCCAAGTGCTGGGATTAAAGGCGTGCACCACCACCACCCGGCTGAGGATGTTTTCAAACCCATGATCCCCCTGCTGCCCCATAGTGCTGGGGTTATAGGTGTGTGCCAGCACGCCTGGCTCATTTATTTATTTACAGACAGGGTCTCACCTAACCCATGCTCATTAGGATCAAGAGCCTCCCGCTTCAGCCTCCTGAGTGCTGTGATTAGGGCATACCCTGCCTCTTGTTCCCTGAACTCAGGGTGGGGTCACTGTGTACCAGCTCCTGGGCTAGGCCCTGAGAGCTCCAGGTCTGAGGAATCCGTGCTATAAAAGAGCTGAGCTCTCAGGTGTGTTTGGAGAGCAGGAGGGAGCAGGGCCCATGGGACGAGGGGTGCATATGTGGTGGGGATTAAACCATCCATGAATCCATCCATCCGTCCATCCGTCCATCCTTTCTTTCTTTCTTAATTTTTTTTTCCTTTCCTGTGCTGGAGATGAACCTAGGGCCTCCTGTGGCTCAGCCTGGGCTGTGCCACTCAGCTACGCCCCCAGCCCTGTGGGTGCTCCTAAGGTCTTCAGTGTCATGTGCACCCCAGAGCAGTGAAAAGCCTTAGAAGGATGTGATGGGGAGTGGTGTGAGCTGATCTGTTTAAAAATATCCTTCTGACTCCTGGGAAGGCAGGAGCGCAGGAGGGGGTTCAGCGAGATCAGACAGAGCGAGGCTTTGAAGTGGGGGAGAAGCACTCTGTGGAAATTGGCTTCTGGAGACCGTTTTCTTTTATTGCCCTGTCATCAGAGCGGAGATGCTGACCAGTGAGACGCCAGAAGACAGTGACTTATCTGGACAGAGCGTCTGCTGCCAGAGAAGAGCTGCACTCACAGTTTTGTGTTTTTTGTTTTTTTTGTAGCTTAGATTGCTTGTTCCTGATGACTGCTTTTCTTCCTGACTTCGCCGTCCTTGTACTCACAGGAGTATAACTAGGGGAGGGGACTGTTGTCACCTGCACTGAGTACCAAGCGGTGGTGTTCCCACTGCAAGACACGTGATTTTTCTGGGGCTAGAGGTGAGAAGGGTAGAAGAGGGTCACTTATTTGCTGGCGAGGATCTGAAAGGAGCCGGTGGACCTCCAACTCTAACCCCTCCTCGCTGCAGCTGCTCTTCCTGTGTCCTGGGGCGGGAAGCTCTCAGAACAGATGTCAGCACTGTCGCGTTGCCTGTTGTTACATCAGCATTGTTTTACTGAATTCTGTTATTACTGTGTGGTGGCACACAGCTTTGATCCCAGAGCTTGGATTAATTAATTAATTAATTAATGCGATGCTGAGGATTGAACCTAGGCTCTCCTGCATGTTAGGCAAGTGCTCTACCACTGAGCTGTGTGCCTGGTCTCTAATCCAGGATTTGGATTCTCCTTGAACCCTTCCAATAGTTTTTAAGTTACTATACCTAACTGTCCCAGCCTCTATGGAGCCGGGGATGACCTTGAACTTCTCAATCCATCTGCCTCCACTCTGCACTGGGATGACAGACTCATGCTCTCATGTCAGAGTTTGTTTGTTTGGTGTTTTGAGACAGGGTTTCCTGTACCCAGGCTGGCTTCCAAGACTTGCTCTGTGGCAGAACTGGCCTTGAACTTACGGTTCTAATTGCTGGACTTCTGCCTGACTTGAGTGTAACTTTATTGTATGCCCTTTGTTTCTTCAAGTCCTCCCAGCAGAGGGCTTCTGGGTAATAGGCTTTAAAGCCTGTTTCAGAAGCTGACTTGAGGCTCTAAGTACCTCTGCTGGGATGCGTGGATGCATGCACACCACTCCCCAGCCATCCTCCAGAGTCTTGTTGGTCAGTAAATAGCAGCCACTTCATTGATAAACTCAGATGGAGTTGTGTGTGCCTTTCTTCTTCGGCACAAAGACACTGCTCATGGCAGTGCTACTGTGGCTGATTTGTGGGATAGTCCCTGCTGTGGTGAACTCTGCTAGGTACCAGGTATTTGTTTCAGTACCTAATGTCTGAAGTATTGAGGCAGAGACTCAGGTGGTCCATGTTTATAGTCACAACACTTGGGTGGTGGAGGCAGGAGGATCAGGAGTTGGAGACTGGCTAGCTTGGGCTACATAAAACCCTGCTTCAAAACAAAACAATAACAAAACCAGAAACAATCCCCTAGAACAAAAAACAAGTGCAGGGCCTTGTAGAAGGCACGTGGGCTGCACGTGCCTAACTAACCGAATTCAGTCCTGACTCCCACAGTTGCCCTCTGACCTTTGTAGCATACTGTGGCTTGCTGCAACGTTCATACACACACTTCATATACACATAATAATAAATCAGATACTAAAAACGAAAATCCTCCATAAGTGCACAGAGCCCTCCAGGTTAGTCCTACAAATGACCTTTCCTCTTCATCCCCTCAGTAGTCTCCCAACTAACGTCTCAGCAGCTGGATCTATCCCCACCGCCCTCCTAGTCAGCACTCTGCCTGTCTGCAGAGCCAGCTTATTATCCACATAGTTGAGGGAAAGGCTTTGCTCATCAGAAATGCTATTTAAAAAATTAGCTAAGAGCAGAGTTGAACGTATATTCAGGCTCAAGGGGGTGGCATATAGTGTGGAAACTTCGATTAGTAAAGATCTATTTGAGATACCATAGGGACAGTCCCGGAGCCACACAGAGAAGCAGAGTGTCTGGAAAGACAGTGGACTGTAATGACACACTGAACGGCTTGTGGAAACAATCGTAATTACGAATTAGAGCTCTGTCCCTCCGGACATCCACAGCGGGTGGGAAACTAATGCTTATTAAACCTTGCCTGTGTTGGGCCTCTGCACTAAATACTGGTTCCTACGGTTCTCTCAAACACCACTCTCTTCTAACTCTCAATAACAGGATGGGCATAATTATAAGTTGTAAATGAAATACTGCAGTTTATTTAATAGAAGGGTAAGGAAAGGGCCACCTGCCCTGTCGCCTGCCTCTGATACTGCTGAGAGATAAAAAAGGATGTTTTCTGGACCTCACCTGAGGCACAGAGTTGGTTCTCACAGTGCCTCCCACACCTACGTCACAGTGCCTCCCACACCTACGGTCTGTGTCCATAGTGGATGGATGCTCTGGGAAGAGAGGAGACTGAGATAGCCAGGGTGAGGACCCAGCCAATCCTGAGTTAGAAATAAGTAGCAGACTAATGGTTAAACTTGCTTTCAGACTGCATGTGGTTCCTTACTGTAATACTAACAGTGTGGAGGCTGAGGCAGGAGGATTGCAAGTTGGAGGCTACCACGGGTTACACAGTGAACCCGTGTCTCAAACAAAAAGTTGTTCTCTCTCTCTCTCTCTCTCTCTCTCTCTCTCTCTCTCTCTCTCGTTCGTTCTTTTTCTAAGACAGGATTGAACTGTGTAGGCCTGGCTGTCCTGGAACTTACTCTGAAGACTAGGCTGGCCTCCAAAAAGTTATCTTTATAGTCTTTATAGTGTTTTAAAAATATACAAACCTTTTAAGATTTATAATTTAGAAGTTTTTAAAATGTACTTTTTCTTTGAAATTTAAATTTGAACTTAAAGATTTTTACTTTTTAAAATTCTGTGTGTGTGTGTCTTTAATGTGGGATGTGTGAACTGAGCACAGGTGTAAGGGTAGCACGTGCTCTAACCATGGAGCCCCCTCCCAGGCCCTCCGCCAATCCTTGTGAAAACAGTCTCCTTCACCTTTATGTGTGTGTCTCTGTGTGGTCCAGGTTGGACTTGCTGGCTAGCTCGTCTGGCACAAGCTGTGGGCATTTCCACGTTTCACTCCTGAGAGCTGGGCTTCTAGGTTATATATTGGCTCTAATTTTAATCTCACCAGGTTTTTCAGGCTGGCCTGGAACAGTTTATGTGGCCCAGGGTGATCTTTAACTTTAGCCCAGGCTGGCCTTGAACTCACAGTCCTCTTACCTCAGCCTAATAGCTAGGATTACGGGAATATGTCACATGTTCCCTTTAGCTGTTCATTTCCTTTTCTCCTCCTCCTGATGGTGACTTTTTGTGTAGCCCTAGCTGTCTGGGAATAAACCCATGGCATTATTACTGATTTTATACACATTAAAATATCTCTTTCCCAGTTAAATTGCACCTTGAGAAAACTTGGGGCTGGAGAGCGCGTAGTGGTTAAGAGCTCTTGTTCCCCTCGCAGAGGACTGTACGCACATGGTGCCAACTCCACCATCGTAACTCCAGTTCTAGGCAATCAACATCCTCTTCCTGAGTCTCCTTGGAGTCCCCAGGCACTTCAGGCAAAACATCCCATACATAAAATAAAAATAAAATCTCAAAAAACAAATAAACACACAAATTCCCTCAAACAAAACCAACTCAAACTGCAGACCTGCATTCTTTTTTTTTTTTCAGACCTGTATTCTTTCTTCTCCTTTCTTGCCTGTGTTTTTAGGCCCATAGGATAATCTAGCATTTCAGCCTTATTCTGCATATTTAATTTTATAAAAATATAACTCATGTTAATAAATGAAAATGGAGATATATATATATTTTAAAATACATGTCCTTGTTGGCTTTATGGAAGGGAATTCCAAAATCTGGGGTTTTTTGTTTTGTTTTGTTTTTTTGTTTTTTTTTTTTGTTTGTTTTTTAAATGCACTTAGAAATAATGGCTTTCTTTTAGTAGTTCAAGGTCAAAGGTGAAGTTTATCTCCTGTGTCTGTCCTGACCTCTGGAGAGCTGTTTTGACTGGGTTTCTTCCTGCATGGTTGAGCACAGTGGACCTTCTTAGTTGTGTTAGAGGAACTTCAGACCCTTGCCTGGGGTCTGTTTGGTGTTCTTGACCACGTGGTCTGCTGAGCTGCTGGTTGTGTGGAAAGGACCTTGGCCCCTGTTGTTTTAAGTTTGTATTGGTTCTGGATATACACCACTGTGTACGGCTGGGCTTGGGACAGAACTGGGACAAGTGCTGTTAGGATGCAGTACAGCAGTGCAGAGACTATGGGAACTCGATAGTCCTCATGGGAGAGGCTTTGGAATAAGCTTGTAGCTTATACCAAGTCCTTAGATAGCCACTGTCTAAATTTGTGCTTTTTGAAAAAGGATCTCATGTAGCTCAGGCTAGCCTTATACTTTTTATGTAGCTAGGTTGCCCTTGAATTCCTGATCTTTCTTTCTTCACATCTCTGGCTGACTGTCCAAATTCTTAACGTCCTGCAGTTCCCTGTAGATGGGAGCTTGCTTCATCAGCTGCATGTGTCCAGGATAAGGGAGGTACTGGAATCCATATCCATTCTCTACAGTCGGGGACCCGCTGGCTGCACTGAGTAGTGCACCTCTGTGTCCCACCACTGGGGAGGCTGAGGCAGGAAGACTGGAGCTCTAGAGCCTCCTGGGCTGTGAGTGAGGCTCTTCTGACTTGAGAATACCTTGCTGTGCGTTAGCCCTTTGCAGGAGTTTGGGCTCCACTGAGAAAGAAATAAACACATCTTCAGTCCTCTGCCCCCATGGAATTGCTGGCCTAGCCTTGAGATCTGGACCAGGCACTGAATTGTGCTTTACCCAGGGGAAGGGCCCTAATAAAATATGAGATTTTACTGTGTTTTTTTTTTTTTTAATTTGTATTACATTTTTTTTATTTTGTTTTAAAGTTTTGCTTTTTTATTTTATGAATGAGAGAAAGTAAGTGTGTTTGTCTGTGTCTGTCCCTGGGTGTGATTGGAGGACAGCATTCAAGAGATGGTTCTCTACCATGTTGGTTGCCAGGATCGACAGTAAATGCTTTTACCCCTGAGCATTACTTACTTGGCGTGTGTGTGTGTGTGTGTGTGTGTGTGTGTGTACATGTACATGTTTTGGGGGGAGGGCACATAGTTGTCATGACAAAGTCAGAGGACAACTTGTGGGAGTCTCTTTTCTCCTTTCACCATGTGGGTTCTGTGGACCAAACTCAGATGGTTAGCTGTGATGGCAGATGCCTTTATCCACTGAGCCATCTTGCTGGCCTGTGAGAATTTTCTTCTCTAAAGTCAGTGCCGTGCCTGCTTCCAAAGCTGATCTGGCTTGTGCGTGACCCTGGCCTTATATTAACTCACTTTGCCGCATGACAGTGCTCACTCAGGCTCGTCTCTGAGCATGGCAGTAACTCAGAAACCACAATGGAAAAATCTGGCAAATTTACCTCCATCAAGAGGAACTTCTGTAGGAAAAGACAGCCGAGGAAGAGGGGCAGAGCCTGAGAGAGCTGCCTCAGAAGTAGCAAAGGGCTATGTCCCTTAGTAATGAGCTCCTGCACATTACTAAGGAAGACTTCAGAAGGGGAAACGTCTGAAGCAAGAGGACCAGGATTCAAGGTCATCTTCAGCTACATAGAGTTCAGAGTTAGTTTGAACTCACGAAGCCCTCTTTAAAAAACCTAAAAGACAAACACAGAATTGGATGAGAAGCTGACAGCTCAGAAAGGAACTTGGCGGACTGGAAACATGAAAAGGTGTCAAAGATGCAAATTGAGATGGAACCACTTTCCACTGGTCAGAGGCACAGATAGAGAGAGCTTGGTAATTTATGCAGTGTTGCTAAAAGCGAGGGATGGAGTCTTAACCAGAAGTGTGCCTTCCTAAGGCCGCAGCAGTATTTGTTACCATAGAAGTTAGAGGCTGGGGATATAGCTCGGAGTTTAGCATGTGCCCGGTTGGTTCAGTCCAGTAGCACACATGTCTACACACAAAAGAATACTTTAAAGTGGGGCCTAGTGGCACGTGCTTGGCAGATGGAATCAGGGGGGTCTTTTGAGCTCAGTGCTGCCTGGCACTAGAGTAGCCCTGTCTCAAGACAAAACAACTGAACAATTACTTACGTAGATTGACCTCACTGACAAGCGATCATTATGGAGAGGAGCATGCTTGTCACAGTGTACATGGAGCCAGCTCTCTTCCACCTTCACATGGGGTTTAGGGATCAAATGCGGAGTGCCAAGCTCGAAGGCAAGCAAGCACCTTCCCTGCTGAGAATCTGACTTTCCTGTGTGAATGTGTCCAAAGATGACTAGCATTATCATGGGGCTGGCCTCCACTTCTCTCCTTCCCTCCCTCCCTCTCTCTCTCTCTCATTCCTTTCCTTCCTTCCTTTCCTTCTGAGATAAGGTCTGGCTTTGTAGCTATGGCTTGGAACTTACTGTGTAGTCAAGGCTGGAGTCATCTCTCCCTCACGAAAGCTGGGATCGCACATGTGCACCACCATGTCCTTTTGGTTTGTTTTTTCAGTCTTGCTGTGGTGCCTAGGCTGGCCTCTGCATGCCCGAGATTCACCTGCCTCAGCCTCTTCAACATTGATGTTACAGATATGAGCAACCGTAAGCAACTATACAAACCTTTTATACCAAGGGTTTGACTATGGTGGCACATTCATTCTCATGAGAAAGAATGGACTCCTACAGGAAGGCCTTCAAGTGTTAGGTTGAAAGGTTGGGCTTCCTCCTGTGTATGAACTTCTCACAGGTGACGTGGAGGAAGCATGTCCAGCACATGTGCATACAGTCTCATCTTGCATGAACATGACGATATACATGCATAGCTGCTAAAGACCCTGAAACCCAATTAAAATTACTCTCTTGTTTGTGTCACTCGGACTGCATATGTAGAGGTCAAAGGACAGCTATTAGGAGTGGCTCCTCTTTTCCTCCTGTGCGTCTGGTCCTCAGGCTTGGTAGCAAGTTCTACCTCTACTGCTGAGCGAGCTCCCAGCTCTGACTGTAGTTACTTCTGACAAGTTTAACTGTGTGTCTGAAGGAAGCTGGGTTTCGAGTCTGATCTCTTTCTTTCCTCCTTGCTCTCTTTTTTTTTGTGCGGGATGCCAGGATCTCACTACGACACCCTTGCTGGCCTGGGACTCAGAGACATCGTTCTACCTTTGCCTTCCAGTTGCTGGGATTAACGGCTTGTGCCACCATGGCTGGCCATCCCCTACCTTCTCTTGTGGTCCCTGGGATTGTACTCGGGCTTGTGCACCTATGGCAAGCCTTCTACCTCTGATCTGCAGCTGGAGTGCTGTTTACATTGCTTACATTGTTTATATTGGTTACATTTTTTTTTTCTTTTGGACAGAGTCTCACTGTGTTGCTCAGACTGGCTTTGAACTCATTTGGAAGCCTTGAACTTGGGATCTTCTTACCTTCTGGGTAACAAGGTTATAGTCTTGCACCACCAGACCTACCTAGTTCCTACCTATCTGATGTCACAAATGAGCTAAAAAGATTTTAGAAAGTATATTTATCCTTTCATTAAGATCCCCAAAGTTACTGAAACTCAAAGTTCATAGGGCAGAGACTGTGACTGGCTCAGTGGCCTGGAGAGAGCTTGTGGGGTGCGTGTGAGGCTGAGGGCTCAGTTCCCAGCATCAGAAATACACATAAATAAAATCTGGCAGTGTTGGGTACCTACCTATAACTGCAGCTACTCAGGAGGCTGATGCGAGGAGGTGTGCTTGAGCCCAGAGTTCAGGGACAACTTGGCAATGAGGCATGGTTTAAAAAACAGTAGTGGATAGAAATGGTTTCTAACCTGCCTGTCTTTATGAGCACAGGACCTAAGTCCAGCTCCCCAAGCCCATGTTAAAACAAGAGCTGGGGGCTGCAGAGCTGCCTGTGCTGAAGAGGTCTGGCTGCTCTTGCAGAAGGCTTGAGTCACTGCCCAGTGGAACATGGAAACTCATGCGGCAGCTCACAACTGTCTACAGCTTCAGTTCCAGGAGATCGAACCCCCTCTTCTGACCATCACTGGAACAGACACAGTACACATACATGCATGCAAGCAAAAAAACTCAAAGTAAAAATAAATACATTTTAAGTAAAAAAAGCTGGAAGTGGTGGAGTGTGTAGAACCTTGGAGCTTGACGGCAGATTAGTTGCTAACCTCTTTGGTATAACCTGGGCAGGTGAGAGCTCTTGCCTCGAAAGAAGTGGAGAGTGTTCAAGGAGCAACCTTTCTATGTGTACAAAGGCACACTTGTGTGCCTGCATGTGTGCACATGGACAGACAGGCGCATGTGCACGTGTACACACACACACACACACACACACACACCCTTCACACCATCAACTGTAGCCAGGTGAGATGGGGAGCTAGGGTGAAGGCATGGTGGATTTTGCCAACAGCAGTTAACAGTGCACTTGAGGATGCCACCACCTGGAGGTCGAGGACTAAAGTCTCAACTGTATCACTGGCTGGGGCTGGCCTGACCTTCAACTTACAGAGATCTGCCTGCTCAATGACAGACTTGAGAACTTGTTCCTTTTTAATCTTGAGATTTTTCTTCTTTCTGGCATGCAGTGTCTACATATGTGAGTGTGCAGGTGCACATGGAGGTCAGAGGCTGACGTCAGGCGATTCCTCCGTTGTTCACCACTTCATTTTTATGTTTTGTTTTTTGGTTTTTCCAGGTAGGGTTTTTCTGTAGCCCTGGCTGTCCTGAAACTTTTCTCTGTAGACCAGGCGGGCCTCGAACTCAGAGATCTGTCTGTCTCTGCCTCCAGGTGCTGGGATTAAAGGTGGGAGCCACCACTGCCCGGCTCTCTTCACTTTATTTTTGAAAGCTGGTTTCTCAATGAATCCACAGCCCACACAAAAGTGAAAGAACCATCCTCACAAGGTTTTGGCTAGAGTGTCTGGCCAGCAAGCTCTAGGAGTCCTCTGTCTTCACCTCTTGAGCAGTAGGGTTACAGACACACACCCTACTCGGTACTGGGGACCCAAACTCAGAGCCCCATGCTTGCATATACGACACTAAAAATAAGCCACCTTTCCGGCCCCAATGTACTAGCAAAAAACCCACCACACGTCAAAATACAAATAAGTCTTAAGGAGACAAAAAAACAAAAAGCAAACAAACAAACAAAAAAATCCCTGATGATTGTAGGCTTAAGGGTAATTTTCCAAACACTATAAGATTTTTGGTTCTAAAATAGGAAGAGAAGACAGTGGGGACAGTAGAGGCCATCAGGTAAATCACGGGACCAGGCTGGTTAACTAACTGCACAGTGAAACAACTGCAGAACCCACCATCTTCATCTCAGGAGGAGATAAGGGCCCTGACTCCTGAGGGCAAGTCTGGGATTGCCTCACTGTTCATAGAAATGAGGCTCCATTTCCCCTTTAATAATTGGGGGCTAGAGAGATAGCCTAGTGGTTAAGAGTACTTGTTGCTCTTCCAGAGGACCTGGGTTTAGTTCCTTTTCGGCCTTTTGAGTGCACTGCACACATCTGATGCACCAGCAAAACACACACATAAAAATAAATCTTCTGGGGCTGGAGAGATGGCTCAGTGGTTAAGAGCACTGACTGCTCTTCCTAAGGTCCGAGTTCAATTCCCAGCAACCACATGGTGGCTCACAACCATCTGTAATGAGATGCCCTCTTCTGGTGTGTCTGAAGACAGCTACAGTGTACTTACATATAACAATAAATAAATCTTTAAAAAAAAATCTTCTAAAAATTCTGGCGGTTGTGGGTGTGGGCTTATAGGAAACTTTTCAAACACTGCTAGATCTCCATCATCACAGTTTAAAGATAACTAAGCACTGGTGAGATGGCTCAGTGGGTAAAGGCACTTGCTGTTGACTCTGATGACCTGAGTTCCATCCTTAGGAGCCACACATGGTGGAACACATGGTAGAAGAGGGAATACCTCCCGACTCGCAGCTTGTCCTGTAATCTGCACATGAGTGCCGTCACTTGAACACAGCCACACCAAATAATTTAAAAGAAATTTGAATCTTACTAAAAACAGGAAAATTCTGCAGATCACCTAAGAGCTAAAGAGAAAGTTGAAAATGACGGCCAGAGCCAGGCTTAGTGCCACACCGGGAACCTCAGCGCTAGGCTGAGACAGGAGGATAAGAGTGTGAGGCTAGCCTGAGTTACAAAATGAAACCATGTCTCCAAAGTGAAAGCAAAAGCTGCGTCCCATCCTGCTGATGTGGACAGAACTCGACAGTCCAAGCCTCTGCGTAGAGAAGACAACGGCTAAGTCGCACAAACACAGGCAAAGGGGGTCAGTTGGTCCAGTCAGTTTCTGAGAAGAGGCCAGGCTGTGGAGGAAGAGTGTGAACCGAATGCGTCTGGTAACCTGCAGGCAGAGAGGCCGGGGCAGATATGAGACTCCATTTGGCGCCTTGATGTACTTGTCCTCTCACCTGTGAGAGGCAGACACTCTGTCACCCACATACAGATGAAGGGAACAGAGGCACAAGGACTCAGGAGCATGCCCAGGCTGACCTTGAAATTCTGATCCTCCTGCCTCCACCTCCTGATGATCAAGGAAGGCACTGCTGTCTGCACAGGGACGCCCTGGCAC
Source organism: Tokudaia tokunoshimensis (assembly GCA_036184795.1). Taxonomy (NCBI): domain Eukaryota; kingdom Metazoa; phylum Chordata; class Mammalia; order Rodentia; family Muridae; genus Tokudaia; species Tokudaia tokunoshimensis. Next base: position 11,358,241 of record BTHU01000006.1, on the reverse strand, counting down.
TGTTCTAGACTGTTGTGTGCTTTAGGAACGACATGAACTCACCCTCTCAACCTTCTGTGCAATAGAAGGCAGTTACTCTCGTTTAAGCCATGGTTGGCTTAAAAGGGGTCAATCATTTAGCTTAGTCACTTAGCTGGGATTTGAACCAGGACAGTGAGTGGCACCAGGTTCTGGGTTTCTACCTTCGAAACTTTGCTGGAGGATGATTTTTCATCCACTGGAGGATGCCTGCTTGCCTGTCTGCCTGTGCTCCTCCCTCCCTCCCATCTTTTTTTCCTTCTTTCCTCCCTTTCTTTCCCTCCCTCCCTCTCCCTCCCTTCTTCTCCCTTCCTCCATTTATTTATTTTTGAGATACGGTTTCTCTGTGTAGCCCTGGCTATTCTGGAACTCCACTTTGTAGACCAGGCTAGGCCCCAAACTCAGAGATCCGCCTGCCTCTGCATCCCCAGTGCTGGGATTAAAGGCATGCACCACCACTGCCCAGCCCAAAAGAATGTTCTCCTTTTTAGAGAATTGAGCTCTGGTCCTCTGGAGTGACAGGTGAGGCAGCCTTTTTATCTAGAAGGTGTTCATACTTCTCAGCTTTAGACTACCATGCCAAGTGAACATGATGATTTGGTAGACAAGACTAAAAGAGACTTAATGTATTGATTAGCAGGTGTGGGTAAGGCAAGAACACTATTATACTTTTTGAAAAGTGAATAGCTGGAAGCCTACTTGTGCTGGCTAGTTCTGTGTGTCAACTTGACACAGGCTGGAGTTATCACAGAGAAAGGAGCTTCAGCTGAGGAAATGCCTCCATGAGATCCAACTGTGGGGCATTTTCTCAATTAGTGATCAAGGGGGAAGGGCCCCTTGTGGGTGGGGCCATCTCTGGGCTGGTATTCTTGGGTTCTATAAGAAAGCAAGCTGAGCAAGCCAGGGGAAGCAAGCCAGTAAGGAACATCCCTCCATGGCCTCTGCATCAGCTCCTGCTTCCTGACCTGCTTGAGTTCCAGTCCTGACTTCCTTTGGTGATGAACAGCCATGTGGAAGTGTAAGCTGAATAACCTTTTCCTCCCCAACTTGCTTCTTGGTCCTGATGTTTGTGCAGGAATAGAAACCCTGACTAAGACCCTACTCTTACCTACTTTTTGACTCCTTTGGTGCTCTGAGCATCAAGAAGGGAATCACAGATCAGAGAAGCTACAGCCAAGACTTTTGTTTGCTTGCTTGGTTTTCAGGACAGGGTTTCTGTGTAGCCCTGGCTGTTCTGGTACTCACTATGTAGACCGGGCTAGCCTCGAACTCAGATTTCCCTGCATCTGCCTCCTGAGTGCTGGGATTTGACCAGCTCCTGGAGGAGTAAGAAGTCAACTCCTGTTTTATTCTTTTGACTGGAGTCTTGATGCTCAGACGTGAGGTCAGTGAGAACAGTGGTTCGAGCTGCAGCCATGCCTGTGTTGGACAGCCGTGGGCTTTTCCGTTCTCAGCTTGCGTTGTTGGAACAGAGTGTGCTTATTATTTTAAAGACTTAGCTCCCGATGTTGCTGCTTACTGAGAAGCAGGCACTTGAGTGACTAGCAGGAAGCTTAGGTCTTGGCCTCACTCTCTTGTTACTTTAGGAATTGGATTAGTGTGTGTAGGGCCCTCAGTCCCGGTCCCAGTAACACACAAAAAAAAATCTTGCTTTTTGTTTTTTTGAGACAGGGTCTCATGTAGCCTAGGCCGTCCTCCCTCCTGTGTGGGTGAGGATGGGACCTTAGTGTGTCTCAAACCGTCTAGTTTATGTGGTGAGCCTTATGCAGCACTGAAGTGGAACCCAGGCTCCATGCATGCTGGGCAAACACTCTACTGCCGCGGCACAGCCGAGCCCTTGGCTCCCAGCTTTAGTATTGACTCTTATTCCCTGGGAGTGTTTAGACATGTCAGCCTCTAAAGACACGGGGTCTGCCGCGGCACAGCCGAGCCCTTGGCTCCCAACTTTAGTATTGACTCTTATTCCCTGGGAGTGTTTAGACATGTCAGCCTCTAAAGACACGGGGTCTGCCTTGGTGAGTCTTGAAGTTCATGAAGGAGATGTTACATATTTTATTTATCTACTTGAGGCCAGAAGAGGGCGTCCGTTCCCCGGAGCTGAAGATTGCAGAAGGCTGTTAGTTATCATGTAGGCGCTAGGGAAAGCTAAGCTCAGGTGTTCTGCAAGAACAATAAGCACTCTTAACCACTGAGCCACCTCTCTAGAGGCGTGAAGGGGAACTTGCTGGAAACTGGGGAATCCGTCGAAGTAAGTGCCACCCACAATGGTCACTTTCGTCTTCTAAAGGACGTTGCATTTGAAGTTCCCAGTGTGGGATCTGGAGGCATGCAGTTTGCTACTGTAACAGGTGGCACTGCCAGTTAGTTGACTAAGATTGTTCCTGTGGGTATGGTGTGCACCTGTAATCCTGTGCTAGAGGCTGCAAGTGAGAGAGTCCCAAGGTCTAGGCTAGCCTTGAGTATAGTGACACCTGTTTCAAAAAATCCTCTTAAAGTTTTCTACTGTGATGTTTATTAGGTGTTTTGTTTGTTTTGTTTTTGGAACAAGTATTTTGTGGGGAGACAGCTTACACTTCTTTCTATGTATTTCTTTCTACACATTTATTAGAAAGTCAAGACTCCCTTTGAGGTCTGGTACCCTGCAAGGGTTCTGGTTCTTTTCTCTCCCTCCCCAGCAATGAGAACCTGGCTCAGAGCCTTGCTACCTGCTCTTTTTTTTTTTTTAAGATTTATTTATTGGCCGGGCGTGGTGGCGCACGCCTTTAATCCCAGCACTTGGGAGGCAGAGGCATGAGGATTTCTGAGTTCGAGGCCAGCCTGGTCTACAAAGTGAGTTCCAGGACAGCCAGGACTACACAGAGAAACCCTGTCTCGAAAAACCAAAAAAAAAAAAGATTTATTTATTGTATGTATGAGTACACTGTAGCTGTACAGATGGTTGTGAGCCTTTATGTGGTTGCTGGAAATTGAATTTAGGACCTCTGCCTGCTCTGGTCAACCCTGCTCGCTCCGGTCAGCACCGCTCGCTCCAGTTAACTTTGCTCACTCAGGCCCAAAGATTTATTTTATTATTATCTGTGAGTACACTGTAGCTGTCTTCAGACACACCAGAAGAGGGCGTCAGATCTCATTACAGATGGTTGTGAGCCACCATGTGATTGCTGGGGGATTTGAACTCAGGACCTTTGGAAGAGCAGTCAGTGCTCTTACTTGCTGAGCCATCTCTCCAGCCCCCTCAGTACCTGTTCTTATTCATGAAGTAGTTTGTGCTTGTCTAGTTTCTTTGCATGCAGACAATTTCCTGACCATGTGGGTGATCTTTTGGGGGAGCAAACCCACCCATGCAGTGTATCATCAGTCCAGCCCCACTGGCCATGCCCCTCCCGAGCCTGCAGGGTGCAGGATCCCAATGTCCCAGCCAGGCAAGGGGACTAAGGAGGGAAGGGCAAGGGTGAGCCTGGAGGCTGGCGGTGCCCCGGCTCCACGCGGCAGGGAAAGGGTGATCGGCTGTGCTCTGCTTCTCATCGTCTGTTTTCTCCCTCAAGATGGTTTCACCCCAACATCACTGGTGTGGAGGCAGAGAATCTCCTGCTGACAAGAGGAGTCGATGGCAGTTTTTTAGCAAGGCCCAGTAAGAGTAACCCTGGAGACTTCACTCTGTCTGTTAGGTAAGTTGGAAGGTAAAGAGAGACACTCCTGGTGTTTATTTCCAGAGGAGGGTGAGGCCACATCTGGCTGCCTCACTTCCTCCCCTAGAGTTTGGGGACTGGCCTGTCTGTAGCACTGTGGGGCCAGTCAGGGCGCCGGCCTGTGCCTAAGCTTTTATTTTATTTTATTTTGTTTTGTTTTGTTTTTGGTTTTCAAGACAGGGTTTCTCATTATAGCCCTGGCTGTCCTGGAATTTACTCTGTAGATCAGGCTGGCCTCGAACTCAGAAATCCACCTGCCTCTGCTTCCTGAGTGCTGGGATTACAGGTGTGTGCCACCACCGCCCAGTATTTATTTTATTGTTTTAAGATTTTATGTGTATGAATGTTCTGCTTGCATGTGTGTGTGTATCCTGTGTGTTTGGAGGCTAGAAGAGGGCATCATATCTCTTGGAGGTGGAGTTACAGGTGGTTGTGAGCCACCCTGTTGTATGTGTTGGGCCCTCAGGAGGAGCAGCCCACACTCCTAACTGATGAGCCCTCTCTCCTGCCTCTAGTCTCGTGTTTGTTTGTGGTCTCCCAGAGCCACAGCCTTGGGAAGTACTGGAAAGGACTGCTGCGTGCTCACAGCAGGGACTGACAGAATGCCTTGGGCAGAGAGACGCACCCCACCCGGAGCCTCCAGGGCTGAGTCCTGGCTGCTCACCTTTGACCTGATTTCTGTGTTTTTCTTTCTTGGTTTGGATTTTGTCAAGGGGAAGAGGTTCTTCACATCACTTTCATTTGTGCAGAATGAAACCTTTGTGAGGTAGATGTGGTCCCCTTGAGTCCCCTGCCTAGTCCTGTTCCCCTCGTCCACTGTGCAGAGGTTGGCATGGATCCTCCTGATGATGTGTCTAGTGAGCTCTTGTGTCCCTGGTGCATTAGTAGCTCTGTAATTCATGTATCCACTGAAGAGCTGTTTGAGTTGCATGCTGGGACATTTAGCTGTTTATTGTAATGACTCCTTGGTGGTCAAGTGGTGCCACCACACTCGCCTCTCCATTCTTCCAGGGATGGACATTGGGCAGCTTTGGTTTGTTTTAAATCCCAGTGGACAGTGTGGTGCATTCTCACCATCCCTTTGAGCAGATGTGGGAGAGTTTTTTAGATGTTTTCTGTATGCCCATTGTAGCTGTTCAAACTGTAGTAAATGGGTTTGATTTTATAGACCTTACTTTTCACATAAACAGATGAGTAAATCATGCCCTTGAGACTTTATTTAGACTCTCACTGAGACTTAGGAAGCATCCATCCATCCATCCATCCATCCATCCATCTATCTATCCATGACACAGGGCCTCACTAGATGAGACTGCCTGGCCTGGATCTTGATGTATAGATCAGTCTGGCCTTGAATTCACAGAAATCTACTTGCCTCTGTTTTGGGATTAAAAGCACATGCTAGCACATGGACTCCTTGAGTCCTTTGAAAGAAAGTTGCAGAACTGTGACATTTGTCCCTGAGAATAAGGGTGACCATAGAAGCACATTCTGACCTTGGTAGAGGAGATGTCAGCACTGACTGGACAGTGCTACCCACAGGGAGTGCTTATGAGACTTCTGTTACTCATCAGGTCCTGAGAATACTTGTCCATTGTTGTGTGTGCTCTGTGTGCTTGTCAGTTCCCTCCTACGGCAGAGTTTCCGCGGCTGCCAGGGACCTGGCCTCGGTTGTCAGGCTTTCCTGCTGAGCCAGCTCACCACCTCCAGAGCTTGGTTTTTTTTTAAACATTAAAAAATTTTTAATGTGTTAATTAAAAAAATTGTTGTTTTTTTAAAAAATATTTAGTGTGTGTGTGCGTGTGCGCGTGCGTGCGTGTGTGTGTGCGTGTGCGCGTGCGTGCGTGCGTGCGTGCGTGCGTGCGTGCGTGTGTGCGTGTGTGTGTGTGTGTGTGTGTGTGTGTGTGTGTGATGGCATGAATGGATAGACAGGTCAGACAGAGCACAGCTTTGGGAGTTGGTTCTCTCCTTCTGTGCATGGCTGGGGATGAACTCAGTTGTCAGGCCAAGTTTGCTGGTCAGCACCTTTACCCACTCAGCCGTCTCACCAGGCCCTGCTGATTGGTGTTGTTGTTGTTGTTGGGTCTTTTTGTTTTGTGTTGTGTTTATGAGACATGAGCTTATGTAGAGAAGGCTGAAGATAAACTTCTGACCATCCTGCTTCATCCTCCAAGTGCTGGGATAGTCGGTGTGCGTCCTTATACTCTTTAGGCAATATTTACACATTTAAAAGCACACTTTCACAGTTTATTTTCAGCACGGCCTTGCTCTGTAGCCTGGTGACTTCCTGCTGCAGCCTCCCAGGTTGATAGATTTTAAAGATTTGTTTATTTATTTTATGTACGTGAGCACACTGTCACTCTCTTCAGACACACCAGAAGAGGGCATCAGATTCTTTTTTTTGGGGGGGGGTGTTTCAAGACAGGGTTTCTCTGTGTAGCCCTGGCTGTCCTGGAACTCACTCTGTAGACCAGGCTGGCCTCGAACTCAGAAATCCTCCTGCCTCTGCCTCCCAAGTGCTGGGATTAAAGGCGTGCGCCACCACCGCCCGGCTAGGGCATCAGATTCTATTACAGATGGTTGTGAGCCACCATGTGGTTGCTGGGAATTGAACTCAGGACCTCTGGAAGAGCAGTTAGTGCTTTTACCCACTGAGTCATCTCTCTCCAGCCCAACTCGGGTCCCATTGATACAGTTTTATGGTAAATATTTTGAGTTTTCATCTTTTGTCTATTTTTAAAAATCTTTTGGTATCTATTCAACTTTATTGCCTTTGAACAAAATGATTATGAGTGTATTTGCTGCATGTCAGGGTGAGTGGGTGTTTCATTTTAACTAATCTCGTGTCCTTGATAGTTAAGGACAGTAATTGTTGTCACTTAGCCTAGACCGTAAAATAGGCCAGCCATTCAAAGTAGAAGCTCCACAGGATTCAGACGTAGACAGTGCTGTGGATTGCCATAGTTGATGGGGTTATTTACCTCCAGTTTCAGGAATGGGTTAAATCTTTCCTTTGGGTTAGTTGTGGTGTTTGGGTGAAATCTTCTGCTGAATCCTGTGAGGTCTCTTTCTCCAACTCTCTGATGCGCCTTTTCCCAATGGACTATTTTAGAAGAAATGGAGCCGTCACCCACATCAAGATTCAGAACACTGGGGACTACTATGACCTCTATGGCGGGGAGAAGTTCGCCACCTTGGCTGAACTGGTCCAGTATTACATGGAACATCACGGGCAGCTGAAGGAGAAGAATGGAGATGTTATTGAGCTCAAGTACCCTCTGAACTGTGCAGACCCTACCTCGGAAAGGTCAGTGACATCTTAGTGACACAGATTTGCACTCCAGGATGGAGTATTGTAAGCCACTCTATGTGATTCCGGAGGCTGGTGTCTGTCCCTCATGCTGTCATTTTTAAAATGTGTTTTTGTTTGTTTGTGACAGGGTCTAATGTAGTCCAGGGTGGCCTGGCACTCATTGTATAGCTTGTGTAGTTGAGGACGACTGGATTCCTGACCCTGCCTTTACCCCAGTGCTTGGGTTACAGACATGCCTCACCACACCTGGCTGACATGGTCCTAGAGATTGAACACAGGCTTGGTGCATGCTAGCTGAGTTACATCCCCAGCCCCGCAGTGTTATTAAAATAAGAATGCTAGGGTCAGAGTACTCGCAGAACGCCCTCATTGCAGCAGCTGCAGTCAGTGTTCCTTACACAGATTCTACAGGGCTCCTACATTTTCTCTGTGTAGATTTAGTATGTGCTTTAATTGTGATTTTTGTCAACAGCTGATGAGCTTTGGGAGTTGGGGCAGAGAACATGGGGCTGGAGATGCCGGAACAGCAGCGTGCTACAAGGTGGCTCTGACTAGTTATTAGCAGCAGTACCAACAGAGGTCAGGCTAAGCCCAGAGTGGAAAAGCAGAGCCCTGAAGGACCGGCTTTTTAATGCTGTCTCCCAGATGTGTAGCGTGTCCTTGTCTGTAGAGGTGCCATGATGTGGAGCTCTAACTACATGCTTGGGGTGGGGAATTGAGGACTGGCACTTGCGTTACTTGCCCTGGTACTGGCTTCTGCGTTCTCCTTTCACTGCAGATCCTGGGCCTCGCCTCTGCCAGCTTTCTGTCCTACCTGCTAGTAACTTGTTTCTCTGGCTGCTACTTTATCCCCAAGCTGTCTCCCCTGCTTTAGATCTGCATGTGCCTTTCCTGGGGTGTGGCATGTGGATAGAAGAATGCTGCCAGGTCTGTGGTGATGAGTGTTAGCTTCTAGGGTTAGCTTCTTCCTTACCTAAAGCCATGGCATTTGAGCGACTGTCAGGATGTTTCTGTGGCAACTTAAGAGCTGTGGTCTCGTGGTCTCAGAGCCTGCCATCTGATGGCCCTGGGCAGCCTGTATCAAGACTCTCTAGCACACTAGCTAAAGTACAGATGTCTGGGCCCCATGTAGACATTGTCCTCTCTGCCTGTGGGAACTCACACTGTTAAGGAAACCCCTGTCCCTGCTCCAGGGTAGAGCACCATTAAAGCTTGACTGGATAGCCCAGTGGAGTTTGAAGACCCGGGCAGCAGATTCAGAGACATGCATGGTTAGGTTGGAAATACGGAAAAATCTGAAATGCTTTGAATTAACTTAAAACAAAGATCCCTTTGTATCTAGTGACCCAACAGGAGCAGGTTGATGTGATCCTGTCTCTCTGATCATTTGTTTGTTTGTCATTTGAGTCCAGGTCTCAGGGAGGCCGGGCTGGCTCCAGATGGCTTGTAGCTGAAGATGGCCTTGTGCCCTTCATCTTCTGCCTCCACTCCTCAGTGGATGGTGTCTCAGTTAGGGTTTCTGTTGCTGTGATAAAATGCTATGACCAAAAGCAACTTGGGGAGGAAAGGGTACTTCATCTTAAAGCTTATATAGTCCATTATCCAGGGAAGTCAGGCCAGGAACTCAAGGCAGGACCCTGGAAGCAGGAGCTGATGCAGAGGCCATGAAGGAGTGCTGTTTACTGACCCGCCCTCTTGGTTTGCTTGCTCAGCCTACTTTCTTATAGTACCCAGGACCACTAGCCAAACATTTCAGGACCACTAGCCCAGGACCATTTCCAACAGTGATGGGCCCTCCCCCATCAGTCATCAATTAAGAACATGTGCAGTAGCTTGGCGGTGGTGGCGAACGTCTTTAATCCCAACACTTGGGAGGCAGAGGCAGGTGGATTTCTGAGTTTGAGGCCAGCCTGGTCTACAGAGTGAGTTCCAGGACAGCCAGGGCTACACAGAGAAACCCTGTCTCACAAAACAACAACAACAAAAAAAAGAACATGTGCAGTAGGTTAGCCCATAGACCAGTCTGGTAGGGACATTCTCTCAATTGTGGTTGTCTCTTCCCAAATGACAGTAGCTTCTATGAAGTTGACATAAAACTAGCCAGTGCACATGAATTACAAGTGTGTACCACCACAATCAGGCTGTAACTTTCTTACCTCGTCACTAAATGGCTGTAATGCAACAACTGGCTCTTTTAGGTTAGGCACTTAAAAAAAAAAGTTAAATTGTGTTTTTATTTTTTTATTTTATTTTATTTTTTTAAAATATTTATTTATTTTATGTATGTGAGTACACTGTTGCTCTCTTCAGACACACCAGAAGAGGGCATCAGGTCCCATTACAGATGATTGTGAGCCACCATGTGGTTGCTGGGATTTGAACACTGGACCTTTGGAAGAACAGTCAGTGCTCTTAACTGAGAAGCCATCTCTCCAGCCCCTAAATTGTGTTTTTAAAAGATAGGAGATTTAAAAGAAAATAGGAAGCATTGAGGATATAGGTTTTTTTTTTTTTGTTTGTTTTGGTTTTGAGACAGGGTTTCTCTGTGTAGCCCTGGCAGTCTTAGAATTCACTCTGTAGACCAAGCTGGTCTAGAACTCAGACCCACCTTGCTCTGCCTCCCCAGTGTTTGCATTAAAGGTGTCACCATCATTGTCTTGTGCACATTGTTTTCCAAGATTCTGGCTTCCTTTTAAAGATTTAGTGGAGGCCAGGTGTGGTGGCAGTGGTCGAGATATTGGCACTTAGGAGCCTGAGGCAGGACGATCTACAGCTCAAGACCAGCCTGGGTCCAACAGTGAGGCTGCCTCAAAAAAGAAAAATCAACTTCAGTTGTCATTTTGAACATATCTTTGTCATTTTTCATGTCCGAGATGTAGATTCTGTTTGTCAGACACTGCCCCCTGCAGGAAGCTGTCTGCCAGGAGCCTGTGTTGAGGATTGCTGAGTGAGTGTGGTACGTGAGACCATGTCACACACTACAGCCGAGTTCAGCTTGTTCCCTTTTCAAACATGGACACAGGTGGTTCCACGGTCACTTGTCTGGAAAAGAAGCAGAGAAGCTGCTGACGGAGAAGGGAAAGCATGGCAGCTTCCTTGTCCGGGAGAGTCAGAGCCACCCTGGGGACTTTGTGCTCTCCGTGCGCACCGGTGACGACAAAGGGGAGAGCAACGACGGCAAGTCCAAAGTGACCCACGTCATGATCCGCTGTCAGGTAGAGGCCACGGGGACCTGGACCTGCTGCAGCTGCACTGGGGGCTTCTGCTGAGAGGACTAGGCAGCAGCATATCCTACTGTCCTTCCTAGACAGAGCACACCGACTGTCCAGCTGTCCTTGCTCATCTACCCCATGGGCGTCTACACCCCGTGGGCGTCTACACCCCGTGTGCGACTCATCATTTTGAAACGTTGTTGTTTCTTTGCTTTTTGTTGTTGCTGTGTTTTTCTGTTGGCTGTTTTGTTTCTGTTCTTCTGAGATAGGCTGTATGTATCCATGGCTGTCCTGAAGCCCACTGGCTGGTGACACTGCACTGTCCCTCCTATGTCTCTGGGTGTACCCCTGGGGTCAGCAGACTTTAGAAAAGCATCTGTGTCTATCTGAACACATGCGGACTTCTTTCTTGTCACATCCCCTAGTGTACAGCATCACAGCTGCATACGTGACATCACGTGATGCTGGGTGGAGGCATGGCAAGGAGTCTGAGGTGATGGGAAGTGTGTTGCGTCATGATAAGAGTTTACGTTTGATTTGGTTTCATTACATTTTATGTCATTTGCTGTCTCTGGTGCTGGGATGGAACTTTCCACCACTGAGCAGCAGTCCCCTGCCTCCACAACACCACTGCTTCCTGGCCTTCAGAGTATGGTGGTGTTGGGCTCTAGGTTTCAGTTAAATACAGTCTAGGTTTCTGCAGTCGGCCAATTAAGTGCACCCATGGCTGCATACTACTTCACAGGCCTCCCGTCCTTCCGCCCGCGAATGGAACACTGTCGTCTGCTGTCCTGAGCCTGTTCACATCTGTGCATCTGAGCATCTGTGTGTCGCCACAACCTTCCCCTGCCCCTAAGTCGTTCATAGTCACCATTTGACCTCTTGTCACTGTGTCTTGGCCTTTTTTTCCCCTTGGATGCTACATATAAATGAGGGGACACTGTATGTTCCTTTTGCACTTGGCTTATTTGATTTACTGGGAGGCTCTCCTGCCTCATCCACTTGCCATCGATGATAGGGTTCTTTTGTCAAGGCCAAGTGTGGCTCCACTATGATGACATGGACACGATGCATGTTAACATACATTTGTGTCTTGTTCTCGTCATGCTCTCTAGACAGACACGTGGCTTGCTTCTGTATACAGGTTCGTGTCACTAAGAACACAGTGGCTGCAGGTGGGTGGGAAGACAGTAACCTAACACAAGGTAATGGGCATGCCATTCTGTTTGGTCTTGAAAGGAGCTGAAATACGACGTTGGTGGAGGAGAGCGCTTTGACTCTTTGACAGACCTGGTGGAGCATTACAAGAAGAACCCCATGGTGGAGACACTGGGCACAGTCCTGCAGCTCAAGCAGGTTAGGAAACTGAAGCTGCTTCTCCTCCGGATTGAGAGAGTTCTACCATGGAGTCTCCTTCATGCGGGCTCCAGTCAACTTGCTGTCCTCGTGACAGGATAGATGAGGACTGGTTAATAGGGGAAAGAGTTCAAGGGTCATTCCACAGCCACGTGGCCCTGTTGCTTTGGGCCTGTGGTGACACATTTACCATAGTGGGAGCATACTTGGTGTCCGCGGCTTACCATGTGGCTGAGAAACAGACAGGAAGGGACCCTGATCTGTGACTACCAGCACCGCACACACACACACACACACACACACACACACACACACACGCATGCATGAATACTGTTTAAAACATGTTTTCTTCTTTTTCCCACCATGGCTGAACACAACAGCCCCTCAACACAACTCGTATTAATGCTGCTGAAATCGAAAGCCGAGTTCGAGAGTTAAGCAAGCTGGCTGAGACCACAGATAAAGTCAAGCAGGGCTTTTGGGAAGAATTTGAGGTAAGTTGCTGACAACTTGTTTTTACGTGCGCTGTTAGATGATGTTTGAACAGGTGAGAGGAGAGGCCCTGTGCTGGGCCTGGCTTCCTTTGGCCTGTGTGTGGCAGGTGGCTGAGGGGACTTCTTTGAAGCAGAGGGGCATTGTGTTCCTGGGAAGGGTTGGCAGCTTATCTCAGGCAGATGTGCCAGCAGCTCCATTTGCTTTTTGGTTCAGACCATTGGCAGGACCCCAGGAAAACCAAAGGATAGAATTCCTCTGGCATCCGAGGGGCTTCAGACAAGTCGTAGCCTCAGTACCGTGAGTGAGTCCAGGAGAAGGGCCCTGGCCGTGAAGTTAAGGGCTCATGTGTGAGCCTGTCTGTGGCCCTGTGTGCTCATCTGCTGCTGACCCGTGTGTCTTCTGGCTTGTCTGTCTGTCTCTCCTTTGGCCAGAGCTTTACAGATAGACCTTTTGGCCTCTTTCACTCCACGGTCATGCACCTTATGTCACTCATGCCCTCACACGACACAAACCCACAAATGTCTGTGCACTGTCTACATTTATATTTTGTTTTGGTTTTCTAGAGAGGAAGGACTTTTATGTTAGCCCTGACTGTCCTGGAACTTGCTCAGTAGACCAGGCTGGCCTCCAACTCAGAGATCTGCCTGCTTCTGCCTTCTCATGCCCATTTTAGAGAATATTTTTAATTTATTCTTTGATAGTTTGGAATGCAGCTTACACCCACCCTTCTCCATTTCCCCTCCCTCTCCCTACTTTCTGTTTTATAGGACTGGTTAGTCCAAGCTTTGTGTAGGACTTGAGGATTCAACAGCTATTTGTGCCACCATGTGCCAGACAACTTTCGGAGAGAGGTGCTAGTTCCATTGCACAGAGGAGTGTGAGGTCAGAGAGGTCAAGTAGGTCGTCCACCTCCTTAGCATAGATGTTGATAATCTCAGCCACTGGAGATGGGCCCATGCTAGAACACTCTTGGTGCTTGCTCTGCAGTGGTGCATAGGGACTAGAACTTGGGTCTGGTCTCATACGAGCCATTGGGGTGGACCTTTGAACACCTTTCTGAAGTTTCTTGTTGAGAGAGGGAGGGACGAAGGTGTCAAGGTCTGATGAGAGCAGAATGAGCCATGAGGCCATCTTTAAATTATTTATGTAGTTAGTGGTCCTGGGGATCAAATGCAGGACTTCGTGCCGCAGAGCCTGTGCTGTCCCACCTAGCAGCACTCCATATTATCTTTCTCTTTTTTTCAAGATTGAATATTTCTATAAAGATGAACCTTTTGCCACAAGTGCATTGCCAGTAGAAAGTACTTGGTTGCCAATAAAATACTGTTCTCCAGTGTATTAATTACTATAAAATAAAGGATATTTTAATTCAGTCTTCAACATGAGGGCTAAGAGAGAAAGAGGAGCTGGAGAGATGCTGAGCTGTCTCTGCGGCCCACAGCTCCGAGTCTTCTAAGTGGAGTGCAGGTCCCCTTAAGCACAGAGGAGATAGATGGTAGACCACAGCTTCAGCTTTGCCTTGAACATAGTCTGTACCATTTCAGCCAGAAGTTGGCCCTGCCGTGGGAAACCAAAGCCCTCCAGGCCTTAATCTCCGGTGAGGAAGACGCTGGGCGCTTGCTGTCCTCCGTGTCTATCTGTGCTCCTTTCCCGATCTGCCTCCCTGTCCAGGATCTGTCTAGCTGCCAGTCCCCCATCTCCACCTCCCAGCTGCTGGGATTCCAGTCCCATCTCTCTGGCTCACCCTTTGCTCAGTGGCCATGGAGAACAAATTGTAGATGGCCTCCCTTCGCGACACATTGAGGTCAGCCTGACTTTTACACACCAATAATAACATAAAAGGAAAAAGTGAGTAGCTTTATGTGCAGTGGAACCAGTCAGGGTCCCATCTGTATTGTTGGCGTTGTACACTAAGTCAGAGCATTGAGGGGTCCTGCAGATGAGACCTCAGCCTGTCTCCCTCTCCAGGTCAGTCAGCCTTAAGAAACTGCCTGTTGAGGCTGGAGTTGGGGCCATGAGGCTAAGGACAGAAAGCCTACTGCAGAGTGTTGGGAGTTCACTCCCATTATAGTCTCAATCCCCGAAGCGAAAGTTTGAGTCTCATCTGTAGGACACTGTTACAAGCACATCAGAGCCGCTTACTGGAGGATGATCAAGGCAGCATCCTGTGTTCTCAGTGTGCTCTGATTGGGAGTGGATCTGGGGGTGGACCTCATTTTTCTCAGTGCACTCTGATGGGCTTTCAAAGGAGCCTGAATTCTACAACTTGAGTTGCTTCAGGGTGCTCTTACTAGGAGAGGCTGGAGGGAGCAGGTTGTGAACCCTTGGGACCTTTTACTTGGGGCACGTTAAGAGTTTTGTGTTGTTTGTTTGTTTGTTTGTTTTGGATATCTCTTCAGTCTTCAGCTTCTCCCTCTGGGAGTTTGCTCAGGGGACCCTTCCCGTTCCCATCTCCATTGCCAGCTGGACGCCTCCTCCCTATTTATTGTATGTGTGCATAGGGATCTGTGAATGATCCGTGTGGCTATTGGTTTAATGTACTGCATCCAGAGAAGTCGGTAACTTCTGCGAGTCTGTTGGAGGAAGGGAATACTTTGCCCAGACGTACTGCTGAGTGAACAAGAGGGTGTGTGACCTCCAGAAAAGTGACCAGTGCAGTGAGGGTCCCAGGACAGTTCCACTTGGTTCCTTTTATAGCCTCAGACTCCAGCAGACAGCCCCCAACCCCCTGATTTCCAAATAGGCTTCAAATCAAGTTTTGTGACTCGTTGAACCTGAGCTCATTCAGAAAGCTGCGTTGGGCTGAGACGCCTGCTCCAGACTCAGCAGTGGGGCTGCGCGGCACTCTGGAGGGAGGCGAGGGGCGGTGCTCCGGCTTCGCCTCACTGCTGAGCAGCTTTCATCGACTGCCTGCTCGGACCCTGGGGTGTGTGCAGCTGAGACTGAAATCCCTGAGCACACATGCCTCAGGCATTCTGAGTCAGGCTCACAGGGCTGGATTTCAGAAAGATTTTAGTTTCTGAACTCAGTGTTTCTAGTTAAATCTCAACACATGACAAAGGGGAAAAATCCAACGGACAAAACCCTCACATCCCAAGCAGACAGAACCGTGGAACATTCCGTTTGCTGGGGTTGCTTCCCCAGTGTTTTAACTCCTTCTCCTTAGTAATTTCAGTTTTCCACACTGCAGTCTCTTCCCTTCAGAGGGCGCCTGTCATGTCCTACCGGATAGCTCTGCTGGCCTGTGGCTGAGAGGAGCCCTAGGGCCTTCAGCTGCTGCCCCTTCTGATTTCTCCACAGGGACTCTGTCCTGCTTGTAGGCATTGTGACTCTCCTCAGAGTCGGTCATGCTTTACAGAAACAAGCCTTTAGCTGCACCCGGGTGCTGTCTAGAGTGATAATTCTTGCCGGTGATCTCTAGTGGACATATTCCCCTGGTGACTAAGCAGTTGACATTGAAGGACAGCCCCCAGTCAGGCTCTAGCTGCAGGCTCCAAATGCTCCAGGTCACAGGCTAGTGGCAAACCAGAACCTTCCCTGGAGGCCCCTGCTTGAGAAGAGAGCACCATCTCCTGGGCAGAGCAGTCGCTGTCTGAGGTTTCCTTGCTCAGTCTGAGCTCTGTCCTGTTTCTGACAGCACAGCTCTCCTTGTACTTTTCCTTAGGGCTTTGTTGGCCTTGGCTCTGGGATTACATTTGCCCTGGGCTCTTTCCTTCTGTTCCCCTTTGCTGTGGAGGACATTACTGCAGCCTCGCCGGCTGTGAGCTGTCCTCCCGTAGCTTCTGTTCCTCTTTCCGCTCCTCACTTCTTGAGCCTTGAGCCATCTTTAGTGTGGGGTCTCCCTGTGAAGTGAGAGAACACATTGAAAGATGCTTTGGAGGGTTTTGTTATTTGAGGCGAGGTCACATAGAGCTGGCTCAGGTGGCTGGTCACAAGCTCACTGCGAGGCTGCAGAGACCATGAACTCCTCGCCTCTACCCTCTAAGGAGCCAGTCTCTGCAGTGCTGGGGATCCGACCGAGGGCCTGTGTGTGCTGCGTAAACACTGCCAACTGAGCTACGCCCTCAGCTTCTCCCTCAGCACCCTTCCTCCCCTTTCAGCCTGTACTGACCTCGTCTGCTCAATGCTGGGTTCCCAGGCGTCTACCACCGGGCCTCGCTTTTCCTCTGAGGCAGGTTCTCCCTCTCCGTCCCTCTCTTCCTTGTTTCCCTTCCCTGCTCAGCTCTCCATTTCCTCCCTTTTCTTGCATTTTTCTGATCTTCAGCACGATCGCACGCCTGCTCTGTTCCTTTCCTTTCCTGCTGACTCTCCTGTTGTCCCTGCATTCTTCTCCTGGCTGACCCAGCACCCAGAAGCTTGCAGTCCTTTAGTGCTCTGACTTCGTGGTCTGGGCCGTTCTCCCCTCTGCTGCTTACTGTCTTTGCTCTTCAGACTCATGCCTTCCGTCTCATGCCTTCAGACTCATGCAGGTCGTCTCCTCTGGAGACTGAGCGCTCCTTTTGCATCATGTCTTTGGAAATTATTACTCTGGAGCTGAAGGCTGGGTCATTGGTGCCCTTGATGCAGTTTCCTTCTTTCTCCCGTGGCTAGAATTGGAAGTCTTGTTCCCTCCTATATCTGCCTTTTTTTAGAAAGGAAGGCATTTCCACTGTCTGCGTCCTGCTGAACATTGGGCCTCTCTGAGCACTGAGCTAGGTGGGCGCCTAATTCTATCTCCAGATGCATGAAGAGATATGGTGCCTGCGCGGGATGGCTCTGGCGGGCGGAGCATGGACGTAGAATTTCAGCCTGATGTTCAAGTCTCCTACTTGAGAAGACTTGAACTTCTCCACCGCATTCCCTTTCTTGGATGCTGTAGCATCCTTTATGCAAATCTCAGCATTTCTCATGTGCCTTTCCATTCAGGAACCTGCCGTGACTTCTTTTTTCCTTTTGGAAGCATGGCATTTTCATTTTGAAGAACCAAGAATCTGACTCTCAAAATAAGTCAGATGTCCTCATGGGTGGCAGATGACAGATGGTTTCAGCTTGGGGACTGCTGTTTCGTGTTCTGTTCCAAGTTGGCCATGTGTGTTTTCTTCCACTGGCCTGAGACTGCCCTACCTTGCCCCCTCGGTCCTCTGCCGTTTTCCTGACTTCCATTTCTCCTCAGCCTTCAACTTCTTCATGTGCTGTGTCTAGATGTGCTGCCCAGTCTCACCCTGCCCTTCTTGGAGTTGGAATAACCAGTGCTCCCTTCATTTCTCTATGGCCCCGTGACTTCTGCAGAAGAGCTGTCCCAGACCCGGCACAGATGAACGCTTTGTCTTTCACAAAGCTTTTTGAGTGTATGGGTGTTTCTCTTGCATAAATGCATGTGTTCCACATGCATGCAGTGCTGGTGGAGAAGATATTCCTGGAATATTAGATCGAATTCCTGTGAATTAGAGTCATAGGACGTTGTGAGCTGTTGGGTGGGTGCTGGGAACCAAACCCTGGTCCTCTGGAGGAGCAGCAGAACGTTTCATTGCTGTGTCATCTCTCCAGCCCCTCTTAACGTTCTCTGAGGTTGCATAATGGGATGATGTCTCTCCACCTCCGACTCTGCTCGGACTCGTGCTCTTCTGAGAGCTCACGGTTTAGTTGATTCCTGGGGAGTGGTGTCGCCAGTCTGTGTCCTAGCTTTTCTTTTGCTGCCTGGCTTTGCAGTGTTTTCAGTGCAGTTGCTGAGTGACGGGACACTGCAAAACACAATCCTTGGAGTAGGGCAGGGTACTGGATACGGTCAGCTCCTGTGCCCGTTAGCCCGGGGCCCAGAGGAAGTGGTTTTGGCAGAGGCTAGCCGCTAATCTCAGTTATAGCTGGAGCGCCTCTGGAGACAGAGGACAGGCAATCCTAATTCCTGAGTTGTTATTGGCCAGCTAGCTGCTCTCCTTGTGGGAATGGAAAGGTCTGAGCAGTTTGTGCTCTGGACATGTGTAGAGATGGGCTGCAGGGTAAAGGAGGAAAAGCCGGGGCAGGCGTTACCCATTTGTTATCCCTGAAGGTGCTCACTGCTGTCAATCAGCACCCAACTGCCTGGATGCAGGGCCTGGACTTGGCCCCTGGGGGCCTTCAGGGCTCACAGCCTGACATGATCTCCACAGCATATGCAAGAGGATGTTGGGAATGCTGCACAGACCTCCTGATGGGGTTGTGTTGACGAAGGTGCCCTGATGTGGCACTCTTGCACCCCCATTGCAGGAGGTAAGATAAACCAGGCAGGCTCAGGCCCTACCTTTTACAGAGAGGAGCTGCAACATGCCCTTATGAATAAATGTCACATGAAGTTTGGATCATAGGCAATGGTCACAAGTTACTGCCAGGTTTCTGTAAAGCTGCAGGCCCTTTGTAAAGGTCACCATTGCCAGGGCACCCCCCCCCTCCCTGCCCCAGCTCCTCACTCTGGCTGCTTCTGAAGGGTCGGATTCCCTCAATGCATGCGCTTATTTTTGAATATCGTCCCTGTGACCTGTCCACCTCATTGCCTTTGTGGCCAACTCAAGGTCAGGGAACGCCAGCTCCCAGAAGGCAAATAACTTTCATTACTTGATCTGAACTCATCTAAAACCTCATATAAGCGTTGCATTGTCCAGGTTCTGCAGATTCTATTTTCTTTCTGCTCAGGTCCCCACCAGCTAAACACTTGCATATGAGCCATGTGCCAAGGCTGAACTTTGTATGTTGAGACTGAGAGTCAAAAACTCGTTTTAAATTCCCAGCTTTTCTCTCCATCTTTGAAATCTCAGCTAGGTGAAGGGAAGTGGTGCGGGCTGGGTGTGCTGGATAGGTCTGCCTCTCCTCGCAGAGAGCTCCCTAGGAGCCCTTTTCATTTTAACTGCCTCTTATCCTCTTCATTTGTCTGTTTGTGATTTTCTATCAAACAGCTTAGGGGCTCTGTGGCAGATCACCACCCAGCGCACACCAGAGACCCCAGGTTCCATCTTCAGCACAACAGAACCGACAAGCTCGGCTTGCTGAGAGCTAAAGAGACACTTTTTTGCTATTTCGGGAACTCCCTCCCTGACTCCCTCAGCCTGGCTTTTCCCAACTGGGCCAGTCTCCCTTTGGCCGCCTGCTTTATCTCTTTCCTCAATGGTGCCTCCAGTTCTTTGCCCCTTAGAGCTGTCTGGGGCTTTCCTCTGGAGTTCATCTCCTCCCTGCTTTTTCCTTCTGACTCAACTCCCTGCATTTTGTCCAGGTTTCCTGGGGGAAGTGTAGGGTAGCAGCTCTGGAGACAGCTGTCAAGAAGTGCCGACTTGGGCATGACATAAGACGACCCCAAAGCTGGGTGTCTTGTCGTTTGATGACACCAAGCTGCTTCTGCCTCTCCCAGTGTCCATATCCTAGGGCAGAAGACCACAGCCATGCGTTGCTTGCATATTCTTTGCGGGCTCTCACTAGCGCTGTCCTCGTGTCTAAAAAGGCCTACGTATTGTAGCAAGTTTAGGGGCAAAGCAGCTAAAGTAAAAGGCCAAGTCCCTGAAACAGAAGAAGAAGGCAAGGACTACTGACCTTCATGTCCATGTTCTCTCCCTGGTGTGTGTGCCGCTGCCGCTGGCGGGTACCCTGGTCAAGCGTGAGACTCACATCCCATTCTGGGAGTGCGACTTAACTGTGGCCATCTTTCCAGGTGTTAAACAGTCTCTAGACAGACTCTCTAGAGTGGCGAGCCAGAGCTCTTCTGTGTGCCTGGGTAGCATTCTATTGTTCGTTCCTCCCTCCTTTCCTCCCTTTGTTGATTTACTGTGTGTGTGTGTGTGTGTGTACGCATGCACGCACATGGATGGCTCATACCATGGTAATGTGTAGAGGTCAGAGGACAACTTTCAGACGTTCTTTTCTTTCACATGTGGTTTGTGGGGACTGAACTTAGGTCGTCAGATGTGCAGCAGGCGCCCTTACCCACTGAGCCATTTCACTTCCCTCTTGGGCACATCTGATACGTGATGAAATTGACTTTTCTCTTTTCTAGACGCTACAGCAACAGGAATGCAAACTTCTCTACAGCCGAAAAGAAGGACAGAGACAAGAAAATAAAAACAAAAATAGATACAAAAACATCCTGCCCTGTGAGTATCAGTCTCCTGCCTTAGTAACAGTCAGTGTGCGCCCGGGTCACGTGCTGGCTAACATAACCAGCTGTAAAGGGACCGATGTCCTCCCGATGCCAGGAACGCTGCAGTAGAGGCTTTCTGTTGTCATCCTGTTCATGCTTTCTGGTTACCTACGTGTAACAACCTTGAGGCTCGTCTGAGTTGTGTCTTTCTCCTCTCGACAAGCCTGTGAGTTAGAGGTAGGTGGTTCTCCTCTGGGCCTTTGTTTCCCATTTGGAGAAAGGAGAACCTACTGGGCTCATCACCTTCTGCTGCCTCAGCTCCTGCCACAAGGAAGGGACCTTGTGAACACCCAAAACTGAGCCCCCTGTAATATACACATGGTGACAGGGAGCAGGGAACTTCAGTGAGGACCCCATCACTACACAGGTTGGAGATCACTCTGCTGTTGCACGTTTTGATGGGACCCAATCTAGAACTGTGTAGACGCAAGTGCTGGGAAATTGACCAGCGGGTCTTGCACACTTGAGGTGAGCATTCTGCCTCCGGTCTACATTCTACCCCAGCCAACCCTCCCTCAGGTCAGGAATTCTGGCCTTTTTTTGGTGTGTGTGTGTGTGTGTGTGTGTGTGTACGCGTGCATGTGCGTGTGTGTGTGAGTTCGTGTTCTTTCCACATGGCTAACTTGTGTAGGTGAGGACGGGAGTGTGAGGAGGCATTGCTTTCGTGAGAGAAGCAACCCAGAGTTTGCAGAGAATCATGTGGAACTGAAGAAGAGTCCTGGGGGCTTGGAGGACCTCTTTTTTTTTCTAAATTTCCCCTCTCAGAGCTCCACTGGTTACCACTGTAAAGTGCAGCTGTAGGAACAGCTGAAGAGAGCAGTTGTTTCTCAAATGACCTGCCTGCTGCTGTGTGCAACCACATGTGTCCACTGATCCTTTTATTTTTTTAATTTTTTTATTTTTTTAGTGTTGGTGATTGAACCCAGGGCTACATCACCAGCCCTTTCTTTAAAACTTTTTTTTTTTTTTTGAGACAGTTTCGTAAGTTGCCCCGGTGGGCTTTGAACTTGTGGTTCTCCTGTTTCATCCTTCTGTGTAGCCAGATTCCAGGCCTGCACCATCCTATGAGGTGCACACCTTACTTCTTTAAAGATGGAGGATGAGACGAGGCAGAAGATCAAGATTCGATCCATGAAACACATCCAGCCTTGCTGATGATTCCCATTGTAAAATATGATGCTGTTGTTGTTGTTTTTTAAGATTTGTTTATTTTATGTATATGAGTACACTGTAGCTGTACAGATGGTTATGAGCCATCATGTGATTGCTGGGAATTGAACTCAGGATCTGTGCTTGCTCTGACCCCACTTGCTCTGGCCCAAAGATTTATTTATTGTTATATGTGAGTACACTGTAGCTGTCTTCAGACACACAGGAAGAGGGCGTCAGATTTCATTACAAATGGTTGTGAGCCACCATGTAGTTGTTGGGATTTGAACTCAGGACCTTTGGAAGAGCAGTCAGTGCTCTTAACCACTGAGCCATCTCTCCAGCCCAAATATGTTGGTTTTCATAGAGCACTCAGAATTTTATACAAATAATGTCTTTTTGTACAAATTTAAGACAACTCATACTTTATGAATCTTGTCTTAGAGTTGCTGTATTTTACTCTGCCTCCTTAAGAAAATTTGGAATATATTAACACACAAAAAGCTTTAGGGATAGCCCGCTTGTGTGCAGTCTTGTTTTGTCTGTACTCTGGCCCACTTCTCTTTCCCTAGATGATTTTGAAAATCTTAGATGTCATTGTTGGTACTTTAATCTTCTTTTTAAAACCAGAAACCAGCTGGGGATATAGCTCAGTGGCACACTGTTTGCCTAGCATGTGCAAGGCTCTGGGTTCAATCCCTACCTTTGTCACCAAAACCCAGATAGGAAGAAAAATAAGAGCCCAAACCTTTTGGGTTGAAATAGTTTTGGATCCATAAGACATTGCAAAGATAGCTTAGACGGTTCTCATACCAGTGCCTGCCTCCCAGTGATGAATCCTGTACCCCATAGCATCACTGAGACAGGGATTGCGGAGAAAGCGTGGTGGCGCGCCTGTCCTGGGTGGCTTGCACACGGGCTGACTAGAGGTTTGATCTTGTGGAAGTCTGCTAGAATCTTCTTGTGGAAGACTGGCCTGGCCTGAGTTCATCCAGCTTCTGGAGCTCTGAGGACTGATGGCTGTCATCTCTTTCTCTTCAGTTGATCATACCAGGGTTGTCCTGCATGATGGGGATCCCAACGAGCCTGTTTCTGATTACATCAATGCCAACATCATCATGGTGAGTATTCTCTGATAGTCTCTTTATACCCATGGCACCATCTTTCAAATGCTTGAAGGCTTTTCTTCCTAATTTCTAGCCCGAGTTTGAAACCAAGTGCAACAATTCAAAACCCAAAAAGAGTTATATTGCCACTCAAGGCTGCCTGCAGAACACGGTGAATGACTTCTGGCGGATGGTGTTCCAGGAGAACTCTCGAGTCATTGTCATGACCACAAAGGAAGTGGAGAGAGGGAAGGTACATACTATTATCTTTTCTGACCACAACTCCCCCATATGCAGCTCTGGGCTCTCATGTGCTCAGTGTCTGTTAAAGTATTCTTAAACTATTGGATGTGTTTCTGGATGGTGATGGTGTATGGCTTTAATTCCAGCACTCAGGACAAAGAGGCAGGCAGATCTCTGAGTTTGAGGCCAGCCTGGTCTACAGAACAGTTCCAAGATAGCCAGGGCTACACAGAAAAACCCTGTCTCAGAAAGCAAACAACAAAATATTGCATGTGTCAGGTGGGTCTGACTGACCCTCTGGAAAAAAGGCTTGATTGGCTATGTCTCATGTCTGTGTGTAGTTGATTGTCTATGTCTCAGTGTCTGTGTGTATTTGATTGGCTATGTCTCATGTCTGTGTGTAGTTGATTGGCTATGTCTCAGTGTCTGTGTGTATTTGATTGGCTATGTCTCATGTCTGTGTGTATTTGATTGGCTATGTCTCATGTCTGTGTGTATTTGATTGGCTATGTCTCTGTGTCTGTGTGTATTTGATTGGCTATGTCTCATGTCTGTGTGTATTTGATTGGCTATGTCTCATGTCTGTGTGTATTTGATTGGCTATATCTCTATGTCTGTGTGTATTTGATTGGCTATATCTCTATGTCTCATGTCTGTGTGTATTTGATTGGCTATGTCTCATGTCTGTGTGTATTTGATTGGCTATGTCTCAGTGTCTCTGTGTATTTGATTGGCTATGTCTCTGTGTGCATTTGCCTCCTCTTCCTCCTCCTCCTCTTCCTCCTTTCCCCTCTTCCTCCTCCTCTATTCTGACTTTTTCTTTTCAAAGATACAGTGTTTTATATAGTTCAGTCTAGCCTTGAGCTCTATGTAGAAAAGGGTGGCATTTAAAGGAACCCCTTAATGGTCCTGCCTTTTTAAGTGCTGCTATGCAGGTGAGTACCCATGGGTCCAGCACACTTATCGGTGTTTTCTGATTGGAGTCCATAGAGTGCTGTGGAATTGTGGATTATTTTAGTTACTGTTCAATTTTGACTTTTAAAAAATATGTCCACACTCCACTCAGTCGTCTTGAGGGAACCTTTACAGAAGTCTGCTTAGTGCCCCTCCCCTAGCCCCTATCTACATGGTGGTCTTCTTGGATCTCTCCCCTGTCTGAGCCAGGACATGTGCTTTTGTGGAGTGTACTCTGTTCCCGGGCCTGGCTGGTACACGTTCACAGCAACCTCTGTGGTTTTGTTTCAGACATGTTGCTTGAGTGTTTTCATATTTTCTGTCTCCTTTTGACATGATATTTTTGTTTTTATCACAGGGACTGTGTTTACAGTCACTGTTTTAACATCCACATGTGCTAATTTTGTTGTTTGTGTCGTAACGCTTTCTTCTGCATGTTGGGTCCAGAAGCAGAAAGGAGGGAGGGACCCATGGAAGCAGAGCACACCGATGCCACAGTGAGCTCTTTGGGTGACAGATGTGTATCGTCCAGACTGCACTTTGGGGCTGTTGAGATGTTACAGTGAAGGTTGTAGCTACCTTTGTCCCACCCATCCACTCTCTCGCATAGAGACCCTGCTGTCACTTTGGTGTGAATTCTTCTGCACTGGGCTCGCCCCCAGCTATGCATTCCCACAGTGGCTCCATTCTGCCTCTTGGTGGTGCTTGATTAGATAGGTAGTGTCTTCCACTGTCAGTATACACTGGCCTGTAGCTTGTGTTCTGTGCTGTGGTTTGCTCAGCTGAAGAGTCTTGTAGTTGACTTTAATTCTTCACAGGCTGTGGCCTATGCTTGTTCAGATTGGATGTCAAGGATTGTTGGCCACTGTGTGTGTGTTACTTTGTATCAGCCTCCTAGTCATCCTTTGTGTTCCACCCCACACCCCAGCCTCCTAGATTTGAGCTGAGCTCCCTACTTCCTTAGGATGCTGTAGGTTCCTAGAACTCAGTGTGTCGCACCTTGAGGAAAGCAGACATCTCCTTGAAAGACTGTGTTATCTATGCATCATTCCAAAATGAAATCAGTTTATAGGTTTTTGATACTTGGATTTTAATTGTGTTCTGGTTAGAGTTTTTGTTTGGAAATCCTCTTTTGGCTTGTATAAATTTGAGTGCAATTTTACAGTCACATATAGAAGCTAACCTGAGACAGATGGGGCTCTTGGTAGTTGAGCCTGGCAGGTGACTGTGCAGGGTTTTGGTTGGTGTAGTTCTGTCTGCCTTTAGCAGTGATGTCAGGTGTCCTGAGTTCCTGGGCTCTTCCCAGTTACAGCTCTTCCCACTTCCTGTTTTCTGCTTGATGGAGATGTCAGAGCTCATCTGGCACAGAGGACATGGGCTTGTAGCAGAGGAATCAGGTTAGCCACTATTGGAAATGCAGTTGGAAACTCCAGAACAGAAAGACTGAGCAGGATGCTACCTGGTGCCTGTGCTCGGCTGCAGTCCTCACCACCTTGACCCAGTCTTTTATGTCACCCTGGGAGTGTGTACAGTAGTCTTGGAGTCTCTTGACAGCCTTTGTTTACAGCCGGTGTCCCTCACTGCACAGAAGGAAAACCAGATTGTGGCAGCACTCCTACGTAGCAGCCCTGCAACATGCAAAAAACTGGGCAGAGGGTTGCAGGTGTTGTGAGTCAGCTAAAATGTCCCTTTTCAAGGCATGATGGTTTTGTGTTCTGAATTGATTGGCTGAAAACAGCACCATTACATCGGCGATGATAGAAATCGTACCAGACTGTCAAACATAGAGGCACAGCTGAATTTAGAATAAGAGATCACACCATCCATCAGCTGCTGCTCCTGCCTTGGGGGTCCTCTCTGGATTAATTTGCTCTGTAGCTAGCTGTTCTCTTGTTTCTCATCACCTGTAAGTTACTCTGCATTTCTAGTCCTTGGTTTAAACTTCCCTTGCTGATGTTCAAATGGGTGGTTTTAGAAGGTGAGTGTCTGGGATGACTGCTTCCAGAAAGACAGAAACAGCAGGCTCTGCCTTGGACTCATCATTGGGAGATGATGGAGCTGTTCCTCTTGGAGATAACACAGGCTCATTCCTTGGCTGGACAAGAACTCTTCTCCTTACGGCATCGTTACTTTCTTTCTCAGCTGCCTGCCCTGTTGTTTGTTTTGAGACAGGGTCTTGCTATAGTTCTGACTGGCCTGCTATTCACTATGTAGAACAGTCCGGACTTACACTCGAAGTGATTCTCCTGCCTCTGCCTTCAGGGACTACAAGTGTGCATACTCAGCTTCCAGTCCATCTGTTCAGGGTCCCACTATGCAGCTCTAGCTGACCTGAACTTGCTATGTAGACCAGGTTGGCCCTGAGCTCACAGAGACCTGCCTGCCTCTGCCTCCCAAGTGCCAATACTAGTAATGGTGCGTGTGTCCCTCATCTGTTCTTGAAGCCAACAGCCGTTGAAGGCTGTTCTCAGCTTTGGGGAGCTGGTGTGTGACTGGTATCAGATGAGTCTGGCTATAGAGAAAGCAGATGGCTCAGAACCCTGGCTGCCTCTCTGAATGAGCTGATCACGCCTGGATCAGAGAAATCATGATAAGACAATGTCAGCCATATGTCCAGCCCCTCAGAATGACTGGCAGACGGCTGGGATTACAAGTTCTGTTTGCCCGGTCCCATTGGCTGGTCCCTCCCACTTTGCCTGTTTCATCCTCAGAGCGGAATAAGAAGGTGTTGACTCTGCTCTGGCAGCTAGTGGGTGGGGTGGGGTGGGTGGGGTGGGGGATGGGGTGGGCATCAGGCCAACCTGCAACACCTCCTCTCCCCCCTCCCCCCATGGTCTGCCTTGCTCGTTTGCATTGTTCTCTTGTTGGCATTCTGGAGGATGGAGGCAGGCTCCTGTCCCTGCTGCTGGCACCAGAAGGCCTGGGACGATTGTTCATTGCAGGTCTGGACTTTCACTAGGGGTTTGGATGTTAACAGGCTCCTTCTGGTTCCTTCCAGAGCAAATGTGTCAAGTACTGGCCTGATGAGTATGCACTTAAAGAATACGGGGTCATGCGTGTTAGGAACGTCAAAGAAAGCGCCGCTCATGACTACACCTTACGAGAACTCAAACTCTCTAAGGTGGGACAAGTAAGTATATTGTCGTATTCTAGACACCGTGTAGCTCTCCATGGTTCGCAGTCATTGTGGTGCTCTGCTCGCATTCAACCTTTGTCCTTTGTCCTGTGTCCTGTCACTCACTGATTGAGTGCCACATCGGGCACCTCATAGATGCTGGACCCAGGTGGTACTATCTTGCCTTGTGAGCAAGGCAGGCACAGGTCCTCCTCACAGAGCCTGGAGAGATGGATGGTGGTAAGGGTAACCACCAGCTTCAGGCCTTCAGCTCTTGTGACATGTACAAGAGTGGCTGGGACATGAGACAGGGTAGGTAGACAGAGGTAGGGCCTCTAAGAGGTAACATTTCCTGAGTTGCCAACCAGAGGGGCCAGGCATGTAGGCGGAAGAACAGGCTCCAAGTAGGAGGAGCAACAACTGTCCCAGGCCTGTCTGTGATCAAGGTTAGTGCTATAGCTCTTTTCCATGGCTTGTGGCTCAGGACTAGTCCTGCAGTGGCTGGCTCCGAACGAAACAAACCAGGATTCAGTTTGGAGTCATTTTGGTGTGTGTTTACAAGGGCCTCGTTTGATTTCTTTGGGGCTTCCTAGATGAAGAAAACCTTTTGTCCTCATGTCTTAAAGCCAGGTATGCTGAGAAGCCCTGCACTTAGATAGCTGTGCTTCAGGTTGAGGTCCCTGGGTGTGGCTTCTCCTGCTGGAGTGTGTTGGGCCTCAGCATGGGCCTGCTGGGCACAGGCATTGTTTGAGCCACACACTGATATCCTGACTGCAGGAAAATGGGATATTGGGCAGGAGAGGTTCGGGAGAGTGTTGTAGAAATACTCTTGGGTTAGGTCTTGTTGGAAATAGCCTTAGAAGTTAATAAATTAATTATTTACAATATTTACTAGTATTATAAATAAGATTACTACTACTACTACTGGTTGTTGTTGTTATTATTATTATTATTATGAGACAGGATTTTACTATGTATCCCTGACTGGCCTGGAACTGACTACAGAGACAGGCTGGGCTCAAATTCACAGATATCCTCCTGCCTCTGCCTCCCTAGTGCTGAGATTAAAGATGTGTGCCACAGTGGCTGTCTGAGTATTTTTATTTTATTTTGATTATCTGGCTGGCCTGGAACTTGCAATATAGACCAGGCTAGCCTTAAACTCACAGAGATTCACCTGCCTCTGTCTCCAGGCATGGAAGCAGTGAGTGTAATTAAAGGCATGTCCCCAACGCCTGGCTCCTGGGTATAAAGTTTACTTATTCATTTTTACATTGTGTGTGTGTGTGTGTGTGTGTGTATACACATGCCTATATGTATGCAAAGGTTAAAGGACCATTTGTGGGAATTAATTCTCTCTCTCTGCCATGTGGCTTGAGGATGTTGCATTAAGAGCTTTGAGCTTTATCTACCATTTGGAACTTGTCTCAATTCTTTTTTTTTTTAAATCAATCTTTTTTTTAGAAAAAGTTTTATTTATGTGTTATTTATATGAGTACACTGTTGCTGTCTTCAGACACACCAGAAGAGAGCATCAGATCCCATTACAGATGGTTGTGAGTCACCATGTGGTTGCTGGAAATTGAACTCAGGACCTCTGGAAGAGCAGTCTTAACCACTGAGCCATCTCTCCAGCCCCTTGTCTCAATTCTTGTGCCCCATGAGCGTGTATAAAGCTCTGTTCTGGGAGGTCTCTGTGTTGGTCTAGGCCTTTGGCCTGCTTTCTGTGTCTGTACTTGCTCCTTCGGTTGGGAATGGAATGAAATGGAAGCAGTGAGTGTCAGGTCCGTGGAAAGGCTTTGCACAGGGGGTCAGGACAGTTTGGCTGTTGGAGGGAAAAGAGACCAAAGGTGTCTCTTTGAATCTGAGTGGACAGCATTGTTGTAGCCAGTGTGAGAAGCCGGAAGCAGAGCTGCTATGTGGATGCATTGAGCCGAGCTGTTGAGCGGCATCTGTCAGGAGAGTTATGAGCGCACACATGTTTCTAGCACTGTACTGCTTCCTGGGGACAGACAACACAGGTGTTGTCTCGCTCTGTCGGGTTACACTCCACTGTCCAGATTACGTTGAATCACATGTCCTGATATGTTACTCACTATAGAGTGCAGTTAGGGCCAAGTCAACGGGTGTAGATGGGCCAGGAAAGGAAGTTGATACTTACCCTAGGCAGCCACAGCAGGAGATGAGTACTCAGTCTCTGACCCACAGAACTGGAGGGGATGAGGCTGGTGCAGGGAGAGCTTAGGAGCAGTTGGAGGCTACTGCCTAGAATGGTGAGGCGTGAGGAGAGATGGTGGGAGTTGGGGGGGGGAGTGCAGGAGAGCTGGACAGCAGAGGCTGGCTTGGGATCTGTGTAGTGGAAGGGATGGGCTGGGTGAGCACAGGATGACCCTGTAGCCTCCAAACCTGCACAGTAGGCTGCAGGAGGGGCATCAGGGAGGCTGGGCAGAGGGCTGTGACTCAGGGTGTTGTGGGTAGTTTGGTTCCAGACCACAGCTTTCCCCTGTAGTGATGGGAGGGCAGGAGGAGCAGAGCCTAGGGCTGATGGTGAGCAGAAAGGGCTCTGTTTCGTGTGCTCTCTGAGGGGTGTGTATATGGTGTGTATAAGCCACAGGAGGTGTGTTCCTCTTGGTACACCTGTGGTGGTCAGAGAACAGCTTTCAGGAGTTGGCTCTCTTCTACTGTGACGTTTCTGAGGATAGAACTGGGCTTGTCAGGTTTGGTGGCAGGTGTTTACCCGCTGAGCTGCCTCGCTGGCCTTCTTGTGACATGTCATGATGAACTGTCAGGCTTGTCAGTGTTTCTGAGTAGCAGGCAGGCAGTTTCTTTCTTTTGGTGCTAGCAAGAAGCTATTCATCTTGCTCAACCCCCCCCCCCCTTCCTTTGAAGCGCTGTAGGGCTTGTCTCTGGGTACAGAGAATGGTGCAGGTCTTGCTCCATCTTGTTTACCGGGAGATTTTGAGAGGGAGGTGTGGGAGATGGTGGCACACTTGTGCCCTTATCCTGGCATAGAGGCTGACGTGGATCCCTCTCGCTCCCTCCTTGCTGTGACAAATCACCTGCTGTACAGTACTGATGTAGAGATGCCCTGGCTAAGAAGGGCGCTGTATGCAGTGCGGCCGTGCGTGCTCTATTTCTCTTGGCCTGTCTGTGACCCACGGAGCTGCCTGGGTTTCAGTCACTTAGTAATGACAAGGTTAGTGTTCCATGACATCAGCAAATTGAATGCATGTAGCACACAGGAGATTTTTTAATCACAGCATGAGTCCTTGGATGTAAGGAAGTTCACCAGCATTGGTTGATATTGAAGCCTCCCTCCCTCCCTCTGACCCCCTGCCTTTCCCTTCTCTCCCCTTCATACCTTCTGCCCTTCCCGCCCTCCTTCCTTTCCTCTCTCCTGTGCTCATGCCCCTCTCCCTTTCCGGAGTGTTTCCTGGCTTGCCTCCATGGGAAACCACTGGTGGCTGCTCCAGGCCAGCTTTGAGCTTTTGTCCTTCCCTCCCTCTCTTTTCCTTTCCTTTCCTCTGGGCCAGCTTTGAGCTTCTGTGGTCGAAGTGGTCCTGGTGCTTCTTTTGATCCCTGGTTGTTGTCACTAAGAACAGCCAAGATATTCTCAGCCCCCTCCATTACTTCCGTTAGCTGGGGGGGGGGGAGCTTTGTTCAGCTCCTTTAATCCCTCTGTGTGAGAGACAGTTCTTTGCAAATGCATTTGGGGGTTTGAGTTATGCAGTGGTGACTCTATGGTAAGGGGCTGCCTAGAATTTGAGCCCAAGTCTCACTATCTAATTCACAAAGCCCATTGTCTGGCTACGACTGTGCTGTAATGGGCATGGGTGCCTGCATGAGGCTGCAGGGACAAGGGTCCCAGACGACAGAGGAGCAGATGCTTGAAGGAGCTAGAGTTTGCCAAGCTGCTAGTTGGGAAGACAGGCTGCAGCCCTTACGGGCCCCGGTGGCCTCCAAGGTTGAGTGCTACCTGACCGAGGAAGTCAGAGACTATAGCCTGCTCTGATGACTCTGGGTTGATTCTCAAGAAGCACTCCTGGGAAGCAGAGAACAACTTTTTATCTAGGAGGCGCTAGGAAGTCTGGTGGCCATGATGCCTCAGCCCTTGGTTTATTTAATTCTGTTCTGGCTTTTCTTGGCTCTACTCCAGGGAAACACAGAGAGAACCGTCTGGCAGTACCACTTTCGGACCTGGCCAGACCACGGCGTGCCCAGTGACCCTGGAGGTGTGCTGGACTTCCTGGAGGAGGTCCACCACAAGCAGGAGAGCATCACGGATGCAGGCCCTGTCGTGGTTCACTGCAGGTGACAGCCCAGCTTGCTTTCCTCTAATAGTTTTTTCTACTTAGGGGCTCAGGAGTCAGTTGTCCTCTGTAGAGATGTGACACACTGTTCCCAGCACTCTACATACTACTCATTCTGAGACCAATCCTTCCCACATCAGCCTTTGTGGAGGCCGCCCCAGGGTCACCACAGCGAGTGTGTGGTTGGTTATATGAGGGATGCGTTGGTTTCTTACAGTCTCGTTCGTATGCCGAGCTCATCCAGAAGAGAGTGACGCTTTCCTCGTCACTCACTTTTTTGCTGTTGTTGTTTTGAGATAGGATTTCACTATGTAGTCCAGGGTGGCTACTACCTCCAGAATGTTGTGGTACCAGGCCTGTGCCCTGTACCACCATGGTTGGATTGTTCAGTTTGTTTGTTTTTGTTTTTGTTTTTAAACCACCATAAATGTAGGTTTTGCAGCTAGGTTTTGGCTATTTAGGATAGAAATGAACACACATTTCTTTCTCTGAATATCTGCTGTGGCATTTCAGACAGGAAGCCATGAGTCTATGGGCAGATTTCTATGCCCAGAAGAGCTATAATTTATTTTATTTGAAACTGTTTTCAAATAAAAGTTGTATGAAACTTGGGAGTAGTGAGAAGATGCCATGTGTTGTTCAGGCCCCAGGCTCCTCAGCACTGTGAGCCCCCCTCATGGCAAGCCCCTCAGAGGTACTGTCATCCCCCAACTCCACAGATGGGGGACAAGGATACCCTAGAGGGCCCATGCCAGGATTGGCCCCCTGTGGACGGGGCAGGGGGAGCTGATATGTAGATTCTAGACACACAGCAGAGAGCCCGTCGACAGTGATAGCTTGGTTCTGAGTGAAACTCCATCACCTCAGCGCCCTGCTCTTGACTCTTCTACCTACAGTGCTGGGATTGGCCGGACAGGAACGTTCATTGTGATTGATATCCTTATTGACATCATTCGAGAGAAAGGTAGGTCATTTGGAGGACAAGAAGCCACAATTCCTGTTCAAGGTTGTGACAGGAGAATGCCAGGAAAAGTAGCCCGGGAGAGAGAATTTGCAGGAGAAAGAAGCAGTTATAAAAATCCGGATAAGGTTCACTTACAATGAGTTTGGCTATAAAACAGTCCTAGCGCTCTGGTCCCATCACCGTCTCCTCTGTCACCTGTGTCACATGGCCCCTCCTGCCACTCATCCCCTACCCTGGTGTGGGGTGGCATTCTCGGGGAGTGAGGGGCTTCTGACCCCAGCACTTTGTCCGAGCATTTCCTGGCATTGTTGTGAGCGTTGGCTCAGGAGTCCTGCCCTGCAACCCGCATGGCTAGTGGAATGGGAAGGACTAGCTCTGTCCTCCCTGCTATGGAAGGCGGTGCCCAACAGCTCACCCCAGCCCTGTGTGCTCCTGCAGCTTTCGGTCTGTGCTTTGCAGGTGTGGACTGTGACATTGACGTTCCTAAAACCATTCAGATGGTGCGGTCCCAGAGGTCAGGGATGGTTCAGACAGAAGCACAGTACCGGTTCATCTACATGGCCGTCCAGCATTACATAGAGACGCTACAGCGCAGAATCGAGGAGGAGCAGGTATGGAAAGAGGGTCTGACATGTGGCTCAGCTTCTGTCCAGCCTTCCTGAACTTGCTCTCTTGCACCAGAGCATGGGATCTCTTCACCTGCAAAATGTTAACATTTGGCCTCCCTGGAAGCTGTGGTCACTGTCCACTGCCTCCCAGTTGAGGGAAGAAGTGTGGTGCCATCATCGTGAGCTGGCAGTCAAGGCTCTGCCATACAAAGAGGAAGGCAGAGACTTTCACATGCTCCGTTTAGAACTCGGCCTGCAGTTTCCAGCCATTTCAGCTTTGCTCGAGGCTGATCTATCCTGATTCCGTCTTGTAAAATGAATGCCTTATTTTTAATAGAGCGTGGCCGTTTGAGCCACTAATTTGGCTGCATTGAAACAGTGAATTTCAATTTTAATAAGCTATGCATAATGAAGAGTGCAGTTGGAGCTTTTCCATGTGAGACTATTCATGACAGACCCAAAGCTGAGCTAATTAGGACGCACCGAGCTGAGGGAGATGAGGAGAGCTGTTCTTTTGGGGAACTTCTCTTACTCCCCTCCCAAACCCTGTTGTGCTGCAGCAGATGGGTGGTGTCTAAACACCAACCACAGTTGTCCTTTTTATTGCTATTGCTTTGCGAAAAGCCCAGGAGAGGGGACTTGGTGTGTGTCACAGTGTGGCAGGCTGTCTCTTAATAAGTAGCTTTAAAAAAAAAAACCGTGATCATCTCGATGTGTAGCCCTGGCTGTACTGAAAACTCAATTTGTAGATCAGGCTGGCCTTGAACTTACAGATGTGTCTGCTCCGCCTCCCAAATGTTGTGATCAAAGGTGTGCACCACCGTACTGGCCTGGAAGAAGAGAGAGCCACACCATCTTCCTTGAGAGCCAGAGGGAAGGCCCTTCCTGGGTTTAGGCACTCACTCAGACACTGTGTCAGGTGGCAAGAGCATGCTGACAAACTGAGTGTGCGCAGAGATTCTAGGTCACATGATTGATTAACCAGCCACCCATCCCCAACTTTAGTTTTTTAAATATGAATTCAACATAAGCAACTTTTTTGTGATGGTGAAGAACAAACCCAGGGCCTCATCACAGATCAGCACACTAGACCAGCACCCAGGCACCGAGCTGCACCCCAGAGTCTCACACACACTAGACCAGCACCCAGGCACCGAGCTGCACCCCAGAGTCTCACACACACTAGACCAGCACCCAGGCACACTAAGCACTGCACCACTGACCTGCGCCTCCACATCTCTGAATGTGGATGGCTACTCTGAAGTTCTTTTATACATGTCTTCCAGTTTACACTTAATTGGGACCATTCATAGTTTAAAAAGAGATGCTCAGAGACTAAATTCAGAGGCAGCACCATGGTTGCTAAGCCTGGTCAGGAAGGATTCAGGAGATCCCGTCATCCTGCCGGGAGAAGTCCTCTGTTTCACTTGGGCTTGTGTTGGAGCTGGAGTTGGAGTTGAAGGACTTTTGACTCCTCCCCACAACTGTTACTTGGTGCCTTCATATTGCTGTGCAGTCTTCCTGGCACTAGGACTTCTAAGACTGAGGCTGGAACTTGGATTTAGGAAATAATTTGGGGGAAAAAGATCTTATATGGTAACTTGATTGACTTGGGGGAAGGAGTGTTTACTGATGGGGACACAAAGCCTGTGTTTTGATTACTTACATGTTAGCAAGTGAGTGTGCCTGCTGACCCCATCTGAAGAACACAAGCTTGCACTCTCACTCACTCACTCACTCACTCACTCACTCATTCATTCACTCAGACAGTCATTCATTCAGCTAATCCATTTTTGATATTAGTATGTGTTAGCACTTTGTAATTGTATTAACTCTGATTTTGGAATATGGAACTTTAAAAAAATGTTTAAAAAATATACAGGAGGGGTGTGGTGTGATGGAACACTTTAAGCCCAGCGCCCAGAGGTAAGACTAATCTCTATAAGATCAAGGTCAGCCTTGTTTACATAGTGTGCTCTAGGACAGCCAGAACTACATAGTGAGGCCTTGTCTCAAAAATAAACAATCATTTCTGTGTGTATATGGTTTGGGCTGGAGGTGTAGCTCAGTTGGTACGGTACGCGCCTAGCACACACAGAGCTCTGGGTGGCTCCATGTAAACCTGAGGTGGTGGTATATGCCTGGACTCTCAACACTTGAGAGATCAAGATGGGGAGGGGGGGATCAGAAATTCAAGGTTATCTTTGGCTGTGTATTGAGTTCCAGGTGAGTGAGAGCTGTATCAGATGATATTGCCAAAACAACAATGAAAAAGAAAACTACCACTGCACACGAAAACAGTCAACTCTACACAAAAGAGTCAGCTACACACAAAACAGTCAACTGCTCACAAAACAGTCAACTACCCTCCTCCCTGCTTATTTTTAAATTTGATTTTAAATGTGTATGAGCTTGTGTCTGTGTGTGGAAGGAGGCGGGATTAGATCCCTTGGACCAGGATGTGCACTGCTCAGGGTTGCTGATGGGAACTGAGTTTTCATCTGCAGAAACACTTTGCTCCCTTAACCACTGCACTGTGGCTCCAGCCCAAGCCCAACAGATTCTTAAATTAAGCAACAGGACAAAAGTCACTTAGGATAATGAATTATTTCAAAATGTAGTAATCTTCCAACTTGGGATGAGTTAAGCCCTTTGGGAGTAAAAGAATTTGCTAAAGAAGGTTAAATGAAAACAGGAAAGTGGCAGTTGGGTGGAGAACCGTGGGAAAGGGGAAGAGAAACAGAGAGACAAAGACAGACAAAACACACACACTTGCCAGCAAGAAAGATACACAGGGGCAAGCAGAGGACGGGCAGAGCAGTGTGGAGACAGTCCTGAGTGACTTATTTGTTAAGACTGCCTCTTGTGCTGCAGGGTTTCTCTGTCTGTGTAGCCGTGGCTATCCTGGAACTCACTCTGTAGATCAGGCTGGCCTCGAACTCACAGAGATCAGCCAGCCTCTGTCCCCCAGCGCTGGGATCAAAGGTGTGCACCACCAGTGCCCTCCTGTGCCGCTGCAGTCTTGTTGAGAGGTTGTTTTTTTTTGTTTTTTGTTTTTTAAATTTCCCATTTATATTAGTAAGTACTTAATTTGCAAAAGCAGTGTGTGGTATTTCTTTTACCCAACTTCTGAACACAAGTGTTCACTCTCTCTTTAAACTTTAAGATACACATACTATTTAAAAAGGGAACGTTTATAAGTTATATGAATTTGTACCTCTTTGCTTCTAAATATATTGGTTTTTTTTTTTTTTTTTTTTTTTTTTTGGTTTTTCGAGACAGGGTTTCTCTGTGTAGCCCTGGCTGTCCTGGAACTCACTTTGTAGACCAGGCTGGCCTCGAACTCAGAAATCCTCCTGCCTCTGCCTCCCAAGTGCTGGGATTAAAGGCGTGCGCCACCACCGCCCGGCTGGTATATATTTTTTAAAAAAGATGTTCTGTTACATAGTCATGATTTAGTTACTAAGTTGAGGAAGCAAGTTAGAAGCTCTGTGTAATCTACAGGTCAGGGCTGGGGCGTAGCCCAGCAGGAGAGCACTTACCAGGCTTGGGGTCCATCCCAGCACTGAGCACAAGCTTGCCAGGCATGTCTAAACACTTGTATAGCTTGAGCACTTGGGAGCTGAGGCAGGAAGATTCAGAATTCCAGTCTAACCTGGGCTATGTTAGACCTTCTCTTGATAAAACTACAACTAAACAAGAAATCAAACATGTCTTGGAAAGATAGTTCAGAGGCTAACAATATACACTGCTTTTATAGAGGACCCAAGTTCAGTTCCCAGCACTCAAGGCAGACGGCTCAAAACTGCAGGTAACTCCACCTCCAAGGAATCCAGCGCTCTCGTGTACACACACACACACACACACACTCACACTCTTCTCATGTTGACTTTCTCATGTGCACACACAGACATACAACTCAAAAAGCTAAAGTAAGCCACACTCCAAATTCAGATTTTTCCAGTTTGTCCTGCTGGTGGTCAGGGTCACTTGGTGTGTACAGCATTCATGTTTCTTTCCTGTCTTTCCTCTGGAATAGTTTCTGTGCCACACTATTGCTCATCTCCATGGTCGGGACAGCTCCGTACTTGGGATGTTCCGAGAGCCATCAGGTGCGCCTGCAGCTGAGACTCAGGCCATGTTATGCCGGGCCCTTTCACACCACTTCAGTGCCTCGTTGCCAAGTTGGTTCATGACAGTCAGGTCAGCTCTGCCTCTTGAGAAGATGATGGTGAGGTTTCTTCACTGGGAAGTTAGAGAATCAAGGCCAGCTGGGCATGGTGGCACATGCCTTTAATCCCTATACTGCAGAGACACAGAGGCAGGGGGATTTATGTTAGTTCCAGGCCAGTCAGGGCTACATAGTGAGACTCTGCCTCAAAACAGAAATACTGTGTCTATGTATTGAGAGTGTACAATGTATTTTGTATGTGGGAATGCTGTGGGATGGTTGTCACGGTCAGTGGGTTAGTGTGCCTAGCACCCTGCTGCCCACTTCTTTCTGTGTGTGCCGAGATGTTGGAGTCTACTCTCAGCAGAGTTCAAGTTTGCTCTACTTGTCCAGTCCAGTGCTGGGCACGAGGCCTCCAGAGCCCCATGGAAGGTGTTATGTCTGAAGATAGGTACTATGATCAATGTCTCCCTCCTGCCACTAGTCCCTGACAGCCCCTGCCCTAATCACAATTTCTGGAAGTCGACTTCAGGAGGCTTGGAGCTTGACTTTCTGTGTCTAGTGTTTATAATTACATGTATATATGTGGGTATGTGCCTAGAAATGCAGGTGCCTGCAAAGGTCAGAGGTGACAGATCTCCTCTAACTGGAGTTATAGGCAGGTGTGATCTATCCTGTGTGGGTGCTGGGACTTGAACTCCGGTCCTCTGCAAGAGCAGCATGAGCTGTTAACTGCTGTTTTCTCTCTAGCCCAAGGACGGAGTTAGATTCCTGTTCTTCCTGCCCCCTCCTCCCAGGTGCTGTGATCATGGCGTGCACAGCTCCCTCTCCTTGCTGTTCAATCTCTCAGAGTGGAAGGTGTCCAGAGCGAAGAGAGAGGGGCACTGGGAGCACATCCATGGCTGGATTCAGTGGTCATTAGCTCCTATATAGTCCTGTCCCTAAGCATCCGAGGGCACTTGGTCTTAGAAGCCTGTAGATAGATTCTCATGTCCCTGTATAAAGGACTTGGCTTTGTAGAGAACCTATTCACCCCTCCTGTGCTCTTCATGTAGCCTAGGAAGGCCTTGAACACAGGGAAGGTCTGCACATGCGCAGTACAAATGCATTGTTACGGATATTCATAACAATGGAGAGCTGACTCTACAGGGCTTTCTTCTGCTCTCTACCCATATGTGGCATGTGTGAGCCTTTACACACCTCTCACACATGCAGACACATGGTGAGACGAGATTACATTCCTGTTGGTTTGCTCTGTTGGTTTCCTCGCCCTATCACTTCATCTTAGGGTGCTGTGGTCTCTTCTGATGTATATATAGGAGGTAGGTCGTAGGGAGTATCTCAGTGGCTGAACATATGCCCAACGTTGTGCAAGGGCTCTGGGTGCCATTGCCCATACTGCTAGATAAATAAAGTGCATTGTTGTGCCTTCCGTCCCTGCACACAGTGATTAGAGCCCTGTGCAGAAGAAGCAGGAGTAGGGCCTCTAGTCTGCGTCAGTCAGCAACTCCTGCATCCCTACAGCCCTGGGGGCTCTGAGGGATGTGGTTGTGGCACACTCCTCCTGCAGGTGCTGGGCTGTGAGCTCCTGACCATTTGGTCAACATGTTAGTGTTCTTAAGAGTCTGGCCTGAGGGCTGGAGAGATGGCTCAGCAGTTAAGAGCATTGACTGCTCTTCCAGAGGTCCTGAGTTTAATTCCCAGCATCCACATGGTGGCTCACAACCATCTGTAATGGGATCCAATGCCCACTTCTGGTGTGTCTGAAGACAGCTTCAGTGTACTCATATACATAAAATAAATAAGTCTTAGAACAAACAAACAAAAAAAGGCTGGCCTGTCCATCTGTCTCTCTTTTTAGCTTTGATAAAATAGCTTTTTGTTTCTGTATTCTTCTAAAAATCAAATCCACAGTCTGCCTTACCTGTATTTTTTCCCCTAACTTTCAGAAAAGCAAAAGGAAAGGACATGAATATACCAATATTAAGTATTCCCTGGTGGACCAGACAAGTGGCGATCAGAGTCCCCTGCCACCTTGCACCCCAACGCCACCCTGTGCAGAGTAAGTAGTCATGCGTCAGCACAGCTCTGGTCAAAGCCTCACAGCAGTTGCTTGCGGTATCCCTCCGGCTTGCTTGCCTCCCACTGATAGTGCATGGGGCGGTTGGGGCGCAGGGGCTCTCTAGGGACTGTGTGTATGATGGCTTGTGGTTGCACGGTCCCTGACCAGGAGGCACATGCTGGGCTCTCTAGGATCCTCTGGGGCCCTGAGCGAGCTAGGTAGGGTTCTCTGGGGAAAAGCCAATTTTCCTTTTGCAGGGATCGTTATTTCAGTGGGAAGTGCTGTCCCTTACAGTGTGTTAAGACTCTTAAGAATAAATATATTCTCTATTCATGTGTGGACATCACTATGATCTGCCAATCTTCCTGCCAGTCAGGGTTTTTAAACCAAGGGTCAGAAAGCCAGAGCCCACAGGCCTAGCTTTGCTTTTTTAAAGGAGTTCTTATTTAAAACAAATACAACCCCCCCAACACCCCCCCCAACAAGCCAACAGTTGCACAGGGGTGGCTATCCCAGTAGGAGATGGCGGGCAGTTACGAATGGGCGTGCTTCAAAAGAAGCTGCTGGGAGCTGGGGACATGCAGGAGAGACTCACTCTTCTTGGTGGCCAGCAAAGGAAATGCCCAAAGTTCTTTCCACACACCAAGCAATGCCAGAAGAGGCGTCCAGTGGTGGTGAGGACAGTTTGAAAGGAACGGCTGTTGCATAGCTGTTCAAACACATTGGTTCAGCTCCGCAGAACAGACAGAGCCTTAAGAGCACACTAACTTCGGAGCTTGCAACTGGAGAATGCCTCTTACAGAAGCACTCAGATCTCAGGAAAGACTTTGTTCCAGAGGCCTTCAGCATGACGCCATCTTAACAGTTCATACATCTGTGACAGGAAACGGACATTTCCAGCATGTGAGTTGAACTAGAGACTCACTTAGAAGCAGAAAGGGCCCAGGCCCTGTTAGTCACTCAACTTAGGACAAAAGAAGGAAAGTAGTCTCTGGTGCTCGCTGTTCTCGCTAATGGTAACCCTGGGAGGGTTCACTAGTGCAGCAACTCGGAGGGCTCAGGTGGTACAATGGGTAACCAGCAGTGGGCTGCGCCTGTCTACACGGCATTCTCTGTGTCTGTGAGATAGTCTGCTTACGACTCGTCAAGTCAAGGTGTCTTTAGGCTCTGAGCTGGTGCTCTGTAGCCTGCCACTGAAGACTCCCGGGAGAAGCAGGACTCCAGTAGAAACCACATTCACATTCCAGGAGACCCAGGTCCCTGCAACTTAGGTGACAGTTTCCAGGGCTGTTTAACCAGGTTAGGATTGAAATCGGCTGTGACCTCTTCCCCTCACTCCGCTCCTCCTTTCACCCCAGTGCCTGATGTCTGCAAAGGCCCAGGCTTACATGTCTCACACCATAGCCCCCCACCTTTCATGCGCCTAGGAAAGGAAAACCCCAAGGCGTAGCATGCAGGGACCAACCGGCCAGTAGAGTCATAACACATTGGTTCTTTCCAGAAGGATTTTGCCAGCTCCTGGTTTAAAGTAAAACACACAGGGCAGTATTTGTTAGCCAGTCACGTGGCTAGCAGCTGTGCTGTCTGTAGCCCAGGGTTGCTCTCCGCCATAACATTTACCTTCCCTTTCCCCTGGAATCCCACTTGTTTGCTTCTGCTGTGGGCTTTTAAAGCCCCGCTGACTTTAATATTGGCTCTACTACACAGCTCTGAGAGCAGAGAGAGGCCTGTGTTTACATTCTCTTTCTGTTAAACAGAAATGAAATCATGTGGCAGGGGGGTGTTCTCTTCTGAGTCACCCCCCCCCCTTCTCTGCCCCCTTCTCTTCAGTGACTGGAGGCACTGGTGTCCTAAATCACTAGCTGCAGTAGCCAGCATCCTTCCTACAAAGCTCGACCGTGACTGACAGGCAACTCTGCCATACCCTTCGTGTTGTCCCAGTAGGATGTATACTTCATCTCCTGACCCTGGGGCTGCTCAGAGCTCCTGTCCTCCTGTCCTACACAACCTGCTGATACCGTTCTTCACAGAGGGAGGCGAGGCCCTCGGATGCTTTAGCTCTGCATCCAAGGCTCTAAGGGTGACCGGAGCCCTCACTTGTTGTGATGGCTCTGTGGAAACAGCCACTGTTCTGCCTGTGCACATGACCCAGCTCCTTCACTGCCCTCAGAGTTGCCTTCCCTCCATTCACACTCCAGAAGACGTAGGGCTCGAGGCCGCCGCTGCTTTCCCACTTCATAATGCTGCGTGTCTGATGTCTGTTTTGAGAGGCAGCTCCTGAGGGAGAAGGGGTCGGTCCTAGCATAGTTGGACACGGCAGTTCAGCTAAGTATCTTCCTTCTTCTCTGTCTGCAGAATGAGGGAGGACAGCGCTCGAGTCTATGAGAACGTGGGCCTCATGCAGCAGCAGAGGAGTTTCAGATGAGCCCCATAGTGGCAGCACGCAGGTATTTGAAAACCATGGCTTTCTCGGGGCTGATTCACGGCAGTCTAGACAGTGTTTGTGCGTGCCAGAGCAAGACGCGCTGTGACTGAGTTGTGCAGACCAGCCTCTTTCTCTGCCTCGCCCCTCTCCAGCCTGGGTTTGGTGTACAGTTCATTGAGCGTTAAGTCAGATCAGTTAACTGCATGGGGATGGGGCTGGCCCAGCAGTTGACAGGGATGCAGTGGACTTGGGTTGGCACATGTCTTGGCATCAACAGCAGGGATGCCTCTGAGGGTATGGGTTCCCAGGCTCCCCTGAGTCCTGGTTCAGTCATTTTCTGTGATGTGCCTTTTGTGGTAAG
Source organism: Tokudaia tokunoshimensis (assembly GCA_036184795.1). NCBI lineage: Eukaryota > Metazoa > Chordata > Mammalia > Rodentia > Muridae > Tokudaia > Tokudaia tokunoshimensis. Next base: position 11,316,553 of record BTHU01000006.1, on the reverse strand, counting down.
TTAGAAACATACAGTATGGTATCACACGTTGAAATTTCTGTCAGTGACAATGTAGCTCAATGGAAAGAATTTATTCAGCGTGTGTGTGTGTGTGTGTGTGTGTGTGTGTGTGTGTGTGTGACATGCCAGTTTCAGCGTCCCACCCCCAGAGGTGTGAAGCTTCCCGTGCTTTTAGATGTGTGCTCCCTAAACGTGGTAACTTATTTCTTTCTCAGATGCGAACTTTCACCCCTTACCTAAAATGTCAAGAATAGACGAAAGTTTCCAGGACCTGTGTGTTCAGAAGCTCGCCGGGGCTGACTGACTGCCTTTTGAGAAGCGAAGTGTGGAACCATTTGAACGGCGCGTGCCTAATTGGTGCCTCCCTTCCTCAGCTAAGGAGAAACTGCTCTGCGTTCTCGACAATGCTATTTTCATAGAATTGGTTTTGAATTGTGGAAGCAGCTAAATTGTGCTCTGTTTTTTTCTACACTATGGGACTCAAATTCTAGTTATGGGCAGGATTTTGTTTGTTTCTTTTTATGACTTTATCAGACCTGATTTTTTTTTCTTTCTCTCTCTTTGGGGGATCATGGGCCCCTTGTAAGAAGAAAGGATTTAGGGAAATTCAGGCACAGCCTCCCAAAAAAGCCAGCAGTCTGTAATCCACTGTTTATCTTGCTGCCCTGTACAGGCTCCCAGTGCTCTGGCTGGTGACTACTTAGAGTCACTCTTCATCACAGAGACTCACTGTTATAGTTCCAGGGACCAGGAGGCCAGACTGTAGGGTTGCGCCTGGTGAGGGCCTCTGGCTGGGCCACACTGGGTGGGAGAGCTCCAAGGTGGGGCTCACTTTTATGGCATGAGTCCATCGCACCCTTAAGTCCCAGCCGTCCCTTAGCATCTCACCGTCAACACCGTGGCATTGGGGACTCTTTGTGCTCCTTGCAGATGCATGTTGGGGCACATTCAAAACAGACTGACTCAGTCGAGGACAGTTCACTTTTGGTGGCTTCTTTTCTTTAGTGAAATGATCATTCAGCCATTGTAAGAGAGGGTCAAGAGATAGAAAGTCATGGCTGAAAGGCCCTGGGAATTGGCACGTGAAAAGTCTTTCCTCTGAAGATGACTCCTTGGCTTCAGGTGTGGACAGAGAAGCTGTTCTGGGAAAAGTGACTGTGTTGTCTTTGTACTGGAGTATTAGTAAGATCCCTGGGTGAGTAGATCCTCACTTGGGCCTGACCATCCCACCCCCATTCTTCAGTACAACAGGTTGATCGGGGTTGCATGAGCCCCACTGTTCTGTGGGGGTCACTGGGCTTCTCTTTCAATGTGGTGTTTTCCTGGTCTCTTCTCCTGGGTGTCTGTAGCCTTACCAGCAGGGTGGCCAGGCCCTTACTTGTCCCCCAGGGTGAAAAGACAGAAGTGGCCAGGCCTTCTTCAGACTCAGGACTGGAGTGACCACGACTTCTTCTGTGGCTGCCCTGAGAGACTCAGACTCAGCCCCAGGTCCCATGCTCTGGGGCCACCAGTCTGTGAGACAGCCCCAGCCCATGACATAGAAGCAAGCGGTTGTAGTTAGCAAGAGCCCAGGCTGCTTATAGTAGCTGGTGTAACCTGTCAGATAAAAGATGTACAGTAGGCCGCCTAGAAACTTCTGAGCCCATTTTTCTGGCCCCACACCACACGTGTGCTGCAGCGTGCCCCTGAAGACCTGTGTGGTAGGGTTGGTGAGGACATGGGAGCTCGTTCCTGAAGCGGCGCAGGTGGGGGAAGGTGATGCTGCCTGGGCCTTGGCTGAGTGTGAAGAGCGGCAGTCCTGGCCAGGCCTCCTGTCAGTTTCAGTCAGCCGCTTCTGCCCTAACCAAACAGCAGGATCTGCTATGTTCTGCCGTAAGTGCCTTCTCCAGAGATGTCCCTCTGCCCAGTGTTGATCCTTGAGAGCATGTTTCCGTGAGAGTTTCCAGATGTGGTGCTCGTGGTCAGGCAATGGCACAGTCTCCACTTGAGTCTTCTCGCTTCAGTTCCTGAAAGGAAGGACTGTACCTGCCCTGCAGCTGCCCTGTCTGGGGCCTCCTGCTCCCTGGCAGCCTGAGGTAGTTGGGGAGCACAAGGGCCGCCATTTTCTTAGAGCATGTGCATCAATCCTTGCTCCTTCTCCACTGAACTCAGTTGCTTCAGAGCACAGTGTGGCCTGGCGGGAATGTGGAGACTGCTGTTTCCTCGGCGAGCCTGTAATGAGATGAGTTCAGCGCTCACAGCCAGGACCCCAGATCCTACTCTTGATAGCGCATTGTCATGATGTCTAGACTCTGGACGTGGAGGGCAAAGTCACCAGCACACAGAGGTTAGCTGAGCGGCTGATCTATTGAGCTAACATTTCTACCTGCAGCTTGAGATCCTGGAGCAGAGAGACCTGCCCTTGGCCCCTGTGTTCAGTACAGCAAGTGTTTTCCTTCGGATTTCCCCCTAGAAGCCAGCCAGCTGTCGTTCCTCTAGGGAAACAGGAGTCCCTAGGTCTCCCGGATCTGTCAGTGTTATGGAAGGTAGGTGCAGGGTCTCAGGAGAGGGCGCTCTGTGTGTTGTGCGGTGCGGCGTCTGGGAAGATGAGATACTGGAGGTGTGGATTTGAGACAGTGGGAATGAAAGTTGCACAGGTGGCTCATGAGCAGGTCAGAGGCACAGGGCCAGCACTGAGCAGGCTGCATGTGACACACATGCTCCCCTCCCTGCTGAGCCTTTAAATTAGAAGCATAGGGTTTTCTATTTGGGGAGGGTGGGGTGGGGCATTGTCTAGCACATAGTATTGGTTTCTAGAAAGCTATACATGAAGAGTCATAATGCTTGTCACATGGGTGTGCAGCCTTCCTGATGCCCCAGGTCGCCTCTGCCATTGCAGTTGGTACCTTTCTAATGGAAAACTGGGCTTAGGAAAATGGTGCCGTCAGCAGCTTGAAGGTGCTTAGCATTGTTTCTAGGGGGGTTGCTGGGAGTTCAGGACCTTAAGCCTTGTTTTCCTGGGATAGGACTGAGGCAGGTGCGCTCGGAGGGAAGCGCAGGCAGAAGTGTGGGCTCTGCTCCTGTTGACTGCCGGGCCTTTTACAGTGTCCTGGCTTCAGATGCCTGTCTCAGGGTCTGTGCTAGCCCACTGTTTTGTTGAGTCTTTCCCCCTCTTGGAAGGAGGCTCCCGTAGAGCTCACTGCCTCTCCCGTCACTAGCAGCCGCTGCTCTTGCGGGTGTTGGGGACCCAGGTGAAGTGGAGAGCAGCTCCTGTTGGTGCTGTGGAACCTGGCTATGCATCGAAGTAGTTTTCACAACTCCTCCTCCTAAACCTCAATCATGGGATTAATAATATACCTGTTTATTTATGACCTAATTGTGACTCTTATTAATAAAAGCTAGTGGGAAAGGCCCATCCAAGAAGCCGATGACTAGACTCACATTTGACTTTCCCACAGCGTATGAAGCATCAGGCAGAGTATTAAAGAAATATAATATTTTACTGATAACCTGTCCTTTAAAAGGAACGTGTTTTTGGGTGTCATCATTTTGGTGTGAATCATGTAAGTGTTGGCTGTTTGCTGTTTATCACACTTTAGTGTCAGGACGCACTCAGCTGGCTTTCTGCCCACACATATCGTGTAGTCTGTGGATCTTTAAGCGACATTAACAGAATAGTTTGTGTAGAGGAACCTCAAGTTGTCGCCTCCCCAGCTGCGCCGTGAGTATATCTGCGTATACTCCGGGTATCGCCAGAGGCCGTGGATTTGTGAGCTGTCTGGAACTAAGAATTAGAATAAAACCATTTTCTTGTATTACGGTATTTGTCATCTGCTCTGTTGTCTTGTCTGGGGGAGGAGTGGTGGGAAGAAGTGGGGGCGGTGGCTCGGCTGGCCTGTCATCCCAGGAGCGCCTCAGGTTCTGCTCAGGAGCCGCAGCACTGAGCGAGGCTTCTAAGGACAGGCAGGAGTTCTGGCAGCAAGGACTTGGGAGGGAATAAAGACCCAAACTGGTCACTCTGGGAATGACAAGGACACAGGGTTGGCTGAGTGGTGTTTAAGTGTGTATAAAAGGGACAGCGCTGCACTTGGGGACCTTGGTGCTCCCAGGACAAGTCACGTTCAAGCAAGGGTTCTGTCTTTCTCACTGAGCCCACCCCAGTATTCCAGACAGGCTTTCTACTGCTGAGGCACGACCACCAGCTCTAGGCCACCTTCCTCCGACCACAGCGTGTACTGGACAGAAAGAAACCATTTCATGAACACCCAAGTAGGTACCTGTTGGTTCTCTGTTGGGAAGGGAAGACATCGGGATACGTGCATTATAAAGTGCCATGGGCCTTAGGGTCTAACCCAGGCATATCATGAAGATAATGTGATCTACCCAGTCCTTTGGCTCTCCAGCCTTTTAAATGTAAGGCCAGACAGGAGTGAACAATAATCAAAACTGCCTGACATGGTGCCTGTTAGCCAGGAGAACATCCCCGCTCCCCCGGGCCACAGGTCGGAGTTGGTTAATGGGATGTTACTACTGAAGGTACCTGACAGGGCTGGGACATAATGGGGTGAGGAACAGGAGCTAAGAGACCTCAGTGCAGGGAACTACTGGCCTCTTTGCCATAGTTCACATCCTCCTGAGATCCTGGGCTGTACATGGTGGGCAGTGGTGACACCCCTATAGAGTCACTGTGAAAAAGCCTCTCCAAGATGGGCAGGCGAGAGCAGTTCTTTCCCAGTGGAGACATCCCCTGGCTCATTCAGTCCCGATGGCAAACCAGAGCACAAGTTTATCAGAGTTCTCTCTGGGCGGCCAGTGAATATACTGGGCACCTTAGAGTGTGAGTGAGGGAGTGACTGGCAATGTGGGTGGTCCTAAAGTCCACACCCAGTGTGGATGATGGCTCCCGATAGCTGCATAGATGGAGTCCTAATCAGTTAACTTCACCTTCCCCAGCCTTCTGTACCCTTGCAGCTCCTGAGATCCTGAGGCCATCTCAAGTTAGGAGCTGCCTGTGGAAGGTTAGGGAGGCTGAGGGCCCTCCTTACACCCTGCCCGTGAGGAGGGGTCAGCAGTCCGTACGGAATCCACAAGCGAGGGGCTTGTAAGCAGGCTGATCGGATGAAGACGGTGACTGTTTGCTTGAAGGGCCAAATTCTATATCGAGGAGTCCATGGCTGTCCATTCCACAGAGAAGTTCCTGCCCCAAGGTCCTGCTGTGTGTGGTCCCATCTCACTTCTGCCGGGTGTCCTGGGTCCTGGAGCATTCACCTCAGATGCCCCTCCCCTACCTGGTTCAGATTCCACAGACTGCATTTGTGCAACAATGTTCACGGTGGTAATGTTTGTTCCAGTTTGCTTTTCCACTGCTTTGATACACACCTTGACTAAAGACAGCTTGGAAAAAGACAAGAATTTGTCTCTGTCATCAAGGGAAACCAAGGCAGGAATTCCAGGAGCTTGAAATAGACTCTGTAGGAACACCGCCTTGCTCTCTGGCTTGATCCTTTTTTTTTCTCATCCCTAGCCTAGGGATAGCACCAACCACAGTGGACTGGGCCCACCCACAGTCCAGTCTGTCCACAGACCAGTTTGAAGGTAGGCAATTCCTCAGTCGAGGTTCCCTCCTCCCAGTTTTGTCAAATCACAGTTACCAAAGCTTTTTTTCATGTCGTGGGAGGCCCAGCTATTTAAGATCCCGAATTCCATTCTGATCAGAAGTGTGCGCGCTGGGGAGGACTGGGAAAAAGATGGTGAATGAGCTCAGGGGTGCAGTTTGATGGGAGCAATAGAACCTAATGTTCTGTAGCACAGGAAGATGATTATGGCTGACAGCAGTTAATTGTGTATTTCAGAATAGCTAATTGCAAGGATTTGAGCGCTCCCTAAAGTGAAGAAATGATAATGTTTCCTAGGATGGCTACACCGCTTATCTCAGTCTGACCATAGTGTATACCAGACTGAACGGTCACTCTAACCCCAGGAATATGTAAAATGATGTCTTGTCTTTTAAATCTAAGAAAACAAGCAAACTGAGGGTGGTGGCACAAGCTTGTAATCCTGGGAGGTGGAGGCAGGATGGGAGTTCAAGGTCATCCTCAGAGTCTAAAACAAAGCAAATCAAAAAGTTACAAGGGGGGTTGGTGGGGTGGAGAGATGGCTCAGTGATTAAGAGCACTGACTGCTCTTCCAGAGGTCCTGAGTTCAATTCCCAGCAACCACATGGTGGCTCACAACCATCTGTAATAGAATCTGATGCCTTCTTCTGGTGTGTGTTTGAAGACAGCTACAGTGTACTCAAATATATAAAATAAATAATTCTTTAAAAAAAAAGTTACAAGGAAGTAACCCTTCAAAGCCTGTTTGCAGTTCAGGGACAAGTGAGTCTGCTTTCTAACAATCTCAGAATGTGGCCCTGGCTGTCCTGGAACTCATCCTGTAGACCAGGCTGGCCTTGGACTCAGAGATCCACCTGCCTCTACCTCCCCAGTGCTGGGATTAAAGATGTCTGCCACCACAATAGTAGTAGGAAGAACTTTATACTGAAATTATGACAATTACACTGAAAATAATTTGTTTGAGATTCAAATCCTCTTCTACTTAGCGAAGATTCAGTCCTGAGACAGTGTTTCCTGCCTTTGAGAGGCACAGTGCAGCTGTGAAGATGTGAATATAGATTCTGTCACTTGGTTGAAGTGGGAGGTCCCTGGAGACTTTGGGTTTGGAAAGGGTGGCAGGGAAGGGAGAAAGAAGCACCCGTTGGTTCCTTCCTCCCTTTCCAACTCTAGCTGTGTGGTCCTAACCCACTGCTAAGTCAAGAGGGTCAAGAGGCACCACACTCAGAGGGATCTCCAAGGGCCACCCTGTCCTGTGAACCGCAGGGCTCAGCTTCCCAGAGCAGAGCCAGGCAGAGAATGATGATGGTCTTAGGGGAGGCTCGCTGGAAACACCCAGCTAAAGAATGGCCGCTGTCTTCCTGACTGTGGCCAATGAGGTCTCAGGGCCCACTTCTGCCCTTCTTGATCAGATCTATCTGCCTGATCTTCCCTCCCTTCCTCCCCTCCCCTCCCCTCCCCTCCCCTCCCCTCCCCTCCCCTCTCCTCTCCTCTCCTCTCTTCTCTTCCCCCTCCTGACTTTGGGACCAGGTTCTCATATAACCTAGGTTGGCCTCAAACTCACTAAATAACTGAGGGTGACTTTAAACTCCTGATCCCTCTGTCCCCATTCCCCAAATGGTGGGATTACCGGCATGTAATAACCACACCTGGCTCAAAACTTCCTTTTGTAGCTCCAAGAGGGGAACCCGGGGCCTTGGAGAGATGGCACAAGCAACCTACCATGGAGCAACCGCCCTAAGTGTGCAGCTTCCGAAGCTGCCCTGCCAGGACACCCGTCTGTCCTCCTGTTCTTTGAGAACAGCTGTACAAGCAGGTTTGCCTGTGGACATAAATGTTCTTGAACATCATGGCCAAGTCTATGTCAGTTTGTCTGGAGGTGAGGGTCTGAATTCTTATTTTACACAGTTAAAATGAATTAATGTTTTGAGACAGACTCTCACTATGTAGACCAGGCTGTTCTCCAACTCTGCCCTGTCTCTACCTCCTGAGTGCCACGGTACACAACCTATTTTATTTTTTAAAATTTATTCCAAGTGGTGGTGGCTCACACCTTTAATCCCAACATTCAGGAGGCAGAGGCAGGGAGATCTCTGTGAGTTTGAAGCCAGCCTGGTCTGCCGAGCTAGTTCTAGGGAAGCCAGGGCTACGTGGAGAAATCCTGTCTTGAAAAAACCAAAAATTATTTTAAATTTTCATTTATGTCTGCCACATGACTGCAGTACCCATGGAGGCCAGAAAAGGGTGTCAGATCCCTTGGAGCTGGAATTACCGGCGGTTGAGGGCCACCATGTAGTTCTGGGAATCAAATCCCATCTTTGGCAGTGTTCTCAAACTCTGGGCGTTATCTTGTGTTTTGCATTTATTCATTTGTATGTATGTGGGTGGGAGCAGGGAGTGCCCATGTGTCGTCACATGCATGTGGAGGTCAGAGGACAATTTGTGGGACTCAGTCCTCTCCTGCCACATGAATCTTGGGGAATCAAACGCAGCTCATCCGGCTTGGTGACAAGCTCCTTTAGCTTTGGAGCCAAGTATCCAGACTTAGAGAGCAGACAGAGATCCCAAAGACAGTATCTAAATAAAATAATAGAAACCAAGTCAAGCAACCTCACAGAAGCCTGCCTGGGAAGCCGCTTCAGATATTCTTAGACACCACGCCAGCTTGTGGAACCCCAAAGCACTTGCCAGATTCCTGTAACCATGGGAAGAGATGGCAACAGAAAGAGGAAGATGCTGAAATTAGTCTTCTCGGGCGGGACCTGCGGATGTCTGAGTCCTGACAGATTTCTAGGCTCCGAAGAAAGTCATGCTCATCTTCATTCACAGAGCTTCCGCTGCTGCTCCAGCAACTGAAGCAGGTTTCACATGCTGCTTTAGGCTTTAGGTGCCGCCTTTCCTGTGCTGCTATGTGGCAGCCCCCATACCTCCAGCTCCGGCCGTCCGAGCATTGGGAGAGCATGGGGCAGCTGTTGCAAAGGAGTTCCTTGATTGCATGTTTGTGGTCGTACCCTGAAGTGTAGGGTGTGTCCTGCGTTTGGTGACACAGTATGTTTGATGTCCATGAGCATGGGATGTATTGTCCTAGTCCTGATAACCATGGGCTTTTCACCAGGTTTACAGTCTGGGTATGAGATCTGGAGAGATGGCTCAGCAGTTAAGAACATTTGCTGCTCCTCCAGAGGACCACAATTTGGCTCCCAGCATGACTGTAACTTCAGGTCCAGGGGATACAATGCCCCCCTTTCCTGGCCTCCTTTGGCATTGCGTCTGCACAGTGTGCATCCATACATGCCAGTGAAACACCCAAACACATGAAGATTAAAAATCTGCTATAGTATCAGGCATGAAATTGCTCTAGTAGAGTGGTCTCTTCCCCTCCTCCCCTTCTCCCCTCCTCCCTTTCCCTCCTCCTCTGCTCCTCCTTTTCCCTTTCTGATTGAAAGCTTCCCTTTCCCATCCTCTAATCTGCCTCCTTTTCTTCTTTCTCCCTCTGAAAGGACAACATAAACCCCATTTGTCTCCATTTAAGGACCAGCCCTGATTTCGAAAAGAAGGCCATGACCATAAGGCACCAGCTCCAGCGACAGACCATAAAAACCAGAAACAAAGTCATAAAACCCCCTCCCAAAGAACAGCCTGGACATAACCACAAAAGTAGGGAAATATCTTATCTCAAAATGGGCCAGCTGTGCTGGGCCACCCTATCTCATCCTGTGGTTAAATGTTCAGACTACTGACCACCTGTGACTCCCTAGCACCCACCAATAAAATTTTAGATTACCTAATCCTTCTCGAGAGTTCCCCTGGTTCCCTATACGAAGGCCTGCGCACCTTGTTTGGAGAATGGTTGACCCCCGCATGCTGGATGTTTCTGCATCTCTGTCTGCATACTGAGTCTGGGGTCTTCTCCAGCGATTTTGGACCCTTACATCTCTTCCCCTCCTTTCCTTCCTTCCTTCCTTCCTTTCTTCCTTCCTTCCTTCCTTCCTTCCTTTCCTCCTCCTCCTCCTCTCTTGGCAGGCTCTCGTTAGATAGCTCAGGCCACTCTTAAACTTGCTGTTTTCCTGCCTTAGCCTCTTCAGAGCTGGGATGACAGGCTTGTACCATCATGCCCAACTTTAATTCTTTCTCTAGATTGTGTGTGTGTGCGTGCATGCAAGCGTGCATGTGCATGCACGTGTGTGCGTGTGCACACATCAGGTGTCAGGAGCTGTCCACCTTGTCTTTTGAGACAGTCTCTCATGGACCCAGAGCTTGCTCAGTAGGCTTGCCTGTTTCTGCCTCCCCGGGCTGGGCTGGGCACAGTCTGAGTAACAGGAAGATGCTAAAGCAACTTCAAGTAGGACGTGGCATCCCTTCTTGCTCCAGGGCTCGAGGACCCTCTGCCTATGTTTTGAGACCTCTTCTCCCTATGGTGTTCTCCCCCTTTGGAGCAAGTTCAACCTGCTGAGAGGGCACTGTTTGCATGATCTGAATAACAATTTTGCATAACAGCAGCTGGCATGTAAATGGTGGTCATGACTCTCTCTCCAGATTATTATTCATCCATTTTCCATCCAGTACGAGCTAAGAGGATGGGACAGAAAACATTTACAAAAGACAGAAAGAGCCAAGTGGAGGCTCCCAGCATTTCTAACGAAAGCTTCATTTTGAAAATGATTCTCTGGCTCGGTGAGATGGATCAGCCAGTAAAGCCACTTTGTTGCCAAACCCGATGACCTGAGTTTGAGCCCCACATGGTGGAGGGAGAGAATTGTCCTGTAAGTTGTCCTCTGACACACACACATGCACACGCACATGCACACATGCATACATACATGCACAGAGGCAAAAATAAAATGTAGTAAAACAGGGAAGCCATTGTTTTTGCTGGGTCCGGTGGAGCATGTCTGCTGTTCCTGCACTCGAGGTGGAAGCTGCCCTGAGGTGCTCATGCTTGCTTGGTAAGTTCTCTCGACTGAGCGCCTCTCAGCCTGCACAGGTCGCCTTTTTTTTTTTTTAATTGATTTGGGAATTTCACATCATGTACCCTGATCACACTCACTTCCCAGTCCTCCTGCACCCATCCCCCACCTTTGACTCCCTCCCTCCCCCCAAAAAAAGAAGAGGAAGAGGAGGAGGAAGAAAAAGGAGGAGAAGAAAAAGGAGGAGGAGGAGGAGAAGAAGAAGAAGAAGAAGAAATCCAATTTCTTTTTTTTTTTTTTTCGTTTTTTTTTTTTTTTTTCGAGACAGGGTTTCTCTGTGTAGCCCTGGCTGTCCTGGAACTCACTTTGTAGACCAGGCTGGCCTCGAACTCAGAAATCCTCCTGCCTCTGCCTCCCAAGTGCTGGGATTAAAGGCGTGCGCCACCACCGCCCGGAAATCCAATTTCTGTTGTCCATATACGCACTGGAGTGTGGTCAAACTCCTGGTGGCCAGCCCCTTAAAGAAAACAGAGTCCTTCCCCACCTGCACCCCCTGCCCAAAGAAGCCATCAATTATTGAGAGCTTCACTTCAGCATTCATATCATAGTGTTTAAGAGTTCTCGTCCATGACTTTCTGTCTAAGCTGTTACTTTCCTTTTGGGGGGGGGTTGTCGCAGAAGCCTTCTATATCCCTGTTTCTCTACTGTGAGTCTGCACTCAATCATCTGCTGCAGAAGTAGCTTCCTTGTCCTTTATAGTCAGCAGGAGCAGGGATTGTGGACTTCTTTCTGGTGACAGTGTGGTCCACGAACATTAACATAGTCTCCAGTGCCAGCACGTGCCACAGACCTCAGCATGGTCTCTGATGGCAGTCCCGACCATAGACATCACTCAACATAGCCCTCTGCTGCAGCAGGGGCCATGGGCACCACAGTGTCTGCTGTATTAATGTGACTTGGTGGGTCTAATTGGTCCACTGTGGGTAGCAGAGAGGAATAGTGGATTGGCTTGGAATGGGCTGTTAGGAAGCAATGTGTCTACCTCAGTCTCCTGTGTCCTATCCTGGCAGCCACAACTATGAAAGAGCCACGAAAGCTCTTTGGATTTCAGCTAGAAGCCATTACGGAAGGTAGGACATAATATATATCATTTATCTCTATCTATCTATCTATCTATCTATCTATCTATCTATCTATCTATCTATCTATCTATCTATCTATCTGTCTATCTATCTATCTGTCTATCTATACATCCTACATGATATGTGCAAAGGCCCTGGGGCAGTCTGAGCCTTTTCAGCAGACAAGCAGCTGCAACTAGTAGAGGAGGGTAAGGAAACAGAAGAGAAAGGCTGAGACTGGACATCAGAAGGAAGACCAAAGATGGATCAAGGATGGTCCTGGGCTATGACCCACCTTGTTTCCATGGTCCCGTTCTCACTGACCTCAGAGTCCATCTCTGATCAGATCCCTTTCTCTTTAGCTCTGTGAAGTCACAGGAACTGGATGGAGGAGGCTGATAAAGGCTTCGACACACAGTAGCCCCAAGGGAAACAGAATCTCAGGGAGAACTGTGATGGGCCCAAGATCGGGAGTGTGCTAGGATTTGAACTCAGTCCCAAGTGGAGTCAGCTAATTCTATTGGTTTTACTTCTGACTACATCCAGAGCTGCTACGAGCCACCCAGCCACCTCCACCCCATGCTCAGACTAGCGTGGCAGTCTCTTCCTGCTGACGCCCTCCTTACCACTGTCCACCTCACGGTCTTCTCAGCCCAGTGACCCCAAAGGTTGCTGGGTCCTTCTGCTCAGAATTCTGTGACTCCTATCCTCCTTGGCCACTCCCTGTTTTCTCCTCCTTCTGCATGTCCCTTGATGTGCTTCAGCCACACAGGGTTTCTTACTTCCTTAATCAGACCAGGCATGCTCCAACCTCGGGGGCTTTTGCTCAGTCTGTTCCCTTGGCATGGAATGCCCTTCCACGCGGGCTTGTTTCAGGCCATGTTCGGGAGTCGTCTTGTTTGTTCCCTTTTGAGTATGTCTTTGTTTGTTTTGTTTTTGTTTGCTTTGCTTTTGTTTTTAAATCATGACCCTTTCTGGCTATCCCGATTCCCTCTCTCTCTGTTTTTAATTTCTCTCCCCAATAAGGTTTCTAACTCATCCTGTTATTTACGTTCCATGTGATCCGCTCTTCTTGGCTGAGGGACCTGCCCCACCGTGCCGAGCATCAGACCTCGTTGGCTCTGTGGTCCCCTAGAACGAGGAGCAGCTGCTGCCTGGCATGGCTGGGGCTCAGTTGAGTCTCATCAACAGGAGCCTCTGAGCTACTGTTCCCCTGACATATGCTCCCCGACGCATCCCTAGATGACTCTCGCGTCTTGCAGAATTCTTCAGTGTTGCTGAGGTCTTTTGCTGTTCTCAGACTCGGTTCTCTCTGCCTGGTGTGGCAGAGAATGCTATTGCGTTTCTGTTTTTGTTTTGGGTTTTTTTGAGACTGGGTCTCATGTAGCCCAGGTTACCCTGGAGCTCACTTTGTGACAGAGTCTGGCCTTGAACTCCTGATCTTCCTGTTTATGCCCCTCTCCCATGCTGGGATGATAGGTATGCACCACTCCACCACCCGAGTCACAACTGCAGCTTTGTAGGTTTTTTAAACAATAATTAATTAAAGAGCTCACTGTATAGCCCTGGCTGGCTTGGCACTCACTATGTAGACCATGCTGGCTTTGAACTCAAAGCGATTCATCTGTTTCTGCCTCCCAAGTACTAGGATTAAAGATGTGCTCACCACAATGGCTTGTAGTTTCTTTCTCTTTTTTGTCTTTCTTTTTAAGGATTTTTGTCTTATTTTTAATTATGTGTGTGTGTGTGTGTGTGTATGCATGGGTATATGTATATATGTGCATATATGCATGTATATGTATATAAGGGTATATGTGTGTGTATGTATGTATGTATGTGTGCATGTATGCATGTATATGTGAATGTATGTGTGTATGTATATGTATGTATACATGTATATGTGTGTGTATGTATGTATGTATGTGTATGTACACACAAATCCAGGTACCTTTGAAGGCCAGAAGTTGTTGGAGCTCCTGGAGTTGGAGTTACAGGTGGTTGTGAGCCCCCATCACGGGTGCTCAGAATCAGACTGGAATCCTCTGCAAGAGTAGTTTGTGCTACTTAACTGCTGAGCTGGCTCTCAAGGTCCCTCCTGTCGTTTTAGTATGTTTCTTGATGAGCTGGGGAATGCAGGTGTGAGACACAGTGATCTCTCGTCAGCTAAACTCCAGAGTACCAAGGAGAACTGCCCACAGTTCTTGAGAAAGTAGGAAACGGGCGTTTGATCTGGTTTGGAATCAGACAAATAGCTCCTACAGTGCCGACGGTAGCAGCTGCGCTGTGCCCTGGGTTTGATGTTTGGTGCTAATTTAAACCCTGGAAATGTTTATTAATAAAATAAACAGCCGGGGTGGGGGTGGTGATGGTGATCGTGTGTGTGTGTGTGTGTGTGTGTGTGTGTGTGAAGACAGAGCCTTGGAATCTTGATTGAAAAGGCCATGTATTTAGCACCCAAAATAGGACCCTGCTTAGTGTTCTGCTGCACTCATTTGCAAATTAAGGGAGACATTGTTTTAAAAATAATTGAGTCTAATTTTGCAAGTTCGGGAGCGGGCTCCGCATTGGTTTAAAACATCTCTATGAAGCTCCAAATGTGCCAATCTCCGAGGCTAAGCTGGGCTGTCTGCGCGTGCGCGGTCAGATGCTCAGTGGAGTTAGCCACTGCAGCAATCGTCTTCACAGAAGAATGGCATCTAGCCAGTGCACGCCTATCATCCCAGGACTCAAGGATAGCCTTAGCTACATAACAAGTTTGGGGCCAGCCTGGACTACATGACAGCCTGTCTCCAAAAAAAAGTGTGATAGCTAGGGTTATATTTGGAGTTCTCTGTGAACATTTGGAGTTCTGTCCTTTGGAGACCTTTGGGATTATATAACTTAGCTCACCCCTACTCCCATTTTATAGATATAAGAATGGACGCTCAGAGAGGTGAAGGAATTTGTCTAAGATCACACAGCAAGGCAGTGTCGGAACTCAGAACTCATCCCTCTTCCAGCTTCAACAGTTATGTTTTCCATTAAACCCACTGTGTCCCATGTTTAATCATGTGTTTGAGCAGTTTCTACGCACTGCCTTACTGCTGGTCGCTTAATGTTGTTTCCCCTTTTAAAATCAATCTACTTGTGAAAATGCAAAGGCACTGGGGCTGGTGAGATGGCTCAGGAGGTAAAGGTGCTTGCTGTCAAGCCTGACGACCCGAGTTCGATTCCTGGAACCCACACGGTGGAAGGAGAGAACCGACTCGCGAAAGCTGCACTCTGACCTCCAGCACACCCACAAGGACACACCAAATAAACATAATAAAACCTATCAAAAGACGTCTTATGTAAAAGGAAAAGAACATGCCACAACTACAAATGGAAAATTCCGATTGCTCACTGGACTAGAAAGCAAGTAAAAATTAAACGAAGATGAATGAACGGCATTAGTAAACTTAGCCGGGTGACTGTGATGTGACAGCTAAGACCCTGTCCTCGTTAGCTTCCTCTGTTAACTTGACACACCCTATAGCGACCTGGCGAGGGAGTCTCATCTGGGGGATTGTCCAGAGCAGACAGACCTTGTCTGTGGGCTCTGCTAATTGATGGAGGAGGGCCCAGCCCACTGTGGGCGGTGCTATTTATAGGCAGGGCTGTATAAGAAAGCTAGTTGAGTAAGGCAGAGAGTGAACCAGCAAGCAGCCTTTCTCCATGGCCTCTCCTTTGCTCCCTTGGCTGTGAGTTAGCTCCTGCCCTGACTTCTTCAATGATAGACTGTGACCATATGGCTGTGACCAAGCTGACTTTAGTCACAGATTGTTATCACAGGAACCAGATCCTCTCTCGTGGAATGGGAACCAACAGATGCTGTGAACCACGGTTAACATTCCTGGGTGTCTAAGGATGCCTGAAGCTCAGGCTCTCTCTCGGCTCAAAGGAGAACATCCAGAACCCAGTAGCACCATCCTGAGACTTTCATGGTCTGGCTCAAGCCCTTATGATCAGAAGGGGATGGCGACGAGGGATGGGTTTCCCTTGGTGATTGTACTGCACCGTGTGTGTGTGTGTGTGTGTGTGTGTGTGTGTGTGTGTGTGTGTGTGTGTGAGTGTGTGTGTGTGTGTGTGTGTGTGTGTGTGTGTATCTGTATGTGTACCACTGTTTCAAGGCCCTGGGGCCTTACTCCTGATGGACAATGGGGACTCTGGTCTTCCCTTGTCTCAACTCCTCCACAACACTAAGGTCCAGTGGGAGCAATTAAGACCCTGTTACAATTTGACAGTTGAGCTCTGTTTCCTGATCCACTGCCTTCCACACCCGCCCACTGCTTCTGTGAACTCTGCCAGGCATTTCCCGCTCCAGCGGATCCCTTCCCTCTCAAACTGTGAGTCAAAATAAATGGCTCCCCCTTTAATTTGCTTGTTGGGAATTTTGTCACAACAGTGAGAGAAGTGGCCCCCAAACGGCTCGCACAGGCTAGTCTAGTTGGAGTCAGCATCTACCTTCTGCGGAAGATGACAGCCTTCGATGGTGGCCAGCCCCTGAGATTTTCCCAAGAAGGTCACTCGGGGATCAACGGGGTCCAGTGGTTGCTGCAGTCCTCAAAGAATGGGGAAAGTCATGTTGCTTCAGAGGTTCCTGGAGGTGGGAGGATGGAGGAGGAGGGGAAGGAGAAGGAGGGGAGGAGGAAGGAGAAGGAAGGGGAGGAGGAAGATGGGGAAGGGGGAGGAGAGGGAGGAAGAAGGGAAGAAGGGGAAGAAGGGAGGAAGAGGAAGGGGAGGAAGAGGAAGGGGAGGAAGGGGAGTGGGAGGAAGAGGAGGGGAAGAAGGAAGAGAAGGAGGGGGAGGGGAAGGAGGAGGAGAGGGGGAGGGGAAGGAGAGGAAAAGGGAGGACATGCAGGTGGAGTCTAGCTCTCCATGGAGAGCATGTGGCTAAGACTGCTGCTTATCCCCAGTGTTGGCTCTGCCACGACCTCTTGGGCTTTGATAGGCCAATTAGCATCCCAGAAGGCAGCCTATGATTTTATTCTCCTTCGAGTCTAGGTGACACCCTGTCTCAGGTGATGCGGACGAGACCTGACAGTATCTCCCAGAGACCTTCTCTCCCAGGCTGCTTTTATTTTGTATTCGTTTTTGTTTCCTCTGTCCTCTCCCCTCTCCCACGCTTCCAGAGCTCGGAAGCAATGGCTGGAATTGACGAACCCTATTGATATTGAACTGACTGTGAAAGGGAGTTTTTACATGGTGTCTCTATAATAATGTAGACGGAGCTTGGCTCTCTGAGCCCCTGCAGTTGTGTTATTTACTGATTTAGTTTTTTGGTACCAGTCTTACTAAGTAGCCCTGGCTGGCCCAGAACTCCCTATGTAGGCCAGGCTGGCCTCCAACTTCTGCGATCCTCCTGCCTCTGCCTCCTGAGTTCTGGGTTGACAGACAGACAGACGCCCCCTGGCTTGTCACTTAAGTCTCTGTTGTGTCAGTCTCCACTGTTCCCAGAGAATATTCTGGCATAAAAGGAATGCAGTCAAACTTTGAGTGGACCCAGAGGATGCAAGTTCTGTTTGGACATTCCCAAATACTGCTGTCAGATGGATGTCTCTCTAGCTCCTAATCCTGTGAGAATCGGTGTGGAAGGAGATGGCAAAGCCATCTCCAGTAAGGGCCAAATCTTGATGACACTGGTTCTGAGAAAAGCTTGGGGTTTGCTGGGAAAGAAGCAGGCATGGCCGGGGGTCTGTCATAGGTGTCATCCTGTGGAGCAGGCCATGGAGATACAACGGGACCCACAGGTGTTAAAGCATTCTTTAGAGGCAGCTCTGTTTCTGCTCACTACTCACTAGTGTCTCTCAGGGAGTGTGCCCGTCCTTATATGGCCTTCCTTCCCTTCTCCCTGAACAACCCAGGGCCGCTGCATGGGCCCATCTGGGAGCAGACAGTGCCCCGCTCTCTCTCCTGGGTCCTCAGCTGTGCACTTGCTATGTACTTTAACTAAAGCATTTAAAACCGCTCAGAACCCAGAGCCCATCACCATGGATACTCATCACTGAAATCCTCTGTTACCATGGCAACCATCCACCCTTCACCTCCCCTCCTCTCCCAGCCACCCTCCCCATCTTGCCAGTTTTTCCTGAAACTGACACACTGGTTTGGGTGAATGATAGATATATTTAAAGAGGCTTCGGAGGCATGGGCTGTAGGCTGGGAGACTGGGTATTTTTCCATTATTGTAATAAGTCCATTCCACTCCCCGGTTTAGGCAGGATAGATGGCTGTGATTGCGGGGACAAAGACGGAGATCAATGGTGAATTAAGGCTGCGGCAAGCCCTTTTGTCATCCCGCAGGTGATTTTTTTTAAGAGCCATCCTTGGGCATTGAAAATGCAGCCGGGAGCAATCTAGAAGCGTGGAATGGCATGCTGCCCGCCTGCTGCTCCCAAAGTCATGGTTTCGGATGTGTCTTAGCGGTGTCTTACTAGTGTCTTCCAGATGCAAGATAAGAAATCGACACTTGCTGACTTGAAGGGAGAAGACCAGGGAGAGATGGAAGGAGATGAGGGAGGGGAGGAAGAGGATAAAGGAGGGAGGGAAGGTGGGAAGGGTGAGCAGGAGATGAGGAAGGGGAGGAGGAGGGGGAGGAAGGGAGGGAGGGAGGGGAGGAGGGAATCTAAGGTGATAGAAATGAGAGGAGACACAGTTGACAGTGATGACATTTTCTGTGCTTAGAGCAGGAACATGCAGGGTGTGAAGATCTCAGAGACCTGGAGAATTCCCTAGACTAGAAAATTCCAGCAACTTCCAGGCTACCCACATTTTGCATGAGATTCTGGGAGATCTGTGACTATCCTAATATCTCTTCACCCTCCTCCATAAAGGTTCTTTACCTCTGAGTATAAAACAGTAGAGTACGGCCTGCCCCCACCTCCTCATGCCTCTTTTTTGGAGACAGAATCTTTGTAGCCTGGCTGGCCTCAAACCCAGAGTGCTAGGATAACTGGTGAGTGTCATTGTATCCTGCTTCTCAGTTTTGATCTTCAAGATATTGGATTCCTTTAAATCCCAAGTCCAGGGCTGGTGACATAGCTCGGTTGGTACAGCCCAGCATGCACATAGCCTCCTGTTTGATCCCCTGTGCCACCTAAAACCAGGTGAGGTGGCATATGCCCACCATCCCAGCACCCACAAAGTAAAGGCAGGAAGGAGGACCCAAAGTTCAGTGTCATCTCCAGCTACATAGTGAGTGTAAGACCTGTCTGGGCTACAGGAGACCCTGTCACATGCAAACCGAGCACCTTCGTCAGAGGCCAGGAAGGATGCAAGTAAGTCTGAGGATGGCTTCAGTTCTGCTCCTGATACCAAGGTTCCTCACCTGGGTATTTGTGCCCTGAAGACACACACACAGGACCCTGTGAGGTTCAGGCCAAGCCTGGAATGCCATTGGCTAAGGAAGCAGTAGTCAGTATAGTTCGCCCACATGTGGCAGTACGGCTGGAATCCTCCTGCCTCCACCTCCCAAGCACTGAGATTGCAGGCCTGGAGCAGTTCTTCCACCTTGATTTGTTGACTCCCTCCGTGACTGACTTAGTTTTTCTGGCCTGAATCCCAAGCACTTGCCATTCAGTTGTTATTTTTAGGCTCTGTTTCAGAAGAGAAGCCAGAGCAATTTTAAAACACTGAATTCAAAGCTCTTCTCCAGCAGGAAATGACCGCACCCTCCAAAAGCCAGCTCACTCAATGTGACCAGCTGGAGCAATTCACCATGGCCCTTTAAGACTGAAGGCAGTTTCTGGAATCCCACTGCTGGGGTGGGTTGTACCCACAACCTGTGTGGAATGTTATCCCCAGAGGGGCCATCTTTCAGCCTATCCTGTGTCCCGAGTCCCCTCCAAACCACCCGAGGACCTGGCAGGGCATAGGCCTCAGGTTGGGAAAACCGCTACACATCACATTACCTTTAACTGAGTTCCAAATGACATGGTGCCCTCAGGGAATGTCACCTGCAATTACCGTTCCCAGCAGAGGACTCTGGCTCAGCTTTTGCTGCACCCCCTCTCTCCTTCCCCATCTACCCAGCATCCTCTTCTCCACACCACCACTGCCTGGCCGACCACTAGTCACCAGGCTGTGAGGCCTCCTGCCACTCTACACTGCAGGCTTGGAGACTGGCCTCCCCTCTCCCATGTCACCTGTACTTTATTTTCCAGTGAAGGACCAGGAGGAACTTAGAAGGAGTCCAGCAGATCACATCAGCAGATATTGTGGGTGCTCTGTCAACCCCCTTGGTACCCCTTCCCTCTCCCCCTCTTCTTCCTCCCCCATAATGCACTTTACCAAAGGCCTCCCATGGCACACATTTCAGGACTTGCAGATCTGTGGCTTTCAGTGGCACCACTGTTGGCTGGCCTCCTGATCCTTTCTTTTTAGTAGTCGAGATTGATTCTAGGGCCTTGTGCAGGCCAGTCAAGGACTGCACCACGGGCCCACTTTAACTTTGCTGATCTGAAGAGTTACCTGCTTAGAGGCCAGGTCTCACAATGTGGCTCAAGGCTGTCCTGGAATACACGGCGTAGCTTAGGCTGGCCTTGAACTTGAGATCCTCCACTTCGAGTTACTGATGTGTATCATCTGACCCAGATTCAGCCTGGACCTTTCTCTGGCCACCTGAAGGGTACACGTCTTGCAACCTGTGGATCCACCAATGTCACCAATGGCTGTGGTTAAATGAGCTGGGTTGTGGTGGCCCATGCCTTTAATCCTAGCAGGCAGAGGCAGAGGCAGGGGCAGGGGCAGAGGCAGAGGCAGAGAGGCAGAGAGGCAGAGGGGCAGAGACAGAGGGAGACAGGAGGATCTCTGAGTTCCTGTAGGCCAACCCGGTCTACAGAGTGAGTTCCAGGACAGCCAGGGCTACACAGAGAAACCCTGTCTTGAAACAAACATACAAACAACAACAACAAAACAAACAAACAAAAAATCCCCACAACAATAACAAAAAAACCCTCCCCAACCTAACTAAATTTAGGTATAAATAAATATTAAAAGAGTTTTAGCTGTAAAATAAGTTTGTTTTAGTACGACCAGAGGCCATCACATGGTGTGACACCTTGCATGAGACCTTTGTTGCCCAGTTCCCAGGTGGATGCTGCGGCATCCTCTATGAGTGGCGCCCCCTGCAGGCCGTCAGCTCAGGACTCAGTCTGATTTGTGTCCTTAACTGGGCGGCTTTCTGGCGGCCTGGAGTTGGAGCTTGAAGCTCTCCTGCTGTCGGCGCCCCGGCGGAGTGTTCAGGCCCAGGCCGACAAGGGTCTGTCAAGGGCCACCGTGGGAATGCGTGGTAATTGTATGGAGCAGGGGCTGCCCACCTTCCAGTAACCGCGCATGTGATGTTCTTTGATATAGGAAAAACCTCTGCGGTGCTGTGTGGTGAGCAAGCAAGAACAGCCACGCCTGCACAGGCTCAGTGTGCAGGACACTCCCGTGCCCAGGATGGCCTCTGTCTCTTCTGCTGTTTGCAATTTTCCCGCAAGGACCTGGCATTTAAAAAAAATTCAAGCCAGGTGTGGTGGACCGGGCCTCGTATCCCAGCCCTCAAGACGCCAAGCAAAGGGTTTGAGAGTCTGCCAACAGCCCGGGCTACAGAGAAAACTTCGCCTCAAAAAAAAATTAGGGGCCTGGGTGGGGTAGGCGGGTCAGTCAGTAAAGGGTCTGCAGCTCTAGCATGAGGACCCGAGTTCAAATCCTCAGCACCCGCGTAAAAGCCCAGGCACAGCCTGGGCTGGGGTTGCAAAAGCAAGCCGTTTCACTGACTGAGCGATCTTCCCAGCTCTCAAACAGACACTGCTGTGACAGTTGAGTGTCAGGTCTAAAAATAACATTGGGGGCCATGAGACCTGGAAGGACCCCGCGCCGGGTTAGGAGTGGGAGTGGGAAGTCGAAGCGGCAGCGGATGGGCGCAGTTGCTTCTGGTACGTGGGCTTCATGCGCCCAGAGCTGCGCAGCCTCACACGAACTCCTCAGCTCAGGGCTTTAGATTTCACAAGCAGCTGCTCACAGGGAATTTACCAACTACAAAGAGTGAAATAGAAAGAAAGCAGTTTAAAAAAAAAATAAGAGAGGAAAGGAAAAGCCGCCCACTGTTGCCGGTAACTAGGGCTGGATGAAATAAGAGACATTTTCAGTTTTTGTCAAACTTTGGTCTTTTTCCAAAATGCTTTAATGATAAAAGGAGGCCAAGTGAGTGTGGGAGAGGGTGCTGCCAGTCCCGGGTGAAGGCAGAGGTTTAAATTCATGCAAAACCCAACAAATTGGTATTGAAAGTGTGCTATTAATAAAAAACCTTCCTTTCAGAAGGGGGCTTAGCATAAGCGCTTGCCCGGCCAAGGTGCTTGGAGCATAAAAGTTCACTAGGTTCAAGTTTCCATTAGGACCTTTATGAGCTGAGTGACTGAGCAGGTCACTAGGCGTCTCTGATCCTCAGTTTCCTTACCCACTAAATAGGATAATGACGGCTACTTCTGCTAACCAGAGAAAACTCAACGTTATTCTCCAGGACAGACTCAAAGGCCTTTTCCTTGGGAGGGGGCTCGGGAGATAAGCTAAAAGAGAGGTGTGATGGGTAGTTTAATGTCAGCGTGACATAAGCTAAAGAGAATGTCTCCAGAAGGGCAGTCTATAGTGATTGATGGAAGAAAGCCCAGCCCACTGTGGGCGGGGCCATCCGAGGGCTAGTGGTCCTCCTGTTCTATAAGAAAACAAGGCTGAGGAAGCCATGCGGAGCAAGCCAGTCAGCAGCACCTCTCCATGGCCTCTGCATCAGCTGCTACCTCCAGGTTCCTGCCCTGTTTGAGTTCCTGTCCTGACTTCCTTCCAGAGATTTGGGATAATAAACCCTTTCCTCCCGAGTTGCTTTGGTCGTGGTGTTTCATCGCAGGAGAGTAACCCTAACTAACACAAGAGAGGTAGACGGAAATGGACCAATCAAATAAAAAACAAAACGAAACCAAAACAAAAAGCCCTCTTTAAAGATCCTGCAAAATTTTGCATTTCGGATCCGGAATGTGGGTCAGGCCTGTGTGTCTCAGGCTGGTCTAAAGCTCACTATGCAGCTGAAGATGACTTTGAACTCCTAATCCTCCTGCTGAGATGACAGGCCCGACCTGAGTCATCATACCTGGGTTTTGCCCTACTGGGGATGGAACCCAGGGCTTTCCCCCCCCCCCCCCCCGTTTTTAGATTTATTTACTTATTTATTTATTTTATATGTGTAAACACACCGTCACTGTCTTCAGATGCACCAAAAGAGGGCATCGGATTCCATTACAGATGGTTATTACAGATGGTTGCAAGGCACCGTGCGGTTGCTGGGAATCGAACTCAGGACCTTTGGAAGGGCAGTCAGTGCTCTTAACCGCGCTGAGCCATCTCTCCAGCCTGGAACCCAGGACTTTGAGCATGTTAGGTAGATACTCTCCCAACAGAGCTGATTCTGTTTGTAAAGGCTGGCAATTCATCTTCATCTTTTCTAGAGCTTCAGGGATGACCCAGCAGGGTACTCAGCCACACCCCCCCCAAAAAAAAGCTTAAATACCCTCTTGCCCAGAGAGAAAGAGAACTTGAATCCATCCACAACCAGCCCTGTTCCTCTCTGTCCTGTGTCCAGCAACCACCAAACCCTGTGTGGGACTGCAGGTCTTTCAGGGGGAAGATGGGAATCTGGGTGACTCAGGGTACAACCTGTCTCCGATCTGGACCCTGGGAAGTAGAAGGTGGGGTGTTCCAATTTTGGAGGCCCCTGAAGTCGAAGGTCACTGCTGGGGACACCAAATAAGGGGCAGTGGTAGTGCCTCAGGGACGATGACTGGGAAGAACTGAAACCAGGTCACATTCCTCAGTCCCTTCCCTGTCCCTTCCTCGGGCGTTCCACCTGCAGCACCCAGCACATGGGGAGTCTCTTTGTGACCCGAGCTGCAGATTCTAGAACCAGGAGTCTGAAACCTGCAAGGTGCCAGTCACCTGCCTGCAGCCGTGTGGTAGCAAGTGGCAAGGCAGAACGTTAACCCAGGCAGGTGGCACCGGCCTGTGCAGCAGTGTCATGGGAGACATGCCATCAGGGAGCGTCCGGGCTTGTGTGACCAAATTGCCCTATTTCCTGAAGAAGCAGGAACTGGGGCTTATAAGTAACAGTGTGTTTATATTTTGGCAATGAAAATTTACATTGAAAAAAAATACTGGTGGATTGATGGATGATTGATTGACAGGATCTCCCTGCATTGCTTGGCCCGTCCTCTCCAGTCCTAGCCTCCTGAGTGTTGGGGTTACGGGCAGGCACCGCTTCCCAAGCTAAATCTAGTGCCAGTGGTGTCTGGCTCTCAGTGATTTGGTTTTACTGTGGCGTGATGCAGAAGAGCGTTTGGTAGGAATCCGTGGCAGTGAGCTTCAGGTCCCAGGAGAGTGTTACATCATAAAGAGAAGCAATGGAGACTCAAGGAATGCTGTGTGGCAGAGCAGTGACAGTGGCCAGGCCAGGTGACACACGGTACATTTGACTTGCGACGGTGCCTTGAGCCGTAAATCTAGGAGGATTCACGTGTCTTCCTCAATATCTGCCCACCTTATGTTTTGAGACAAGGGCTCGCTCACTGATTGACTGGCCAGTGAACTCCAGGACCCCCGTGTCTCTGCCTGCACAGTGCTGAACACCCCTATAGCTCAGATCTGGCCTCAGATACTTTGATATTTGAAAAACCTTTGACAAGGGTTTTCTTCATGATGTTTCAGTTTATAATAAAACCTTGTAATTCTTACATGGTTGTTTTGGAGAAGGTCATTGTAACTGAGAGGGAGGGAGAGAGGGAGGGAGGGAGGGAGGGAGGGAGAGAGAGAGAGAGGGAGAGGGAGAGAGAGAGAGAGAGATTGGTTATCCACCAGAAAAGACTATTCTCAGATGTGGGTTCAAGCCAATAACAAGTCTTTTGTTGGTTTGTTTTTTGTTTTGTTTTGTTCTTTTGAGACAGGACTTCTCTGTATAGCCTGGGCTGTCCTAGAACTCCCTCTGTAGACCGTATAGGGCTGAAGAGCAAGGCTTTATTAGCTGGCCAGTGACTACATTGTGTGTTAGGGACTTCAGTGCAGTCCTGAGTCTTTCTCAGGGTGAGCTTTTATTTTAAGCACAAAAACCCCCCACATCCTGGCTTAACACACCTCAGAAGGAACAGTTAGGCAAAAGCAGAACTACAGAACCAGAGAGCAAGGTTAGCACATGTAGGGACTTTCCCAGAGCCACGGACACCAATGGAGTAGGTCTTTGTTCTCTGTTTTGGCAGGTGGTGCTTCCTACATGCTGGGTCCCATGGTCTGAATGGTACTTCTCTCATGGCATCAGCTGTGCTAAGGTCTGGGGACCTGTTACAAGAGACAGTGTGTGCCTGTGTGTGTGTCTCTGTGTATGTGTGGGATGGTAGTGGTGGTGGAGAATATATGTTTTTGTTTGTTTTGAGATTGTAGCTCCGGGCTTTGGGGAGGCCTTCAGGCACGGTTGGATCCAAGTGTTTACTATGGTTTGGTTGTTTGTGCAGAAGGCAGGAGGAGTCCAGGAGCTCACTTATTTGGATAAGACCATTTGAGATTAAAAAAGCATGATGGAGTTTAAAAAGGACAAGCACTTGAGAGAATGATTGGATGTCCCTCAGCATAGATAAGTCGTGAGAGTTATTATTCTTTGAGTTTTCGTCTGAAACACTATACTTTCTTGAGGACCGTGTCTCTGTCCTTTGAATTGTCAGACCCTGCCCCTTGTTAGAGAGGAAGGATTGAGATGATCTTCAGTGGAGATTACTGTTCTCAGCCACTGGCCTCAGGCAATACCTCAGTTACGGTGACTGGAGTTTGCCATTCACTAGCACAAAGGGCTCTTGTGGAAGTGACAGCCATTTTACAGTCACACGAAGCAGCCGGGAGCCCAGCCCAGCTCAGATCACCTCTCCTCAACACTGAAGAAGTAGCGGATTTTCTCCCAAGACTCCGACTGGCCTGGCTGATCGTGGTTTCTTGGGAGTCACTTAGGGACATCCAAGGTTGCTGCTCCTTCCCTGTGCTGTGAGAAATCAGGTTCTCTGAAAGTCACATGTAACCCTAGCAGCTGATAGAGAACACGCAGAAACAAACAAAAACCCCAAATAAGGTCAAAATCAAAGCAACCCAGGCCACGGCCACCAGAAGACAGAGATCTGGGGAGGTGCACAGAATATCACATATCACGTCAAAAAACACTGATGTCAAAACGACAGGCCTACAGATCCAGGTCCTTAGTGCTGGGGTGACAGGTATGTGGTCATCAGGGGGACAACCCTGCCTTCGCCTCTGTAGTACAGGACAAACCTTGTGTGTACTAGGCAAGTGCTCCACCACAGAGCATATCCCAGCCCCTGTGGGCAACATTTTTAATGAATGTATAATATTTCACGAGTGGCCAAGTCTGAACCTACATAAGCAAGCCCTGCTCAGCAGGCATTTTGATGGACTCGCTTTTCTCTGTAACGGCTCCTCATTGTGCCTCTGTTTCAGAATTCCCATCTTCTCATTTTCTTGCATTTACAGCCTTGCCAGTGGTTACATGCATAGTCTTGGGGACAGGAACAAATGATGCAGAACCTGCCGGCTTCATCAATTCAGCCTGGACCCCTTATCACCCTGTGGCTGCCTTTCTGTACAGTGCGGAAAGTCAGGGACCAGGGAAGGGTCCTACCTCTCCGGCAGCATCATAACCTCCACTCACCTGTAGTTGTACTCCATCCAGGGCTGACCTCATTTGTTTGGATAGTGACATCATCGGTGTCAACTGGAAGCAGCCCTGTGCCTCAGTTTACCACTTACACAGTGAAAGGGCTACAGCATAGTATCTTTTGATTTAAGGCATCTATTTACTTACTTGGTGTGTCTGTGTGTGTCTGTATATCTCAGCACATATGTGGAGGTCAGAGGATAACTTGAGTGTGGGTCCCTAGGGATGGAACTCAAGTAGTCCGACTTGGCAGAAAGCTTTACATTTTTCCAAGACATTGTGCTGTCCCTGGTGTAGAATCTTTAAGGGTTCTTAACTTGGGAGGTGGTTATGATCTTTGCAGATGGCAAACCAAGGATGGGGGAGCCTCCTGCATCGTAAACTGGCTCTAACTTGCTGGACTCTGCATGAGTCTACAATCTGAGGCCTGTGATTTGGGATTTCTTTAGAATGGGCTTCAGAACTTACATGTAAAAGGACAGGTGCCCCCATCTGTGTCTGTGTGACTGTCATTCAGCAGTCACTCCAGTGGGTTTCCCAAGTTTCCCTATCCCAGGAGTCCACCGGACTTTCAGATCTCTGAACTGAACTGGCATCCTCTAAGTTGACTTAGAAGGCGTGGCACCGATGGCTGGAGAGATGACTCAGTCGATAAGAGCTCTGACTGCTCTTCCAGAGGTCCTGAGTTCAATTCCCAGCAACCGCATGGTGGCTCACAACCATCTGTAATGGGATCCAATGCCCTCTTCTGGTGTGTCTGAGGACAGCTACAGTGTACTCACATATATAAAATAAATAAATAAATCTTAAAAATAAAAAGGTGTGGCACCTGCAGTGGCTGAGGGATTCTCGCCAGAGACCCCCCAGCCAGGTAAAACCAGGGTCTCAACTGCAGAAAGAACGCCAGGGAGATGCCATAGAAAGCAGAGTTGAAATATTAAGAGACTTGGATATACACGGGAGGACAGGGGTTTGTAGAAGAGAAGCAATTATAGCGACAAGCGAGATAGACATATTCAAATGTGCGCACGGGTCTCTGGGGGGGGGATGCTCCCACTTAAAAGTCTTAGCTGCAGGTGCATGCAGGGCTTTGAAGGCCATTGAAGCTACTGTGCTCAAAAGCTTTCCAAAGGCTCCAGAGTCCCTGGGTAGGATTTGCACCATGATAAGGTAAAGCTATAGGCCCCAGGGTAGCATGGTGGACTGAGATCTGGCTTTTTACCCACCAGGAAACTTCAGAGATGCAACTAGGAGAATAGAAAGGCCGAGCGTGGTTACATATGTTTAGGCTTTAGGCATGGCTCATTGCTACCTTAAAGATTATATTTAGGGACTGGAGAGATGGCTCAGCAGTTAAGAGCACTGACTGTTCTTCTGAAGGTCGTGAGTTCAAATCGCAGCAACCACATGGTGGCTCACAGCCATCCATAATGAGATCTGATGCCCTCTTCTGGTGTGTTTGAAGACAGCTACCATGTACTCACATACAAAATAAATAAATGATTGAAAAAAATACATTTTTGTGTGTGCACATTCATGTGCATGTGTATGCACATATGTGTGCATGTATGTGTGCACATGTGTGTGTATGTGAGTCTGTGAGTGTCCATGTGAAAGTGAGTGTCAGAGGACTTGTTTCTCTCCTTTTCCCATGTGAGTTCTGGAATCCAACTCAGGTCGCCAGAGTCTTTATCCACTGAGAAATCTACCCAGCCCCTTTTAATTTTAAAATTGATTTCTTCTGAGATAGAGACTTATATAGCCCAGGATGACTTGAATACCCTATGTGTCTGAGGCTGACTTTGAACTCTCAACCTTCTTGCCTCTACCTTCTGAGTGCTGGCACAAGAAATGTGCACCACCGTCCTGGGTTCATGCTGCACTACGGTGGGAACCAAGGGCTTTTCGCATGCTTGGCAATCTCGCTGAGTATTGAGACACAGCCCCAGCCTTTCATTGGCAACAGTGTTATTATTTTGTATGTTTTTATTTAGTTTTTATTCATAATCATAAACTTAACTCTGCAATCTAGCTAGACTTGGAAGGGAATGAGGAAATTTGGAACCCAAGGAACTTCAGCGAGAACAGAGATGATAGGGTACCTTGTGCAGATGAGGTGGGGGCATTCTCCTGAGCTACAAAAGGAATGGTCTGGTGGATAAGGTGCTCACAAGTCCAAAGAATTAGAGCCACCCACAGTCAGACATGGTGATCCTCCTGCTGGTCTTGCACTCCCTGGACCCAAATGCTCTGTGGCTTCCACAATGCTCACCCCTTCTCTCACCTTCCCAGAGACCACACGCCTGCTGTCCAGACACTCAGCCTTGGCACTGCAGATGAGAAACTGGAAACTGGGTTTGGTCCAGCATTCGCCATAGACAAGATGCCAGGACCTGTATGCTCCAGGATGGAGTTCTCATCCTCGAATTTCTCCCCATAGATGGAACTGCTGCCAGGGCCATTGTGGTGTGTGAAGTCACCCCTCCCCCCATACTTGAATCCTGAAATAATTCTGTGAAAGGAGAAACCTTCGTATCCAAATCCTTTCTCTCCAGTGCGCAGAGCATGAAAGTTCTCTACTGTCTTTGGAACTTGGTCTGCAAACAGCTCAAAGGAGACACAGCCCAAGGGCTTGTCATAGGCGCAGATGTTGCAGAACATGGTGGGGTTGACCATGGCTACAGCAAATGGCCACAAGGGGCAGCAGCGATTGCAAAGCCTATTTTATTTTGTTTTGTTTTATTTTATTTTATTTTAACATTCTTATTAGAAACATGGCTTAAACTTAAGAATGGACTGTCTCTCCATGTTGGCCACCCTTCTCAGCATTAATGGCAGTGGAATTCTTGACTCAGTTGGTAAGGGTGGGGACCTTCTCCTGCTTCAAATCTTTGGAACATTTCGTATCTGAGTCAGAGTGTGTCTGTCCTAGGGAGGTGCTCAACATCTCAAGGACAGGATGTTTCCTCAAGGGGACACCCCCTGGCGTGTCACTGCAGGGCAAAGCCTCGTGTGGTTATTGACCAGAAAACTTTAAATTAGGTGCCTTACTTTTTAATGTATGAACTGGCCTTCCCAGAAAGGGGTAACAAAGTGAGGGACCCAGGAACATCAATTACTGTGGAACTTGAGGGGCGTGTGTGTGTGTGTGTGCGTGTGTGTGTGCGTGTGTGTGTGTGTGTGAGAATATGTGTGCACATACATCTGTGGAAGTGAGAGTCTAGCCTCAGGTGTCATTCTTCAGGAGCTGTTTGTTCTGCTCTTTGAGACACGGTTTCCAAATGGCCTAGGGCTCACCGGTTCATTCAGGCTGGCTGGCCAGTGAACCCCAGAGACCCTCCCGTCTCTACCTCCCCAGCTCAGGGGTTACAAGCGCACGTCAGCACAGTCGGCCTTTAATATAGGGATTGTCCTCAGATCCTCATGTTTGTGTGGCAAGAACTGTATCCACTGACCCACCTCCTCAGCCCAGGTCTGATCTTGACTCTGTGCCTTTCCCTTGCGCAGTGAACTGGGTGCCGATCACAAAGCTTTAGGCCTCCAGAAGGCCTACATGGTTAGGGGCAGACACCTCATTCCTTCACCTTGGTTGGGTGGCTTGGGCTGGTGCGTGATTGGATCCAGTTAAGGTTGGGAATTGCCTCATTGGAAAAAGATAGTAATTCTCTCTCTCTCTCTCTCTCTCTCTCTCTCTCTCTCTCTCTCTCTCTCTTCTTTTTTAAGACAGAGTTTCTCTGTGTAACAGAGCCCTGGTTATCCTGAAACTTCCTTTGTAACCCAGGTTGACCTTGAACTCACAGAGATCGGCCTGCCTCCACCTCCCAAGTGCTGGGATCAAAGGTGTGCACCACCACTGCCCAGATGACAGCAGAGTTTCATCCAGTCTCCACAGTGTGTACAATACTGTTTTTAATCCTGACATTTAAACAGCAAGAGATCTTGGGGTCGGGGCTACAGCTCAGCTGGTAGAGCTCACCTGGCATTCACCTAGGCAGCCTTTGGGGTGATTCCCAGTCACATTAAATGGGGTGTAGTGTGGTGGTGGGGTGCCTGCAGTCCCAGACCTTGGGAGGCAGAAGCAAAGGATCATAAGGTTAGAGCTGACTTCCATATAGGGAACATGAAATCCTGGCCAGCCTTAGATACAGGAGACCCTGTCTCAAGCCAAACCAAACCAAACCGAACCGAACCAAACCAGTAGCTCTCACCGGAAATCCGGGTTACTGCCTGACAGAGTTGGCTCAGTAGGTAACGAAGTTTGCCGTGTGAGCCTTGGAACCTGAATTTGATTCTCCGAATTCAGATAGAGGTGAGAAACGAGAACTAACCCAATGATATCATTCTCTGATTTCCACATGCACGCTGTAGCACACACACTTAATAATGATAATAACGACACACGCAATAAAACAAGTCATTAATAACAATATAATAATAATAATAATAATGACAAAGAAATTGAAAAGTAACCCTAAGTGGACACATCAAGAGAGTTGTGACAACTGTCCCTTTAAGTGAGTTGGGGAATCTGTCCCTGTTTGTCCCTGTGAGGAAAGAGGACATTTTCCTCCATCAGTGGTCCCTGCAGGCGTTTGGTTCCAGGATTATTCTACTGGATCTGCTCCCAGCACCAGCACCAGCAGGTTCAGGCTTTCAGGACAGGACCCAGATCAGTCCTGGGCAAGGAGCCACCGCAAGCGGCTTCTCGGAGCCTGTGGGCATCGTGTGGCCTTGTTTCCTGTGATCTGGTTTTTGAAACGAAGTCTTCCCTTCAATGGCAGCTGGCAGGGACTTGCTGAACACACGGCTGTGTAGGGATGGCCAGTCACTTCCCTCTCCTTACCTGTGTGAGCTAGACCCTGAAGCCTTCAGTCAGTGGCACGTGGTAACACTGTGGTAAAGATGTTTTTATTTATGTGGTGACTCACGGGGCTGTGGTTGTGACATTCATGAAATAGTCCCGTGTGGCAATTCTCAGTACATCAAGACTATGTGGTTAGACTGGCCAAGGAGAATACAGTCTGTTCTCCACATGTTCCCTTCTTCTGTGGGATGGATGGCAAGGCTCCTGTTCTAAGTGCATGACCGGAATCATTTAGGGGCTGGAGAGATGGCTTAGCAGTTAAGAGCACTTGCTGCTCTTGCAGCAAATCTGAGGTCTCAGGACTCATGTTAGGCGGCTCACAGCCACCTGCTAACTCCAGCTCCAGGCCACCTAGCGCCCCCTATTGGCCTCCACTGGTACCTGCACCCATATACACAAACCCACACACGTGTACACATATATAATTAAAGAAATAGAAATAAAAAAGATGTAAATATCGCTTTAGCCAAAACTGTGTTCTGTACAATGTACATGCACATCTACAGTTGATGTGCTAAGATTATGATTCCTTGTTTGATGGTGGTAGGAGGCCATGGGAAGGGGGCGGTGAGGACGTATGGAGTGTGGTGCGACTTGAGTTGGATTGGTGCTCTTATGTGAAGAGATATCAACTTGAGGGAATGTGGCTCAGTCAGAAAAGCACCTGCCTGGTCTGGAGAGATGGCTCAGTGGTTAAGAGCACTGACTGCTCTTCCAGAGGTCCTGAATTCAATTCCCAGCAACCACATGGTGGCTCACAACCATCTGTAAAGGGATCTGATGCCCTCTACTGATGTGTCTGAAGATAGCTACAGTGTACTCATATAAATAACAAAATAAATAAAATTTTAAAAAACAAAACAAAACCAAAAAAAGAAAGAAAGAAAGAAAAGAAAAGAAAAGCACCTACCTTGCAAGAATAACGATCAAAATTGCACCTTGAAACCCACATAAAATGCCGGGCGTGGTGGCTTGAGCTAATTCCAGCCCTGGGGAGGCAGATAGGCAGATCCCCGGGAAACTTGCTGGTCAACCAGCCTCACTTAATTAGTGAGCTCCAGGCCAACGAGAGAGTATGCTACGAAGGAAGTGGACAGTGTTTCTTTGGGTCCTCTGTAGGAGAAGCAAGTGTCCTTAACCACTGAGCCGTCTTGCCAGCCAGAGAGTCCCTTCCTGTGAGTTGTAACTGCTGCAGGTTTTCAGATGAGAACAGGTTAATTGAGGATCTGGGTGTGCCTGGTATCTGAGATGCTAGTAATTAACCTTCTTGTCCCAAGGTGTGCCTGCAAGTCATTTGTCTTCTCCGTATTCTGCTTGCTGTCAGCATCTGTCTGCCTCTTTCCACACCATTGCCTGCTGTATTGGTTTCGACACATTAGCAGGATGGCGGTGGAGATATGCAAAAGCGAGCCACAGTGTCTGTGGAGCAGGACAAAAGTGACATTCTATTCCTGGGGCTGAGATGTCCGTGGGCTCAGGACTGGTGATTCTGAGCCTCTGAGGATATATGCCCTGCTAGGGAACCAGGGCCTGTGAAACAGCAGAAGAATGTTACATTGTGTCCACCCTGACACAATGTAACAGTTCACCAACTAGTTAATGGCAATTAGCTCAACTCCCGGTTCTGGTATTGTGATTCTTTGTGGCTGTATTTTAACTTTTTAAAATTTGATTTCCCCTCCCATTTTTATACTATTTAAAAAAGTTTTCACTGGCAATTTCATACATATGGACATTCTATCTTGACCGTGTCCACTCCCATTCACCCTGCTTATTTCTTCAGATTCCCCAGCACATCCCCTTCCCTGCCAGCCTAGAACTTTTCCAGTAGACCAGGCTGGTCTTGAACTCGGAGATACGCCTGCCTCTGTCTCCCAAGTGCTGGGATTAAAAAAAAAACGTGCACCACCACTGCCTGGCATATTTTCTTTTTCTTTCTTTCTTTTTATTAAGATGTAATATTCTTGTCTGTCCTGCCCCTAACCCTGGCCTTGTGATGGGCAGGTGCACAGTGTGTACCACTCCCTTAGCCCAACAGTTTTAATTAAGTGGCTTTAACCACCCTCCTCTGTTGCAGCCTCCTGGCTGTTGTGAAGATGGACTAATTTGCATAGAGGATTCGGGCAGATGCTCAAACCAGTGTAGCTTCCCTCACCTGTTGCCTAGCACCTAGCAAAAAGAGGCTGCACTCCCACTGGGGAAGGGGGGTAATTAGAAATGGATTTTGGGAAAGGCACAATCTCTTTTCCCCCTTTCAGTTTAAATACAGGTTACACTGCAGGCTGCTTTCCCCCAAGTGGCTGAATAATTAAAGCTAGTTCTGACAGCCCTGCAGGTCTCCAACATGGCTTATCGTGACTGATAACCAGGACCAGTGACTAAGAGATTAGGCGGTGCCAGGCCCTATCCTGGGTCCTTTCTATGCTGAGTG
Organism: Tokudaia tokunoshimensis; assembly: GCA_036184795.1. Classification (NCBI taxonomy): domain Eukaryota; kingdom Metazoa; phylum Chordata; class Mammalia; order Rodentia; family Muridae; genus Tokudaia; species Tokudaia tokunoshimensis. The sequence goes on along the minus strand of BTHU01000006.1, from coordinate 11,282,887 downwards.
TCTAAGTTAGTGTTTCTATTGCTGCCTCTAAACACTATGACCAAGAAGCAAGTTAGGGAGGAAAGGGCTCACTTAGCTTACACTTCCACGTCACCGGCAAAGGGAGTCAGGATAGGAACTCACACAGGGCAGGAACCTGGAGGCAGGAGCTGATGCAGAGGCCATGGAAAGGTGCTGCTTACTGGCTTGCTCCTCATGGCTTACTCAGTCTGCTTTGTTATGGAACCCAGGAGGCCCTGTCCAGGGGATACAACTACCCACAGACCATATCCTCTATCCTCCCCTATCCATAATTAAGAAATGATAATTTTTAAAATGCCTTACAGCTGGATCTTATGGAGGCATTTTCTCAATGAAGGTTCTGTCCATTCAGATGACGCTAGTTTGAGTATCAAGTTTACAGAAGATTAGCCAGCATAGTAAGTCTAGAGGTAAGTAGAGTAGGGAGGAGTTCTGAATTCAAATCCTCATCTGACCTTCTAAAAGCAGGCACATCTTCAGGCCGGCCTCCATCCCTGACCTGGGAATGGGGACATTGCTGTTCTGTCAGGCAGGTTGAGTCTCAAGATTGCAAAGTTCTTCCTGAGGGAGTTATAGGCAGTCATGTGACCATGTTAACTTTTTTTTTAAAAAATCATTTCCTTCTTCAGCTCTGAGAGAAGCCCCCTGAGGTTGGTATTAAAGACACTTGGCTCATTTCATGTGGCTGAGACCCAGGCACCTGCGACACTCAATTCTTCTTTACAGTCTTGGGTGCAATGGGTTTGGGAACTGGACAAAATGTGGCCTTTATTGGGAGGAAAGTGAATGTGTACTGTGTGTTCCCCAGAAGCAAATGATCTGGGCCTGTGAACCCCCAAAACACATCAAGAGAATAAAGGTAGATTGTATAGAAATACAGAAAGCAGGGGAGATAGCTGAATTTTTTTTTTTTTTTTAAAAATCAGGCTTGTAAGATGGCTCTGCCACCTAAAGGGGCTTGCTGCCAACCTTGAGGATCCGAGTTCAACTCCTGGTATCTGTTCGTTGGCTTTGGCTCCACAGTGGATCTGACTTTGCTTTGACAAGAGCCAGATGGTGTGATGGCAGCCGAGGTTTCAGAAGTGGAAGAGTTAGTGGGCTGCCCCTGCCCGGCTAAGAGGGATGGTCTGATCTGTGTGTGTTCCACGGGGTGAAGATCATTGGCTGACAGTTGTTTCCTAAGGGAATGCCTGTTAAGTTCTGCCCGCTAGAGGCTCCGTGTGAATGTTTATTGAATTGAATGAGCAAACTCCTGGATTGTGCCTTGGGGAACGTTCCTGTGCTCAAGGTTAATTGTTTGTTTCATTAATTAAGGGCTCTGCTTCCAGTGGAGATGTTAGATAGACATTTCCTGTGGCTTCAGTCACTGCTCTGATTGCTAGTAAGTATTGACAAGGTGGTGGAAAGCTAAGGCCTCTTCCCTCTCCCCTCCATCCCTCCCATCCTTCTCCTCCTTCCTTTCCTCCCTGTCCTTCCCTTCCATTCTTCCTTCTCTGTAGCCCACACTAAACTTCTACTCATCCTGTAGCCCAGACTAGCCTAGAACTTCAATCCTGCCTTTGTCACCCAAGTGCTGGGATTACAGGCATGCTGTACCATGCCTAACACAAGTCTTTTCTTATATATTTTGAAATATCTGCATGTTTTTACTATTATAACACACAATGACCAGTTTTAATTGGCGCAATCTAGACTCACATGGGAAGACCATCTAGATCAATGTCTGTGGGGGAATTGCCTTGTCTTGACGTGAAGAGACCAAGCCTGAAAGTGGGCAGCACCATTCCCTAGATCTGGGCTCTGGACTAGGTAGGCATAGGGAGAGCTACCTGAGTAGCGAGCTTGTCTGCTCTCACTCTATCTCCTCTTGATTGTGGCTGTGATGTAACTGTCTGTTTAAAGTTCCTGCCGCCTTGGTTTTCCTACTGTGGCGGACTGTCACGTGGAATTGTGAGCTGAAACGAACCCTCTCTTCTGGTGCTGTGTGTCAAGATGTTTTTACTACAGCGGCAGAAATGAAACCGGGACACATCACATGTCAGTTCGGAACTAAAGTTTCATCAGAAATGTTTGCTCTGGATTTAGTGTTGAACATTTACAGTGTGTGGAGCAGAGAGCGTGTCTATAACATGGGAAGGGAACTCAGTTAAACATTAGAATTAATTCCTTAAAGCTAAACAGGACAGGGCTACATCTTTCATCACACAGCCCCACTTCAGGTCCAGGTCACCTTGTGTGGCTGTGGCCATCACTCTGCATAGCTCTGCTGTTTGACGGGTCCCATCTTTCCCCCAGCCCATGAAGACTCATTTTATCCACTGGCTTCACCATACAATTAACCTGGGGGCTTAGAAGTTCCTTGATCCACCCCATCCTCCCTCCAGACTCCAGTCCCACTAAAAACGTCTTTCCCCGTTCATGTTCCTGTTCTTTCTCTCCCTCCCTCCATAGTGTGAACTGCAACTCTGCGGTCTATCCTGGGAGATAGTGCGTGCTCCTCACTAGGGACCCATCTTCTGTCTGAACCCCAAGTCCCTTCCGTCTCCCCTCTTTCTTACATGCATGTCTGCTTTTCCTCCTTGGCTCTATGGATCCCTGGGGCCACCCAGGGCTCCTTAACTGGAGTTCTAAGGCTTCACACCCAGCTTTTGTTCCAGAGATTTCCTCTGTGATTCCCGGGCCCTTGCATGCGATAGTCTGTGTCTCTGAAGTCCCGTTCCCTCTTCCTCTCTCTGTCTACTCTTCGGTCCCTCTCTTCCTTAGTAGATCCCCTCTCCCAGTCGCTGTCAGATGCCCTTTTCTGGTGCTGGTTTATTGCTGTAATAGTGCCCCAGAGCCTGATAATACACACTGAACAGGTAACAGGCTCACCCAAGTCCAGCTACCATCTTTTTTTTTTCTTTTCTGAGACAGGGTTTCTCTGTATAACCCTGGCTGTCCTGGAACTCACTCTGTAGACCAGGCTGGCCTCAAACTCAGAAATCTGAGTGCCTGCCTCTGCCTCCCACGTGCTGGGATTAAAGACATGCGCCACCACCGCCCGGCATTCGTCTACCATCTTGAATCTTGCTGAGAGGCAGCTCCGTGGTGAGAAGCAGACCAACCCAACTTTCTAGAAAGCCAACTCTGACCACAGTAGCCATGTCTTACTGCCATGGCAACTGACTAGCTAGCATCCTCCCTTGGTGAGCTGACGAGACTTTAAAACATTGATTTTTTTTTGTTCTTTTAAGTAATTTGGATATGTGTGTTCGCGCACGCAGTTGCAGGTACCTGCAGAGAACAGCGGGGGTTCGCCCCTCCTGGAGTTGGAGTTATAGGCAGTTGTGAGCCGCCTGGTGTGGGCACTGAGAATCAGACTCAGGTCCTTTGGAAGAGCAGTACATGCTCCTAACTGCTGAGCCAATTAGTTACACACCCAGTGAGATTTTTTTTGGGGGGGTTACTTACAGGAGCAGGAATGATTCAGAAATAGCAACTTCCTTGAAGCCTACCCCAACACGGGTGACCCCCAAAGGCCCACCCCATCACTGGCTACAGAGCCAGGAAAGCTGCAACTCAGGAACCCGAAGCCTGAGTCTTATAAACCTCCCTTCTTTGAGCTTCCTGGAGGAGTCTCAGGTCTGAGGGAGCCCTTAGACAGCAGCCTTCCCCACGCACTGTCTACCTTGCTCCTGAGATAGTCTCTCACTGACCTAGAACCTACCATGTAGGCAAGGCAGGCTGGCCCCTGAACCTCAGGGAGACCCCTGTCTTTGCCTCCTCGGTGCTGAGATCAGAGTCGTATACCACTTTGCCCTGATTTTCTATTTATTTATTTATAGATGTATTCAAAGATTTATTTATTATGTATACAGCCTTCTACCTGTATGTATACCTGCAGGCCAGAAGAGGGCGCTAGATCCCGTTCTAGATGATTATGAGCCATCATGTTGTTGCTGGGAATTGAACTCAGGACCTCTGGAAGAGCCATCTCTCCAGCCTTTATATTTATTTTTTACCTGGGATCTGGAGATGGAACGCAGCTCCTCGGGGTTGCACAGCACGTGCCTTGCAGGCAGACCATGTCCCCAGCCAGCTTCTTGTTGTCTGTCCCCTTACTAGTTCAACTGTGAGTTTGGAGCAGAGCCCAGGTGCTCTTTTATACTTCTCAATTTACTAGTCAATTTTCTTGGTCCAGAAGGATGTTATATTTTCCTTTCTGTATGTGAGAGCTGTTTCTTGGCTCCTCCGTGGAATGAATTTAGACATGGTGAGTGTAATGTCCCCCAGGATCCCACATAGGCCATCCAGCGTTCACGCTCCTTGAGCTGAGACTCAGGCATTCTCTCTTATGAACTGGGCTGATGTCACTCTCCATGAACCCTCTCAGCCCTGCGCAGAATCACTCTCGCCCCGCCCAGCACATGTGCGATCACAGTAATGTTTTACCTTCACATTTAATTCTGAATAATAGAAGAATTCTTTGGTGACTATTGTTTCTCTAGTTGGAAAAAAAGAAAGAGAGAGAGAGAGAGAGAGAGAGAGAGAGAGAGAGAGAGAGAGAGAGAGAAGTAATTAGAGTTCCCTTAATGAAATTAGCAGTCTGCAGTTAGACAACAGTTCCTCTCACTCCTTCATCTAATGGGTGTGTCTGTACATCATCACGTACAGCAGACGGCTAACTGGCCCTGTCATGGTCCCCTGTGGAGGCTGATGTACTTTTGGAATCATCATGAAATTTCTGGAGTGTAAAGACTTCGGTTAAATAAAGCAAGGAGCTGGAGAGATGGCTCAGGGGATCGGCTTGATCTTCTTGCCGAGGACCTGAGTTAGATTCCCAGCACCCACCCTGTGGCTCAAAACCATCTATAATATCAGCCTCAGATGATCTGATATTCTCTTCTGGCCTCCATGGGTGTCCACACACAAATGCACACATGCTCCCATGCACATGTAGTCACAAAAATACACATAAATAAAACATATTCTCTCTCTCTCTCTCTCTCTCTCTCTCTCTCTCTCTCTCTCTCTCTCTCTCTCTCGCCTTGGCTATCCTGGAACTCACTTTATAGACCAGACTGGCCTCAAACTCACAGAGTTCTTTAAAAACTCTTTTTAACAAGTGGCCAATTGGAGGTTGAATGGTTCTGCCAAGCACATTTGCTCTAAATAAGCATGCTGTCTAGAGAGTAACTCAGCCTTGACTGTCAAAATATTTCTTTTTGGAGGGGAGTGGGCTGCTCTTTTGGAATGGCCCCAGGAGCATCTTAATTACAGCCTCTAGTGACTGTGTGCTGAGCAGGCCCAGGCTTCTCTTGTTTTACTTGTTAGGCCATGTAGTTGGCTTTAGAGAGCTTGCCGGGTAATTAAAATTAGGGGTACCACCCCTCCCTGCCTCCAGTCCTGGGGTTGCTTCACACTTTACACAGGCCTTGGGATTGAAGCAGAGGACTGTGGTCATTCCCCCTCAGGATGCTGGTAACACACCCATGAGTTCCATTTAAGCTTTTACTGAGATCAGGGTTCTCTTGATTGTCCCTGAGATACCCTTAGGAACACCTGTATCTGAGGAGTGCCCAGGGAGGGTGTCTGCGCTGTAGGAGAGAAATTTTATTTTCTTTTTAAACATCTACCTGTGTATCTATCTAGTATGTATATATGAATTATATATGTATCTATGTATATTATGTATGTATATATGTATATATCTACCTATGTATGTATCGATCTATTCATCTATATATCTATTATGTATATATGTATGTATATATGTATGTATCTACCTATCTGTGTATCTATGTATATATCTATCTATGTATGTATGCATATATGTATAATGTATATATGTATCTACCTATGTATCTGTGTATAATGTATATATGTATCGATGTAACTGGTTACCTATGTATGTATGTATCTACCTATGTATGAATCTATCTACCTATGCATGTATGTATGCATGCATGTACCTATCTATGTATCTATGTGTCTATGCATGTATGTACCCGTGTATGTATGTATGTATGTATGTAACTATGTATGTATCCATCCATCCACCCATCCATCCATCTCTGTATCTGTAGGTACATGTGCTGTGGGGTCTGTGTGGAGTTGGAGGGCACTTGTGAGAATCATTTCTCTCCTCCTACTATGTGTGTCCCTGGGATCAAATGCAGGTCGTCTGGCTCAACATAGAAGGTGGAAAGTGCCTTAACCTGCTGAGCTGTCTCACTTTTTGAACTCAAGATCTGTCAGTCTGAGGTCTTACTTTGTAGCCCATGCTGGCTCCTAAGTGGTGATCCTCCTGCCCCAGTCTCCAGAGGGCTGGAATCGCATGTGGTGCCATTATGCCCAGTCTAAACTTACAAGATCCTTAGTATGAACCCAGTGACATGCAGGTGTGAACGCATCATGCAGGAAGGGCTGGTTGTGACTAGCGCCACTCACAATAATGACTCTTGCAATGATAACAATAATTCTGACCCATGGAGCTCAGAGTCTACACTGGCTGGCCTACTAAGTCTTTTCTCTCCATGACCTTATTCCCCTTGAACACAGTCCTATGAGGCAGGTGATCTAATTATACTATACTCACTTTCCAGAGAGGGCCAAGTACAGTCCAAGGTCACTGTGATGGAGAACCCTGGGGTGTTGGCTGCAAGGCCTGCTGTTACTTAGGGCAGCTCTGTGAAAGTCCTCAGTGACCTGGTTGGAGGACCCAGGTGCTCCTGTCCTGGGAATGAGGCATGAGACGTGATGTCACAGTTCACAGAATGGACTTGGCGGACAGACAGACAGACACAGACAGACCTGGATCTTGGGTCCTGGCAATGTCATTAACCAGATCTAGTTGGATGAATTATGGTCCCTAAAGAAGTCCCCATCTCGGGTCTCTACACCTGACATTTTCCATGGCAGAAGGGGCACAGCATGTGTGGTCCAGTTGAGGGTCTTGATATGAGAGAGGGCTTGGGTTATTTGTGGCCAGATGTCATCATGAGCGTCTATAAGGAGGGCAGACAAAATGATAGACTTTCGATGGTTAGTCTCCATTGTGAACTTTGATGAGATTTAAGATCACCATGGAAACACCTCTGCGTATGTCTATAAGGATATTTCCAAAAAAGCTTCAACAGAGCAGGGAAGATCCACCCTGGATGTGAACAGCACTGCCCATGGGCTGGAGTGGTGGGCTGAGCACCAGCATCCATTGCTGTCTGCTTCCTGACTGCAGATATGTTGTGGCCAGCTGTCTCATGGACCTGTCTTCTGCACCATGATGGACTGCACCCATGAACTGTGAGCCCCAAGAACTGTGAGCCCTTGAGCTGTGAGCCCTTGAGTTGTGAGCCCCTTGAACTGTGAACCCCTTGAACTGTGAGCCCTTGAGCTGTGAGCCTCTTGAGCTGTGAGCCCCTTTAACTGTGAGCCTAATGAACTGTGAGCCCTTGAACTATGAGCCCTTGAGCTGTGAGTCCTTGGACTATGTTCCCCTGAACTGTGAGCCCCAAACCCTCCCTTAAGTTGCTTTTTACAGGCATTTTGTGAGCCAAGAAAAATAATTGAGGTAGAAACAGAAACTCTGAGGTGCTAGGTAGAGAGAGAGAGAGAGAGAGAGAGAGAGAGAGAGAGAGAGCAAGTGTGGCCACCTTTGGGTGCTGAAGAGGCTGAGAGTCTTTACCTCAGAGTCCTCAGAGAGAGAAAAGCAGTTTCCCACATCACCAGTCCCCAGTCCAGTCACACTGACTTGGGACATCTAAGCTTCAGAGCTGTAGGAGAGTCAATCTGAACAGCTTCCAGCCCCTCCCTCTACTGTTACTTACCCTGCCACATACCTTAGCTGAAGTTTGTCCTTGGGCTGGTGAGCAAAACTCTCTGAGCCTCTATTTCTTCTCAATGCAATGGGATGACAGCAACTGCACCAACATTTTATCCAACAATGGGGATGGGAGGAGTTGGCACAGGATAGACCTTTCGTGATGTGTGATGACTGTTAGGTATTATTCTTGCCATGTCCTCAGCACAGTGATGAACGCAAGCTGGCCAGTAAATAACCATAAAATAAAACCCACCTAAGAGTGTCTTCTTTTGGATTTAATCTATATCTTCTACCTGAAGTGGGTTTATTTATGTGCTTTTGAGACATGGTCTTATGTAGCCCAGGTTGACCTTAAAGTTGTTATACAGTTAAAGATGAAACTCTGATCCTTGATGAAACTCTGATCCTTATCTGTTTTAGTTTTATTTCTGTTGAAGTGATCAAAAGCAACCTAAAGAAGGAAGGGGTGTGTTTGGCTTACATTCTGGATTGCATTTCATCTTGGAGGAACCTAAAGGGGGGGGATCTGCTTGCTAGTCTACAGAGCATTATCTCCAACCAAAGAAGTCCTTTTACAGCCAAAGAATGGTGTCAGGAACCGTGGGTTTGCTGCTTGCTGATCAGGTAAGTTTATGATCAGCTAGCTTCCTTATATAGTTAGGGACCTACTACTGCCTAGGGAATAGGGCCACCCATAGTGGGCCGAACCCTCCTGTATCAACTCTCAATCAAGACAGCCCCCCACAGACACAACCATAGGCCAATCGGATCCTGGTTCTTCCTCAGTTGGAGCTCTCCTCTCAGATGACTCTAGGCTGAGTCAAAGTGATGGTTAAAGCTCACCAGGACATCTCGCCTCCAACCACCTAAGAAGTAGTGATCCTCCTGCCTCAGCCTCTCAAGTGCCAGGATTACAGGTGCTCAACCCTATTCTGTTTCCTGTAGGGGTTCTTAATGCTATTTATACCGGGGACAGGTAGTGATCTGGGCTTTCTGTGTCGTTATATTCTGGCAGCCTGAGAGGATCTGGTACACAGAGAACCCAAGCATGATTAAAGAGAGAAAATTGGGTTTCTCAGGTCTAGACGAAGGCTATGGCTCACTGGTGCTTGCCTAGCACTCAGGAGGCCTGGGCTTTAGCCAAAGGAAACATGGATTCCTCTGTAGTTTCTTTTTGTTCTTGGGTAGAAGCGTCATCATGTTGAAGAGAGCCTGCCTGGCAGACCGGGATCACTTGGGACCCGTGCTGCGGAGTGTGCTGGCCTCCGGCTCTGCAGCCATCTGGTGACCCTGTCGCTACCTCCTGGGCACCCAGCGCTCACTCCTCAGCCCCATGCCAGCTCCTTCTCTCAGCCTCCTGCCACTTGGCCTCGGCTCCTTGCCCTGGACCCTGGAGAAGTGGTTTCCATGGTAACGGTTTCAGGGGACACGGCTGTCTGCAGTTAGGGGGAGGGAATGCGTTGCTGCAGCTAGCCTCCCTCAGAGACCACTCAGGCCCATGTTAGCGGCGTCTGTGTAGAGCATGACTGGGACTTGTCAGTGATTTTCTTCATCCCTGATTTCTCTTTTCTCTCTGTTCCCGTTCTGCAGCCCTATCCATGCTTATGCCTTTAAAGAACCACGAGATGTCCAGAAGGTTCTGAGATGCCAACACAGTATTCCTGTGTGCTGCTGGGAGACCCAGGGCCAGTTGCTTCATCGCTCTGGCCTCAATTTCATCATCTGTAAAATGGGCTTTGTGACAACAAGAAATAGAGAAGGAGACTGAAATATCTTAGCACAGTGAAGTTTTGTTCATGTTATTTGCTGCTTGCGTGGGGAAACTGAGGCCTGGATCCTCTTCCTAGACACCGTGTTACTTCTTCCAGGAGCTTCCTGATCTTCCTTGCCCAGTCAGAGCTTATCTGCCTGTGCCACCAGGGCCCTGCTAAACAACGGCTTTGTCTATATATGGTAAACAAATCTGTTCGTAAATCTTTGAGGCCCAGTTAAAGGTTTTTCAAGGGATTGATGCTTAATTCTGAAGCGAAGTCTCAGGAGGAGAAAAGTTGTGAGGGACCAGGTGGTGTGTGTGGGGGTTGGAATTTAAGGAAGCTGAACAGATGTACAGCAGGCTACAGCAGCCAACGGCCAAATGCAGAGAGAGGGTTTCTCTGTGTAGCCCCAACTGTCCTGGAACTCACTGTGTAGATCAGGCCGCGAACTCCGAGATCTGCCTGCCCCTGCCTCCAGAGGACTGAGATTACAGGCGTGCGCCACCACTGCATAGCAGCCAGCTTAAATGTATGAGGCTATGCCTTCCTGGCAGAGACTAAGGCAGCTTTGGTGTATCTTAGCTCAGCTGAACGATTAGACTTCACCATAAAGCATGACTTTCTCTTAGGTAGATCTGGGAGCTGGGCAAGGATCTCCTCCCCCCCCACCCTCCAGCCACATTTGACTGCTTCTAAAAATACAAGAGGAGGAAGGGTTGGGGAGATGGCTCAGTAAGTGCCGCTTGCAGTGGAAACACAAGGGCCTAAGTTCAAATCCCAGCACACATGTAAGAAATATGGGCATGATTATGGCTATACCTGTATCCTTAACATTGCAGTGGGCAATGTTACCCAGGTAGCTGGGGCTTGTTGGCTGCCAGTCTGACTCTGGGTGCAGTGGGAGACCCTGGATGAAGGGCACAAGGCAGAAGGTGATAGAACAGGGCATTCACTGTATTTTGCTGGCTTTTGCACATGTGCACATGTGTGTACACAAAATTGCACACCCATGCTTCCCTCACACCTTCTAAAATATAAGAAAATAGACTGTCTCTTTGTGAGCTCTAAGCTTGGAAGCCAAAGCAAGAAGGCACAGTATAGCCAAGCCATCCTCCCTCTTTGTCTCCTTGTGGTCCCCTCTCTTCCCAGGGAGCAGAGTGTCAACAGGAGAGAAAGAAGGTGAGAGAGATGACGTGAGAGCACCTGCAGACAGAGTTCCCCACCAGGCAAATGAACGGCCCCAGCTTCCTGTGTCCAGTGGGCTTGCAAATCCCACTGTGAGATGTCGGCATGATCTGTCATCTTTCTTGAGTACCTGGGGGTCACTCAGCATCCCCCAAATGGCCATTTTTGTTCCTCAGCCAGTCTCTTAGGATGAGCCTTGGAAAAAGCAAGTGGGATTTGTTACTGCCGGTGGGCGTGGCCAGTCTCACCCCCAGAACCCAGACTCTTCTGCCTCTCCACCAACTCTCCTGCTTGTCTTTTGTCGGCAGAGGTTTCCAAGCGCCCTTGACAGGGCAGGGATTGCAGGCTTGAGCCACCACACGCCACTTTCTGTGGCGCTGGAGACTGAGTACAGGGCTTTGTGCATTCAATCGACTGAGCTATGTCCCCAGCCTCTGTGACTCACCTTTTAGCAAGTGTCTGTGTGTGTGTGTGTGTGTGTGTGTGTGTGTGTGTATGCGTGTGTATGTGCACATGCATATGTGGGGGTGGTAAGGTGGCTTAGCAGGTAAAACACTGGCAGCCAAGCCTGCCAACGTGTGTTCTGTCACTAGAACCCACATAAGGAAAGGAAAGAATCAACTGTAAAGGTGCTGCCTGGCTTACACACACACACACACACACACACACACACACACACACACAGAAGCATGCCCATATAATGACAAATGAAGCTAAGTAAAAATAAAAAAAAAGAGCCAATAATTGCACATGATTTTAATCCCAGCACTCTTGAGGTAGAGACAGATTGAACTCTGTGAGTTCAAGGCCAGCCTGGTCTACACAGTGAAACCCTGTCTTTAAAAAAAAAAAAAGAAAGAAAGAAAGAAAGAAAGAAAGAAAGAAAGAAAGAAAGAAAGAAAAGAAAAGCATCTGTCTTGGCTAGTTTTATGTTACCTTGTTACAAGCTAGACTCATCTGAAAGAAAGGAACCTCCATTTGAGAGAAAACGGCCTCCATGAGATCCAGCTGTAGGGCATTCTCATAATTAGTGATCAGTGAGGGAGGGCCCAGCCCATTGAGGGTGGGGCCATCCCTGGGCTGGTGGTCCTGGGTTCTATAGGAAAGCAGGCTGAGCAAGCAATGAGGAGCAAGTCAGTAAGCAGCACCCTCCATGGCCTCTGCATCAGCTCCTGCCTCCAGGATCCTGCCCTGTTCTAGTTCGTGGACTACAACAGGAAGGGTAGGACAAATAACCCTTTCCTGCCCAACTTGGTGTTTTGGCCATGGTGTTTCACATCAGCAGTAGTGACCCTGACTACGATGGTGTGCCTGGTGGAGGGAAATGAAGAGCAGTGGGGAGCAGGGGGTGAGGGTGTGGCAAGGACAGAAGTGGCCTCGGGGAGGAAAGCATCATTGCTGGCACCTCGCACTTCTAGAGCTTTCTACGCTACACTTCACAGGCCGTCAGGGACAGACTGAAAACCGGGGCGAGCAGACAGTCCCTCATGCAATGAGTCTGTTCAGGAGCCAGAGAAGGGCCTGGAGACTTGGGTCATTAGACTCCAGATGGAAAGGTGAGGATCCTGGATGTCTCTCTTCCCATTAAGTCTCCTTGGGTGCAGACTCACCTAGCACTCAGGGTGTTCAAATCCCTGGGATGAGATCCTCTCTCTCTGCCCCCATCTAAAGGGTCTGTGTGTGTTGGCTGTCATTTACCACAAAGGAGCACTTGCTTCTCCGAGCCCAATCTCTCCCTTTGGGGACAATTCCCTACTGGTGTTCATATTTTAACATCTTGCTTTTCTGGCTGAATTGTGACAGTAAGGTGATACACTTTGTTTTTGACTTTTTCTAAAAAAAAGATTTATTTTATGTATATGAGTACACTGCAACTGTCTTCAGCCACACCAGAAGAGGGCATCAGATCTCATTACAGATGGTTGTGAGCCACCATGTGGTTGCTGGGAATTGAACTCAGGACCTCTGGAAGAGCAGTCAGTGCTCTTAACCACTGAGCCATCTCTTTAGTCCCCTGTTTTTGACTTTTAACTAGTATAATGATAAAATAAAAAAGACAGAAATAAGAACAATTTCCAGGTGTTCCTTGGGAGCCCAGCCCCGTGTGCAGGGAATTCAAGTGTCCAGGTACTCATTGACTTAATAAGATATGAGCTCCTGACAGGACTGAAGTTGAGATGCTTGATCTCAACCTCCCGCAGTTCCTCAAACGCTTCTCTTAGCCCTCTGGCTCTTTTTAGATTCCCTGAGCGTACACCGATCCAGCACTTAACCAGTCTGTTCAGTTTATCACCAGGAAAGCTTGCAGTTCTCTGGAAGGCATGTTGCGTACCTGAGCAAAACCACTTGAACCGTGTTTCAGGACCGTCAGCAAGTGGGGAAGCAATTCCACAAGTGGCGCTTGAACGAAATTGGAATCTTGCTTTGGGGAGTGGGTGGAGTGTACTTCAGAGCTGAGAGGACCCTCCTTCCAAACTCCATCACAACACTTAGACTTCGGCTTGAGAGCCTGCCCTAGGGCAGCCACCATGGGACGGCTCGCTTGGTTTTCACGGGGGTGGTAGTCAAGTATCTTCGGGGAAGTGTTCCAAGATTGCAATTCTGGGGAGCTGGTTCACTCAGTGGGGTGCTTGCTGCACAGCAAGCATGAGGACCTGGGTTCAAATCCTTAACTCCCATGCAATAAGCCCAGCATGTCGGCGTGCACCTGTGATCCCAGCACAGGGAAGTGGAGAAGGGAGAATCCCTGGAGCTTGATGGCTGTCCAGGAGAGCTGTATTGGTGGAGTGAGACTGATGCAGACACCTAATACCAGCTCCTGGTGGTCACATGCGTGTGTGCACGCTCTCACACATACATGCATATGCTACTGACACACATGATCACAGTTGCTTCTGGCAGGACCATACTCCTAACTTGGCAGGAGTCACAGCTACCTCCATTAGGATCTGCCTGTAAATCCTACTGAGGTTTGGAATGGATGTGGAAGGTAGTGGAGACACTAGGACTGATCTGATCCTAACTCTGCCTTGAGGCCCTGAATCGGATTTTTTTTTCTATTGTCCACATCTGAAATGAAGTTAAAACACTACTCATTGGAGAGATGGCTCAGTGGTTAAGAGCACTGACTGCTCTTCCAGAGGTCCTGAGTTCAATTCCCAGCAGCCACATGGCGGCTCGCCACCATCTGTAGTGGGAGTTAGAGCACCAGTATCCAATGAAAAAGCCAGATGTGGCGGTATGTGCTTGTAATCCCAGTGTTGGTGAGGCAAAGGCAGGTGGTTTCCTGGGATTTCCTGGCCAGACAGTGTAGTCTATTCTAATTGGTGAACTCTAGGGCCAATGTCTAATGAGAGACCTTGCCTTAAAAGAAAAGGGCAGACTTCATGCCTGAGAAATGACACCAGAGGCTGTTCTCTAGCCTCTACATGTAAACTTGGTCCCTGTCTCTGCTCTGTCTCTGTCTGTCTGTCTGTCTATCTCTGTCTCTGTCTGCCTCTCTCTCTCTCTCTCTCTTTCACACACACACACACACACACACACACACACACACACACACACACACCAGCACATACATGCGTACCATCCTATAAGGGCTATCTGTAAGTGGCACCTGTCTATATCAAATGGTGGCTACATGGCCCCGCTCCATTCATGCATTAGAAAAACTAATCTTCAATTTCAGATATTGATGACTGTTGGTGTTTTATTTCGTTCATTGTAATAAAATACCCAGACAAAGAGCAACTTAGGGGAGGAAGCATTTATTTTTGGCTTATGATTCCGGTTTACACTCTGCTATTGTGGAGAAGTCAAGGCAGGACTCCAAGCAGCTGTCTGTATCACATCCAGAGTCAAGAGCAGAGAGAGATGGGCCCAGGCACGCTTGCTGTGCTCGGTTACATCTCTCCACTCCTAAATAATTCAGAACCTTCTGCCTACGGAATGGTGCCACCCACAGTGGGCTTGGTCTTCCCACATTGACTAATGCAATTAAGATACCTCCTCCACAGACTTGCCCACAGGGCAACCCAATGTAGATAGCATCTCACTGAGACCGTCTTCCTCAATGTCTCCACTGGCAAACATATTTGAATACCTGGTCCCCAGCTGGTGGTAGTGTTTAGGAAAGCGGTAGAACCATGTGGAGGTGAAGTCTCAGAGGAAGTGGGCCACTGGGGACTGGTACTGAGATGTTCTAGCCCTGCCCCACTTCCTGTCCACTCTCTGCTTCCCTCTCTCAGAAGACTGAGGTGATGGACAAGCAGCCACAGCTGCACACTACAATTGCCACCATCCCCACAGACCCTTCCTTCTGATGACCCTTTCCTGCCAGGTATTTGATCACAGGGAGAAAAGGACCCAAATTCAGCACAGGACCAGTTAGTAACCCTTCCTCACTCACCCTCACTATGACCACAAAGGGAGGTGTCAGGGATCAGGGAAACCAGCCCTGGTGACACTTTTGCCTTCAGAAATGCATGGAAGCTAATAGTCATACTGTCCCAGCCCTCCCAGATATCTTCTTATGACCACCCTAGTAGATGACTAGAGCTGGCGATTTAGCAGACAAGATGTGGGTGTTGTTCACTGAACCTCTTGGAAGTTGTGCAGGGAGCTGCCAGGATGCCGCATTACCTTCACAGAACAAGAGGGAAACGCACCGTGTAGGTACAGCCGAGTGGACTGAGACCCAAGTGTCCATTCGCTGGAAATCATTAAGAATGCCCAACCGAATATTACTCAGCCATAACAAATGCTTAAGATCCCAGGAACCAGCTCTGTCAACCAGTCAAGTTAAAAGAGAGGATAGGAAAATTGCCTGTGATCTAGAGAGTGAGCAGAGTTGTGATAATTAAAAACTCCACATGTAAAACATACCAGCGGGCGACCCACAGCAAACTCCATCTGTCCCACCTCTACTCCGGAGTATCTTTAGCAATTATAGACATCTTTCTCTCAACATAGAGGAAAACTAAATCCGCTTCTTAAATACACTTGTAACATCAGGGAAATGTGTAGCCTAAATTTCCCTCTTGCAACGTGTCTTCCATTCTTAAAACTAACAGCAAAACAAGTAACGACGGTGACATTTATTAAGCAATTATACCTTAAACAGTTGATTTTTAAAAAATTTTAATGCAGGCTCTCCCTAGATATGTAGACCAGGCTGGTCTCAAATTCATGGAGATCCACCTGACTCTGTTTTCAGAGGGCTGGGATTAAAGATGTGTGCCACTGTGCCAACCTGACTTCCCTTAATTCACATAAACCTTGGGTCACTTAGAGCTGGATCCTCCTTGATGTGATAGTCCCTGGGCTCTTCGCTGTCCTGGTCTAGGTGAAAACAGGCCCCAGACACGAATGAATGAATGAATGAATGAATGAATGAATGAATGAGTTACCCATCACCTGAAGGTTCAGAGGTCGAAGTCCAGAAACATCTTCATAGTTAACAAGAGGCAAGTGGGCCAGAGAGATGACTTGGTGGGCAAGGCGCTTGCCAAGAGAGTCTAGTGACCAGAATTCTATCATCAGAATCCAATTAAAGGTGGAAAGAGACAGACTGAACAACATTGTCCTCTGATCTCCTCTGACAGGTCATGGCCTGTATGTGCTTTATGTGATCTCACAAGGTACATATACTAAAGACAAAGTAAGCCGTGACTAACAGGAATTGGAGAGATGGCTCAGTGGTTAGGAGAACATATTGTTCTTGCACAGGACCGAGGTCCAGTTCCCAGCCCCCACATTAAGAGCTTGACAAGTACCTGTAAAGTCAGCTCCAAGGATCTGGCGCCCTCTTCTGGCCTCCACCAGCACTGCACCCACATGCACATGCCCACACACATATACAAATAATTAAAGTAAACAAAAAAATTAAGAGATGACTAGTGGAATAACACACCTATCTACAAGGAGGGACTCTTGGCAACAGAGACGAATTCAAGCCATATTCATAATTTCACCTAACTCTGGATACATTGATAAATAAGCAGGAAATACCAAACAAGAACAAAAATTTTGGTATAGTTGAAACATGGACCCTTAATGGGTTGATGCTCTTTGGCTATACTTCCAATAGCTGTGTGCATTACCCGATCTGGAGACAACATGGAGGTAGGCCTTGAGGTGTGCAGAACACTTTCTCTACTGGGGCAAGAAGTGAGTTCCAGTCTCTTCCATCTCTTTTCCTTCTGGCGGGCTCCCTCTATTCAGGGATCCCTCACCAGCTCTGGTTAGCTCAGTTTATGGAGAGTGCCATGCAGAATTGAATGGCACGGCAATATAAGCATCGATCGTCTTGCTCATGGACCTGCAACTCGGGGGGGGGGGCGGTTTAAGCATTCAGAGAGGTACCATCTTTGTCCCTTCATTATCATGACGGACAGTTTATCTGGAAGCTCAAGAATGAACCTTATGGGTGGTACGCTGGTATGGTGGGCAAGCTGGCACTAGTTGTTGGACTGCGGCACAGTCATACCACAGCAGAGTCTTACATGGAAGTCTCTGAGAGCTGCTTGGCTTCTTCAGAATATGGCAGCTGGGTTCCAAGAGCAAGCAGCCAGTAAAACAAGACAGAAGCCATATTAAGCTTTCGGAAGTGGCCCCGTAGCACCTAGTGCCTGTAATCTAGGTGCCGAAGAGGCAGAGATTCTAGAATCCCTGGCCAGCCGTTTTAGATGAACCAGTGAACTCCTGGTTCAGTGAGAGACTCTGTATTAAAAAAAAAAAAGAAAGAAAAAGAAAATGGAGAGTGTGTGGGAGAGATGTCTTATGCCAGCCCCCACCTGGCAAATATTATGTTTCTTATTTTGAAACACAGTATGTAAATAGACTATATACATTTTCTTTCATTTTTTCCTTATTATTATTTATTTTTGTGTGCATAGGTGCTTTGCTTGCATGTATGTCTGTGCACCACATTCATGCCTAGTGCCATCAAGGACAGAAACAGGCTTCAAGTTTCCTAGAACTGAAGTTACAGATGGTTATGAGTGGGTGTTGAGAACTGAACCCAGGTCCTCTGGAAGAGCAGCCAGTGCTCCTAACTGCTGAACCCTCCGCCCAGCCCTGTAAATAAATAAATTACAAACTTTCAGGGAGTAGAGGTTGCTATGGGGAAAAATAACAGTAGATCAGTAGGGAGGGAACTCTGGGCTGAGGACTGCAGATTTTTAAATAGGGCCAAGAGATCCATCACAGAGATGGCGGCATGAGAGTGAGGACCTGGCTGTGTCACAGGGGAGAACTGACTGCATGGAGAAGGGACGGCATTCCAGGCTAGAGGGTGTAGCCAGTGCTGATGCCTTCAGGTAAGAACTGGCTGAGAAGCTGGGAGGGAATCTGGGAGGATAGGAGAGTGTGAAGAGTCTTGAGGGCCACGAGGAAGCTAGTAGCCTCCATCCTGAGCAAAACAGGGCATTATGGGATACTGACAGCTGGAGAGATGGGGTCTGATTTCTACAGACGGGGTCTGTAGCAGTGCTGGGTGGACATCAGTGGATCAAGGACAAAGACTGGATCAGGCAGACCTGTGAGGATCAAGAGTGTCTAGAGTGATGGATGCAAGAGAAGCAGGCTTAAGCCAGGGCATTAGCTGTGTAGGCACCGAGAAACTTCTGGATTCTGGGGATGTTTTGGTGAGCCAAGTGGACATGGTGATGGGTTGTGTGGCTTGTCAGTAAAATGGTCTAAGGAAAAGGGATGGCTGCTGCATCGGGAGGAATGGCTGATAAGTGTTTGATGGATTGGGACAAGGTCCATTTAGCGATAAGATGTAGTTCTCACTGGGCTGGTGCCTGGATGTCAGGGGAGCTGACTGGCAGCTAATGGTGCCTGTGGTCCATCCATCCTGACTTGGAAGGGGATGGATGAGGATGATGAGGACAGCAACTTTGGCTGAGAATGCACTTATGCTGGCCTGGTAGTAGTCCCTGCAGCTCATCGCATCTAGAGATACTCATTGTTTTATGTTTAATTCTTTTTTATAAAAAGATTTATTTTATATATGTGAGTACACTGTTGCTGTCTTCAGATCCCATTACAGATGGTTGTGAGCCACCATGTGGTTGCTGGGAATTGAACTCAGGACCTCTGGAAGAGCAGTCAGTGCTCTTAACTGCTGAGCCATCTCTCCAGCTCCCCCATTTAATGCTTTTCAAAACATTATTTATTTAGTGTATCTGTGTGCACACACATGCACACCCACACACATGCAACTGTGTGTGTGTGTGTGTGTGTGTGTGTGTGTGTGTGTGTGTGTGTAGGTCAGAGGATACCTTGCAGGAATTGAAACCGAACTCTGGTCATCAGGTTTGGTGGGAAGCACTTTTGCCCAATGAGCCACCTCACTAGCTATTTAATTCTGAAATGAGCATAAATCTAAGGGAAGTTGGGAGTACAGTGCCCTGGTTTTATCTAGTTTAAATCATTGCCATAGGCTAGGCCTCACCTCCATTTTCTACAGACAAGGAGAGCCTCCTGATGCTGCCATCAAAACAAGCAGCTGACACTAAGGTACATCATGTCATAAATAGCCTGGTTCAGTCCGACAGCTTTGAAGGATTTAATCCAGAAGCCAGCATCATATAATTTACTGGTCATGTGTCTTTAAAACCCTCTTGAGTCTGGAATGATTTCACACATGTACCTTGGCTTTCAGAACCTTGACCCCCAGCTTTGTGCAGAGCCTCCCTCTGTCTGGGGTACATGTCTGATGTTAGGGTCAGGCTGTGTATTTTTTCTGAGGGAGGCACAGAGGATACTACCCTTTCTTTGATAAGGATTGCTTGTGAGAGGGATGCCAAGACTGTGAAAGTACTACCTATCTAGCTGTATGTATGTGTGTTTGTTTATCATCTGTCTGTCTGTCTGTCTGTCTGTCTGTCTGTCTGCCTGCCTGCCTGCCTGTCTGTCTGTCCATCCGTCCATCTGTTCGTCCATCCATCCATCCATCCATCTATACACCCACCCACCCATCCCATCCTGTCTATCTATCTATCTATCTATCTATCTATCTATCTATCTATCTATCTATCGTCTATCTGTCTACCTATCCGTATACCTTACTATATCAATCATATGCCTGTCTTTTATCTCCTATACATCTATTTTTTATCATATATCCACTGTATCAGACTATTTCCTGTAGACCATTTTCCCTGTGTGGGAGACATATGGCCTCACCACAATGAAGAGATGAGACCAGGAGGAAGAGCAGAAAGGGGTCAGACCCTCCAGCAGGGAAAGAGCCCCCTCCAGCGTGGGATGGACGTCAGCAAGATGGGATGCACACTTTTTGCAGATTGTGTTTGCGGTCCGCTTGGCGTAGTTTCAGCACTACCAGAAGGACAGCTCCCCAACCCAAAACACGATTTCAGCACCTAGCTGTGGACAGCTCTTTGCAGTTTTTTTTTTCCTTAAGGCTTCCTTCCCTGCCAAAGAGCCCAGTGACCTAGGAATGCCTGGGGTGCTGGAGCTGATCCTCCCTCTGTGGAGGATGGAAGTTGGTGGGTGAGTTCCTAGATTCCCCAAGATCAACAAGAAATCTGTTTTACCTAATTCTAAACCTCATGTGGCTTACAGGGTTTAGAATATCCAGGTCTGAACCCTGGCTGTTTTATTTGCTAGAAGTGGGCAGTCCATTCAAGCCTCTTGTACCCCAGTTTCCTGTTTGTAAAATGGAGAAAACCACCGTCCCCTGCTCCTTAACTGTTAATGAAGAAGATGGAGGGATAAAAGCAGAAAAAAAGCTTACAGTTACGCTTGATGCTAGCCCTGCCATTCTCCAAATATGCTGAACATGGTATGTTGTTTGATTTTGGCCATTTGCCTTGTCTGTGCATGTGTTTTTTTGTTTGCTTTTGTTCTTGAGACAGGGTCTTCTGCATCCCCAGATGGCCTTCAAATTGTTATGTAACCAAGAATGACTTCAAACATCTAATTCTCTTGCTCTGTTTCCCAAAGGACTGAGATCATGGGGCTATGGTCCCACACTTGATTTCTGAAGTTCTGGGGACTGAACCTGGGGCTTCATGTATGATAGGCAATCACTCTATCAACTGAGCCACATTCCAGTCCCTAGTAGTGAGTAGCCTTCCTTCTCCAAAATGAGGCTTTTCTGCTCAAAGCTTTGGACAATAAACAAATGCTTAATTGTAGGAGATTAGACTCAAAGCTTTGGAGGCCACTGAGGAATTCACAGGATGGAGGGATCCTTGTATGTGGTCTCCATTTGCTGCTTTATGACATTCTCCGAGTCTGCTTTGCTCTTCAGACATCTCCCTGATCCTTTTACATTCCTCATGGGGGGGGAGTCGAGGGTATTATAAAGCAGTGGTTCTCAACCTGGGGGTCATCTCTCCTTGGGGAGGTCAAGCTATCCTTTCACAGGAGTCACCTAAGACCATTGGAAAACACAGATATTTGCATTATGATTCCTAGCAATTACAAAATTATAGCTATGAAGTAGCAACGAAATTAATTTTATGGTTGGGAGGTCGCAACATTAGGAAGGTTGAGAACGATTGTTACAAAGGCAGGGGACTGCTTGCTGAGAGAAGTCTAGGTAGATTCAAGTTATAGGCCTGCAGTCCAATGTCCTTGC
This sequence comes from Tokudaia tokunoshimensis, assembly GCA_036184795.1. Classification (NCBI taxonomy): domain Eukaryota; kingdom Metazoa; phylum Chordata; class Mammalia; order Rodentia; family Muridae; genus Tokudaia; species Tokudaia tokunoshimensis. Next base: position 11,261,517 of record BTHU01000006.1, on the reverse strand, counting down.
TACTCACCAGACACATGCATGGACAGCCCCCCCAGCTCACCCTGAGCCCCCCCCCCCACCCTGCCGCTGCTTGCCTCCGCCTCACTGGGCAGTTGGTTCTACAGCTACAGCCCTGCCTGCCATCGCAATGTAGGTCACCGGTGGGGAATTAGCTCGCTGCCATTTCAGACATAAATGGAACTTAATGGCTTCTGTCTTTTCTCTGCTGCGCAGTGCCAAAGGGTGTTTTTAATGGCTTGTGAGGCGGGGGAGGGGCCTGCAACCTTCTGGGTCCGTGTTTTATGCACTTGATTGATGTCTATGCACTGAGTCTTCTTTCTTCCCCGGCTTTTGCTTTTGCGGAACCCTCATTGCTGCCTGTCTTCCCTTCTGGAAGCAGCCTGTGCCTCTCAGCCCTGACACTTCCTGCTGCCGTAAGAGCCACCTGAAACCCTTCCTGCCACCACTACAGTCCAGTGGGCAGCGGGGGTGGAAGGGTGGGGTGATAGAGTGGTCAGAGTCCTCTTTACTCTTTCCCTTCATATGTTAGACTCTGGACTAAAGAGGCAGGTGGTATTTCTTCAGCTGCAACATTTCTTTCTTGTTAAAGCAAATCAAGTAGGAAAGCAATCAGTCAGATGGCAGAGGAGATGCTTGAGTCAGAGATCTGGGTGCAGGAGGAGTCTACACATTCAAGGGGTGCTCTCTGTCTCTCCATATTGTCAACACTCTCCTCAGTGCAAACCAAGTCAACCTCATCTTTATTATTTTTTCTTATATTTACTGATTTATTTACTCACTTATTTGTGTGTTCACTGTGCATGGGTCAAGGACAGAGGACAGCCTTGGGTGTCAATCTACCTTGTTTGAAAGATGATCTCTTATGGTTTTCCCATGGCTAGCTGGCCCATGAGCTTCTGTGGGGATTCTCCCTTCTCTACCTTCCCCCATCTCCCCAGAGAGGTGCTGGGATTACAGATGCACACCGTGTCCCACTTTATATGGGCACTGGGGACCCTGACTCAAGTCCTGATGCTTGCTTTAACTGTGGAGGCCTCTGGCTAGCCTGTGATGGCCATTTGTCACCTGCACTCAGTATATCTCCTGGTATGCTCATAGGAGGAGATGCTGAGTCTTCTTAAGATTGTTTCCACTGCACAGGTCAGTAGAGGTCTACAGAGAGTTCTTGGTGACCAGTGATGGTTTTGGAAAAGGCTGTGAGACCTTGGGTTATCATCTCTGTAATGGGTTCCCTGCGCTGTTTCTGGGCACAGACTGAGACAGCACAGTCTTCCAGTCTACACTCCGTTCACACCCATGCTACTCTCTGTGCCTTTTACTCTCTTGCAGGCAGAGCATAAGACTGACATGAAGCTCTGTACAGGCATTCCCTGTAGCCTCAGGAACAATGGAAAAAAATTCTTCTCTTTCCTTTCCATCCAGATCTACCACAGATGGCACTATAGCAGACAGCTGGGACTTCTGAGTACAGTTGTGAGGGTTGGTCATGGCCCAAGGGGAGGAGAGGCAGATGGAGATGAAGGATGAAGTCTAGTTGTTACTCTGCTTAGCATGGAGGTGGACTAGGAGAGTATGGGCATTGCAAAGCTAACACAGGGATCTGATGATGCTGTATGAGTCTGAGTTCTGTTGCTATAACAAACAAATAAACAAAAACTCAAAAAACCAAAACCAAAACCAAACAAACTGAGGCTGAAAGCTTTATTTAGCTGGCAGTTTTAGGCACCAAAAGCCCAAGATTGACTGGTGAGAGGCCCTTTGTCTGCAGTCCCAACATGCCACCCTGTTGGAAGTATGTATGAAAGGCACAGAACAATCACATAGCAAAACAGGAAGTCGAGAGATTCAGAAGTCAGGTTTGCCAATTACCTAACCACCATCCACTTGGCTCCTCCTCTTAAAGGGCCACCACCTGTCAATACTGGCACACCGGGGACTCAGCTTCTGACACACAAACTTTGGTGACAATCCTCATCTGAGCCACCAAAGAGGGGTCATCTCTACCAGGATCACTGAAGCTCCGCTTGATAGTGGTTTGGATTCAGCCACCTTTTGGCTTTGGAGAGTTTGTTCGAGGCTCTCAGTTTACAGGAAGGCTCTAGGCTACTTCCTGTGAGTGTTTGCTGTCTCAGGAAGCAATTGAGATGTGGGGATTAGGATTTTCATTCCAACCTTCTGATCAGATCAAGTTTTTTTTCTAACAGGCTCTGTCCAAAGAGCCCCTGAACAGCAGGGAGCTGTAAGCAGTGAGCTATTTGTAAAAGAAAAAAATAGACATTTTCTTTCCTGCTTGATTCTCTCCCTCTCTTCATGCATTTTCTCGCTTTCGGCTTTACTTTCCTCGGCTCGGTTTAAACATTCTCAGGCAAAGTAAGGACTGATCTCAGTTCCTGTCATCACAGTAGTGACAGACAGGGATTTCTGAGAGCTCAGGTCCCCTGGGGAAGCTTCCAAACTTGTAAAGCAATATTGAGCTCTTGCTGGCTCTAAAGAGCTGTCTCAGGCAAGCCTCTCTTCCTCTCGCCTCCTCCTAGGCTGAGGCCACACAGGGCTGCATGTGAGAAAGGCTTTGTTCTTTAGAACCAGAATGTGTTACTTTTCTGCCTAAGACCTTTTCTCCCTGTCACAGATGACTTTCTTGTCTCTAGAATTTTCTTGGGGGGATGCTATGTCCCCTCACCCTCCACAAGTAGACAGAGGGTGTCTTAGTCAGGGTTTCTATTCCTGTACAAAACATCATGACCAAGAAGCAAGTTGGGGAGGAAAGGGTTTGTTCAGCTTACACTTCCACATTGCTGTTCATCACCAAAGGAAGTCAGGACTGGAACTCAAGCAGGTCAGGAAGCAGGAGCTGATGCAGAGGCCATGGAGGGATGTTTCTTACTGGCTTGCTTCCCTTGGCTTGCTCAGCTTGCTTTCTTATAACACCCAAGACCACCAGCCCAGGGATGGCACCACCCACAAGGGGCCCTCCCACCTTGATCACTAATTGAGAAAATGCCCCACAGCTGGATCTCATGGAGGCATTTCATCACCTGAAGCTTCTTTCTCTGTGATAATTTCAGCCTGTGTCAAGTTGACACACAAACCCAGCCAGTACAGAGGGTATTATTTCAGGCATCCCCAGAAGCTTACAAATAACTGTAAGTTACACAGCAAGTGGGGAGTCTGACTCGCCACTTCTCCTTAGCTGCAGCCATCACTTGGACACAGCCCAGAATCACCTGAAGGACTCTCCACTGGGCATTGTCTCCATCAGATTGTCCCGGGGTGGGGGGGCAGTTTCTTGGTTTTCTAATTGATGTAGGAAAGCCTAGCCCCCTGTGGGAGGTGCTACCCCTCTCCCTGGCAGGTGCTCTTGGCTTATATAAGGAGCACAGGCCAGAGGGAGCAAGCCTGTAAGTAGTGTCCCTTCATAGTTTCTGCTTCAGGCTCCTGCCTTGACTTCCTGCTGTGACTTCCCTCAGTGATGGGCTGTGACACCGAAGTATAAGCCAAATAAACCTTTTCCTCCCCCGAATTGCTTCTTGTCATGCTTTTTATCATAGCAACAGAAAAACAAACCAGGGCACCATCCTAAGAATCTCTTTACCAGGCATGATGGTGCACACCTTTAACCCCAGCACTGGGGAGGCAGAGACAGGAGGATCTCTGTGACTCCAAGGCCCGCGTGGTCTACAGAGTGAGTTGTAGAACAACTAGGGCGACACAGAGGGACCCTGTCTCAAAAACAAAAACTAAACACAACACAAAACAAAACACCAGTGTTTGGGGGGACTGAGGAGATGGTTCAGTAGGTAAAGTGTTTACCACAGCAACATGAGAGCCTGAGTTTGGTCCCCAGGCACCCATGTAAAAAGTCAAGCATGATGATGCTTATAATCCCAGCTCCAGGAAGGCTGGGATCTCTGGAGTTGGTCAGATTCTGGAAGTCCCAAGTCCCAGTGAGAAATCCTGTTTAGGACGACAACGCAGTGGGCTAACTAAGGCTGACATCTGAGGTTGGCATCTGGCTTCTACATGCACGCATACACATGTGCCCTCACACCTCTATGCATAAGCAGAGATTCCACACATGTATATGTAAATCCATATATCCTCCTGCATGCGCACGTCACACACACACACACACACACACACACACACACACACACACATTGCATTGATGGTGCAGGTGCCTGATTTTCTGAGATCACTGACTTTTAACTGTTTGACACAATCTAGAATCACCTTTGAAGAGAGCCCCTGTGAGGGACTGGCCTGTGGGCGTCTGGGTGGTGATCATCTTGCTTATACTGAGGCTGGAAGACCCACCTGTTGTGGGTGGCAGTATTCCCTGGGTTTGGGGTCCTAGACTGTATAAATGGGGGATGGGGCGCCGGACACAAGTAAGCAGGCCTCCATTGCTCTCTGCTCTTGAGTATGCGTGTCACATGACTGGCTGCTCCAAGTCCCTGTCCCCTTGACTTCCCCATTGTGATGGACTGTAACTGACAGCTTTAAGCTAAAATAACCCTTTTCCCCATAGATTATTTATGCTAGGGCATTTTATCAGCATTAAGAATGAAACGAAGACAGCCCCCTATCTTTTAAAATAACCCTGTAAGATATGAATGCAATTCTCCCCATCTGTCAGGTGTGAGAGATTGAGGGCCAGGAGGTATAAATAACTAGTTCAGTGTCAGGTCTAGGCTGTGAACCCAGGCCATTACGTGTAAAACTCATCTTCCAGACTTATCATTCCAAGAAGGGTGCAGGCCTCATTGTTGTTTTTATTTCCTGTTGGGCCTTGACCCCAGGAGGCTTGGTTTCCAGCCCTGCGTGTCTCAGAAGGGCTGAACTGTTGGTGTAGGAGCCTGTGCACTCTCTGTTCTTTTGAGACTGGATCTCAGGCATCCCAGGGAAACATCAGACTTACTATGTAGCCAAGAGTGACCTTGAACTTGGGACCCTCCTGCCCTCACTTTCTGCATTCTGAGGGGTAATAGATCTGCTTCACCATGCACTGTTTATTTGGCCCTGGGGATGGAACCCAGGGTTTCCTGTACGGTAGGTTGAGTACTGTACCAAATGAGCTATATCTTCAACCCCAAGCTCTATCCTTGAGAAGCTTCTGTTTTAGGGGCTGGTTAGTCAGTGCTGGTAGTTTACCAGTCAGGGTCCCATCAGAACGGTGAGAAAGGGCTGTGAGGTTTGTCATCAGCGACTCAAAGGCAGGCGCTAGTTAAACAGACCACTGTGGCTTATCTCCCAGGGGTTTCCATGCTAGAAGCCAGGTCTCCAATGCAAACACATCAAAGGCCATGTACCTTAAATGGGTGAGAGGTGATTAGCTTATAGAGAGACCTGCGATGGTTTATATATGCTTGGCCCAAGGAGTGGTACTATTAGAGGGTGTGGCCCTGTTGGAGTAGATGTGGCCTTGTTGAAGTAGGTTTATCACTGTGGGTGTGGGCTTTAAGACCCTCACCCTAGCTGCCTGGAAGTCAGTCTTCTCCTAGCAGCCTTCCAATAAAGATGTAGAACTCTCAGCTCCTCCTGCACCATGCCTGCCCGGATGCTGCCATGCTTCCACCTTGATGATAATGGACCAAACCTCTGGACCTGTAAGCCAGCCCCAATGAAATGTTGTCATTTTAAGAGTTACCTTGGTCATGGAGTCTGTTCTTGGCAATAAAACCCTAAGACAAGACCCCATTCAGGAAATAGGTGGGTGACTATCTCATACATGTGTCCCAGGGGGCACATAACTGGATTAATTATCACAGTGGTGGAAGGGCCGCTGTCAACAGAGGCCGTGGCCTGTGCTCAGTCCCTTCTGCACAGCTGGTTCCCGTTCTATTTATTCTTCTTCCCTGACTGGACCGGGCCAGATAGATCTCACCAGATACCGTATCGTGTGGACTTCCAGATGATACTGGGAGCCAAATTAAACCTCTTTTCTTGATAAAGCATCAAGCTGCAGGCATTGTGTTATAGCAACGAAAAGTAGACCAAGGAGATAGCGATGATGGAGGAATCAGAGCTGTGATATCAGGCTGCAGCCGCCTGAGGCTGCTGGGATAGAGGAAGAGGGGTGATGGTGAGTCTAGGGTCTAAGTGTCGGGAGTGAAAGCCAGGGCTCCTTACCCAGCAGGAGCTGGGCCCATAGAGGAGACACAGCTACCAGAGAGAGGGGACATATTTCTCATCTCTATTGGGACACCTAGTTGTCTGAGACATCCTCATAGGAGTTAACAAGGGAGTCTGGCTCTGAAAGCAAAGGGGTCCCAGATGTAGCCCAAACAGGCCTCCATCAATCTCTCACTAGCTTGTCTTCTTCCTTCTTCTCCGCCCCTGCTTCTTCCTAATTGCTAACAACACAGGCACCAGGAATCTTGGCTGAGGCTCCTCATCAGAGCTGCCTTCTCTCCCCAGCAGAGAGACAAATGAAGCTGCAATTTTGGTGTGACTTTGATTTCAAAATTGGATTCTGTCCCGCAATAATACACCTCAGATCCTCGGCCCTCGCTCCCTCGCCCCCTCCCTCCCTTTAGGACGCCACTTTGTCCCCTCCTGTCGGTAGACAGATGGGAGCCCAGCAGAAGAAATCTGAAGACACGGAGATGAAATTGCACAGGGAGGGGCTTCTTTCTAGGGTAGTGAATTATTCAGGCGTTCTAATGGCTTACCCAGCGCCAGGCCTGCCTCGAGCCCGGCGAGTGCTGTCCGCAGTGCTGAAGACGGCTGCAACTACCTGACTCTGTTTGTTGGGAGAGAACCTAACCTATTATGCCTGGGAGCTGTCCTTAGAGGCTCAGGAGGACAAAGAGGGCAGTTGTAAATCAGATGGTTCTGGGAGGGAGGAAGGGAAGGGATGGAGGGGTGAGGAGAGAAGGAACCTGGTCTGCCCTGCTGAAGGGATGCTTTCCTACAGACTCTAGGTTTTGATTGTCTTGTGAGTTCTCTAGCCTAGTGCTTGCTGCTGGCCTGCAAGTGGAGTGAGGCCTGCAGTTCTTTCATAGAACCCTAGTATAGACTTGTAGCCACATCGTGCCTCTCTAAAGAAAAGCTTTGGGGCTGAGAACCTGATAAAGCAGCTTCACAGTGCACAGAGGCTGCTCCACTGTTGACTGAACAAGTCTTGCTTGCAGGCGAAGTGGGCAGGTCCCAGGTCCCATCAAAGATGGCAATGAAAACAAAACCTGGCCAGACACAGAGGGTCCCACTCCTGAGAGTCAGAGCATCGGCGTTGGCGAGTCATTTAAGGGTGACTGCTGCCCTGCCCATGCTGATGACTCTGTGTGGCGCTGTTTGACCTGTCCCAGCCTCAGTTTCCCTTTCTGTAAAACATAAATGAAAATAATCCCAGGGCTTGTGAGACAGCTCAGTGGGCAAAAGAGATAGCAGCCAAGACTGTTGACCTGGAACCCATCTTCTGGTGGAAGGACAGAAGCAGCTCGTATAAATTGTATGCCACGCGGGACACCTGTGCGCACCCGCACACACACACTAATAACAAACAAAATAATTTCCACTTGTACAGCCCCTTTGTAAGTGGGTTAGCAATGTCTATATGACAGCTAGGGCCAACAACCTGGGCTTAGCACCCCATATAATGAAACAAACCCCAGAGAAAGTGTCTCTCTCCAGATGACAGCCTGGATTTGTCACTGTCACCCCGTCCCAATCTATCCTTAGAAATCAGAAAGATCAGGTCAGCATGGGGACAAGAAGGAAGGGTGCTTGAAAGTTGATCTGCCTGTGCTATCCCAGATCTTCCTTTGCTCTTCTTTAATGCAGAGATAACAACAAATTCAATTGCCAACAGCTCCACTGGGAAAAAAAAATCAATGCTCAGGGCGTCCTGTCGGACAAAACACCTGCCTGACTCACCTCCTGCTAAAGTCTAGAAAAGCTCTCTCTCTCCATGTCTCTGTCTCTCTGTGTCTCTTTCAGTATTTCTGTGTCTCTCTGTGTCTCTTTCTGTCTCTCTGTCTGTGTCTGTGTGTGTGGTGTGTCGAGGCCAGTAATCAGTTCAAATTTAAAGAACTAAACACACACACACACACACACACACACACACACACGTAACACACATATTTGCAAATATATGTGTATATATGTTTATAATACTCCACATACTAGAAGGTATAAAAGTAACTAAGAGTTAAACTCAGCCCCCCTGCCTCTTAGCCCCCATGCCTCTTAGCCCCCCTGCCTCATAGACTTGTAAGTTAATTTACTTACTGCAAGGGCATCGACAACTGACTGTCATCAGCTATAAGGCAGAGAGCCATATCAATGTGGGTCACGTTTGTCACCTTTGTCCTGAGATTTGAAATCACTCAGGACAAAGGTCTAAAGACACAGTGGTCCTTGAGACAGCAATCGGGAGACACATCCACCTCCAGTCAGTACTGATGTCTGCCCTAGGCCTTTTAAGGATACTCCAGGACAGGGAGAGGAGAGGGCAGGAGGGGGGAAGGGGGAGAGAGGAGTCAGATCAGAACTGTGGAAACAAAGATGGTAAGAAGACCTGAAGCTGGGTCTCTGGGGATGAGGCTGTGCCCTGTGAGTGGAGAAGCCAGGATCCTCAAGCGTCCAGGTCCCCGAAAGAGATTTACCTCTTTCTGACAAGTGAGGTGGAATATTTTCCTCTAGAATTTTTAGTTTTCTTCAACAAAACAAAACAAAAAACCCAACCAACCAACCAACCAAACAAACAAAACTGCCTGAGACATCCTGGTATCTCGGGAGAGCATCCTTTTCTCTCCCCTCTCTCCTCATTCCCCATCTCTTTTTCTTCTTTTGTTATTTTTGAGACAGGCTGGCCCCAAACCCACTATGTGGCTAAGGCTAGCCTTGAGCTCCCAATCCTCCTGCCTCTACCTCCGACTGAGACCGCAGGCAGATGCCACCATATCTTCCTACTTCAATGGCTTCTTAGTTCCCACCTCCAGCAGTTCTAGGACTGTCCATCAGCCTTCACCTTGACTTTGGTTGAAGTTTGACATCAGGAACGGGGGTGTGAGTTCGAAACTTGTCACTCTGGATGATTGTCATATTGGATGATGAGAGTCATCTTTGACTTTCCTTTCTCTTGGGTCCTGTGCATCCTACCTTAATCCCACCCTGATTACATAGGCTGTGGCAATGGAGGGGTCTGTTGCTATGGTTCCATCAAGGGCTTTCACACCTGGGATTTCTTTCTTCCCTTTCCCTATTCTCTTTCTCTCTCGCTCTCCATCCCTCTCTTTCTTTCATTAGCATATATAAATTTTTTGTTTTTTTAAAAGATTTACGTGTGTGCGTGTGCGTGTGTGTGTGTGTATGTGTGTGTGTGCGCGCGCGCACATGAGGGTAGGTACCTGCAGATCCAGATGAGAGGGTGGATCCCCTATAACTAGAATTACAAGTAGTCATGAGTCACCTGCTATGAGTGCTGGGATCCAAACTCAGGTCATCTGCAAGAGCAGCAGCTGAGCTGTCTTCTGTCCCACATGGAGGCTTCCTAGTGATGTCTACACACACACACACACACACACACACACACACACACACACATACACACACACACACATACACACACACATACACACACACATACACACATACACACACACATACACACATACACACACACATACACACACACACATACACACACACATACACACACATACACACATACACACACACATACACACACACACATACACACACACATACACACACACACATACACACACACACACATACACACACACACACATACACACACACACATACACACACACACATACACACACACATACACACACACATACACACACACATACACACACACACATACACACACACACACATACACACACACACATACACACACACATACACACACACACACATACACACACACACACATACACACACACACATACACACACACATACACACACACATACACACACACACATACACACACACACATACACACACACACATACACACACACATACACACACACATACACACACACACATACACACACACACACATACACACACACACATACACACACACATACACATACACACACACATACACACACACACATACACACACACATACACACACACATACACACACACACACATACACACACACACATACACACACACATACACACACACATACACACACACATACACACACACACATACACACACACACATACACACACACATACACACACACATACACACACACACATACACACACACACATACACACACACACATACACACACACACATACACACACACATACACATACACACACACATACACACACACATACACACACACGTACACACACACACACGTACACACACACACACACACACAGAATCTGTACAGTCTGTAACTTGATCATCTTTCCATCTATTGACTTTCAAACCTTCCTTCCTTCTCTTCCTAGAGGATGTGAAACACCCACCTGGGTATTTCCAGGCCATTTCTGATGCCTCCCCTGCAGAGTGTCCATTCAGTTTCTGTGTTAATGAAAGCACCTGTTCTTTTTTGTATTTATTGTTTTCTGTTTTTATACATCCTTGATATGAATGTCCGGCCACATACATAGCTTGCACAGGCTCCCCCATCCTGTGAGCCGTCTTTGCGGTCTGTTAATTCTTCCCCTTGTGGGACAGAAGCTTTTAAGCTCCGCACAGTGTCAGTTCCTCCTATTGTTCCCGAGCCTCTGGAGTCCATTCAGAAAGCATTTGCTGTGTCTGGGTCTGGAAGCGTCTTCCCTTCATTTTGCTCCTGTAGACATAGGCTTTTGCTCCAGTAGCTTTTTTTGCACAAAGTGGGAGGGGATCTTGGGTCTTCTATATGTGGAGACCCAGATTCCCCTGCAAGTCTTCCTCCTCCCTCCCCTTCCTCCTCTTCCTCTCTTCTTCCTGCTTCCTTCTTTGTCTTCCCCATTGCCTCTTCTTCCTCCCCTCTTCCTCTCTTTCTCTTCTTAGACGGAGTCTTACCTTGTATCCCAAACTGTCTAGAGATCACTATCTGTCCCAGGCTGGCCTTGAACTCATGGCAATCCTGTATCAGCCTCCTGCAAGCTAGAATGGTAATATGAGCCCCCCACCTCTGGTCTTCCCGGCATGGCTTCCTGTCTTGGCCTACAAGCCCCAGGAACTTGGCCTTTTCTTCCATCTCTGACTTTAACCTCACCCGCTTCCTGCACACCTCTCTCTCAGCTCCAGCCCCAGGTGTCTTTATCTTCCCTTTCTTCCCCTCCCCACTAAGGTAGGAAATCTAAGGGTGCATGCCGTGTTCTTGTCTGCTGAATTTTGGCATCCCTCATCTACAGACAAAGACTAGGGATGAATGTTCCTTCGATGACCGGTTCTGTTCTTGGTGTGTCCTAACCAAAAAAAAAAAAAATCCATCGGTCCAGGAGGCTTGCCAAACACTGTTCCATTTTCGGACTTTATTTGAAAAGGTTAACCATTTTGCAAGAGGAAAAGAAAAATAGAGCATGTGCACTGCAGGGTAAACAAATTAATCCTTCTTTAAAGATCGGAGACACGGCCTACCGAAATACCGCAGGCCAATCTCAGGAACGTGTCAACAAAAGATCAAGTGGTGGCTCGCTCGAGGGGAAATCGATTTGGAGGAAAAAAAATCCACATGAATCTTTAAACCGAGTGCTGAGTTCCACATCCAGCCACAAGCCTGATTCAGGACATTGGCTCTGACCTTGATGCTCCTTCCCTGGCTCAGTTTGGTATGCTCTTGGGGGTGTTGTGATCATAAAAAAGAGAAAACGGCGTGAGAATATGTTCCATGGGGTGTGGGGGAAGGAGCCTCAGCGGGTCCATGCCGAGACATCCCTTCCCCGTGAGGGACCAGTATAGCATAGAGTTTACCCAGGGCCCAGGGAGGGGAGTTAAGGGGGTAGTAGAGGCAGAGAAAGGCAGAGAGAAGGAGAGAATAGAGAAGTAGAGGCCGGCCATGAGCACGTGGAGAGAGGGGGAAGGGGAGGGAGAATGGAAAAGCCCAAGAGGGCAAGAGAGAAGTTAAGAGAGTAAGAGAGGCAAGAGAGAGAGAGAGGAGGGGCAAGAAACCCCTTTTATAGTGGGCCAGACCTACCTGGCTACTGCCAGGTAACTGTGGGGAGGGGCATACCTGACTGTTGCCAGGTAACTATGGGGAAGGGCATACCTGACTGTTGCCAGGTAACTGTGGGGGTGGAGCTTAGACCGAATCCTAACGGGGGGAGGGGCGGGCAGAGGTATCCCTAGCTTGTCAAGTGCTAGGTGATAGGACATTGTAATCGATCCCCTTTCTCTTTTCACCCCACATACGGCACCTCCATCTATGAGGCTGGTGCTACCAGAACCCTGGTCAACAGCTGTGCAAACGGAAGCTCAGAGCTCCACACGTTCATAAGAACAACTGAAGCTGTAACCACTGGGCCAGGGTGGTCTGACTCAAGATCAGCAGGCTCCTTTTTCATCTCATTCCCCTGACCCCATGGGCAGTGTGTCTGTCCCTTGCAGCGAAGACAGCTGATCTGCAGGACCTGGCACACAGATGACACCCCAGGGAAAGAGAGGACTCATTCAGAGGAGTGTAGCTCTGGGCAGGTGGATACTTTCCTTTCTAATGGTGGGTTTGGCTTTGTACCTCTGTTAGGAGAATTATTGTCTCTGTCGCTCACCCTCACAATCCTTACCTCTGTGGAGGACACTGGTAGGATTAACCCAGCAGCCTTTGCAGTTTCATGTCCAATCTTTTTGCCCTGTTTTTGTAGTAACCTTGATATTAATAGCAACAATGGCATTATTTATGATTTTAAGAAAGGACACAGGAGGGCATCTATGAGAGGTCTATAACCATCCTCATAGTTAACAATAGACACATAAAAGCTTTGCCCCAAATATGAGACCAGGCCTGATGTTTCCTTTGGCCATGCCCAGCTACATAGTATTTATAAAGGTCTTCCCTGTGGCAACATGATAACGAGAAAGACCTACAGTTGGGGAAGAAAGAGATACGGCTCCAGTTTTGTTTCCAGGTGGTATGATCATGTTGTAGATATTCCTGGCTGTAGACTAGAAGTCATGAAATTTGCGGGGTTATAGGAAGAAAGGTGATATAAACATTTTAATTGTACTGTCATTTACTGGTGATAAGTAGTCTAGGGAAGGTGGGTTTGGCTGCTTAGCCTATGGGGAGAAAGGTGTGTGGATGTGTGTGTGTGTGTGTGTGTGTGTGTGTGTGTGTGTGTGTGTAAAGGTGGATGTAGTTGGCCTGTGGGAGGTGGGCATGACTTAGCCTGTGTGTGTGTGTGTGTGTGTGTGTGTAAAGGTGGATGTAGTTGGCCTGTGGGAGGTGGGCATGGCTTAGCCTGTGAGGAAGTAGGCGTGGCTTTCCCTGTGGAAAGTGGGTGTGGTTTAACCTTGGGAGGTGGGCATGGCTTAGATTATGTGTGGAAAGAGGTGGGTGTGGCTTAACCTGTGGGAATTGGGCGTGGCTTAGCCTTGGGTGGTAGGCGTGCTCAGCTCTGAGGCTGTCCTAGGTTTTAGTGTGTGTCTCTATCTGGAAACCGTTCAGTAGAGTTGGGAGAATGCTTGCCAGGACTAGCGAGGTGATGCCAGTTCTGGACTGTAGAGCGACAGAAAGCACCAAGTGTGGTTAGCGGAATGAGTTCTGATGTCCTTTTCAGTCTCAAAGGACTGACTGGCCTGTGGCTCCAGGCCATAAAACAGAGAATAAAGGAATTCAGGGAAGAAGGGCTGTGGCGTTAGAAGCAAGGAGAATCAGCGAACAAGAACAAGTTCCCATTAATTATTTTGACAGTGTCCACTCAGAAATGCACAGCAGGCCCACGTCCCTGCAGCCGGTGCTGCGGCTCATTTCTTCGTGGCAAAGCAGATGCCGTTGGCCAGAGTCAGCTTAAGAGCAAAGCCTCAGGGAGGGAGGGGACGCCACCTGGGGTGAGTGCTGGAGCTTGGTCAGGCTCAGCCACCTCATGAATACCAACTAAGCTGCCTGAGTGTCTGGAAAAGTTTGGAGGTCGAGAGAGGCTGTGGCATGCAGATGCAGCTCCTGGACTCAGTGCTTCCGGCTTGGTTTCCTTCCCACCTCAGGAGCAGATCTCACAGGTCACCGAGATGTGAATATTGGGATCCGGTGCCATCCTGGTAGGACACTTTGTTTTGCTCAGAGTTTCAAAAACACAAGTGACCACCAGCTCTCAGGTGGTCTGACCTGAGGACCGTCACCTCTCCCGGAGCTTTGGAGAGGCAAAGCCATTTGCTACACTGGGAGATTGTCAGGTACATTTTGCAACAATTCTATCTTTTCGGAGACTTTTCAAGTCCGTAAGCTAAAAAACTGTCAAATCCAGAATATTTCACATCAGTGTAGGGTTGAATGCTGTAGACTCAAAGTCACAACATCTTTAGCTGGGTGGACTCTATCTCACATTCAGTCCCAACCAGGCTGGTCCCTGCCTAGTTTCTGAGATCGGGGTGTTCAAGATGGTGTGACTGAAGACAGCCACATGGATAGGGGACAAGGATGGGAGGGAATAGGTAGACTTTAGACTTATAAAAGCACCTGCTGGAATGGAGGCTGATGATATTGTTAGAGGAAGATTCTTCTCCTTGTGTGTCTTTTGTCTTTTTGAATGTTTTTTTGAGATTTTATTTTATGTATATGAGCAGTGTTTGCCTGAATGTATGTCTGTGCACCACCTGCATGCAATGCCATCTGAGGCCAGAAGAGGGCGTCAGATTCTTTAGAGTTGGAGTTACAGTCCTGTGTGAGCCACCATGAAGGTGCTGGAAATTAAACCTGGGACCTGGGTCTTCTGCGACAGCAGGCTGTGCTCTTAACCTCTGAGACATCTCTCTAGCCTTGTGTTTTTATCTTGAGTACTATTACTGATCCCAGAATCCAGGCCAGTGCCTGACCATTCCATATGTCAGTCAGTTGAAAGGGGGAGGGGATCAGTAGACTTATTTCTTCTTTTAAAGGACTCGACTTAAGTATTAGCTGTATTACAAATGCACAATGGCATTACAAATATCACAATGGCAGGGATTAGTCACTTGCTTGTGTTTAGCTGCAAGGGACTCTGGGAAATGTAGTCTTTTGTCTAGCTGGCCAATTGTGGTTGTTTGACTCAGAATGACCCCCATATTTGAATGTTTGGTTCCTAGTTGGTAGACTGTTTAAGGATTAGGAGGTGTGACCTTGTTGGAGGAGGTGTGTCACTGGGGTTGGAGTTTCAAAAGCCTATAGTAGGTCCAGTCTCTCTCTCTCTCTCTCTCTCTCTCTCTCTCTCTCTCTCTCTCTCTCTCTCTCTCTCTCCTCTATGAGATTGTCATGGACTAAACTTTTGAAACTACAAGTTCTCAATGGGATGTTTTTCTTTATAAGTTGCCTTTGTCATGGTGTCTCTTCACAGCAATAGGACAATAACTAAGACATGCATGTCCTACTGAACATCTTATGGAACAAAGTAGAAGAGAAATTGTGAGACAGAAAAGCAGAACTTTCTGCAAGTTATTCTGAAGGATCAATTCTACCCCTAGAGAAATATCCTAAGATGATTCCTAAAAGAGGGAAATAGTTTGTGTACGATGCCTAGAACAGGATGGGGCCAGTATTAAGTCTGTTGTTTACTTGAAGTTTTGTTTGTAACCACAACAATGATAGATACAAGGGTGAGTTAGAAACATGATAAACTGTACATGAAGAGTAGAACTCAATTTGCACATCAAAATTAATGTTCCTGAGACCCATGGGAATCGAGGGACAGCTACTCATCCATCCATCTGTCAACCTACTCATCCATCCATCCATCCATCCACCTATTTATTTGTGCACTCATTTGTCATCCATCCATGTCTCTCTATTCATCCATCTACCCATCTATCCATTCACTCATCTACTTATCCATCCATCCACCTATCTATCCACATATTTATGTACTCATTTATCCATCTATCCATCCACCCATCCATCTGTCCATCCATCCATCCATCCATCCATCCAACCGTCCGTCCGTCCGTCCGTCCGTCCATCCATCCATCCATCCATCCATCCATTCATCCATCCATCCACTCATCCATTCATTCATCCACATATCTACACACTCATCTATCTATCTATCTATCTATCTATCTATCTATCTATCTATCTATCTATCCATCCAATCATCCATCTAACCCTCCACTAATCCATTCATCCATTCATCCATCACCCATCCATTATTCAATTAGTATGAACTGAAACTGTCTTAGTTGGTGGAAGAAGGACAAATACAATCCTTAATCTCTTGGCACTTTTGTTTAGTGGGAGAAAAAGATACATTTATGAGTGTCTGGACAGCCTCTCTTAGTGTTATGGCAGGGACAGTAGAGCATCGTTGGAGACTAGAAGGTCCATTTGGAGCCTCTCCCTCTTCCTTTGTGGGGACAATTTTCTTAGGTAACAATGAAATCCAGCTGCAGAGAGCTCTCCCTTGGCTCATATGATTAATTGTTCTGTGGAGTTTGTGTGCCCTAGGAAGGCCCCTCCACCAATGACTGATAAAAGCTGAGGGACAAACACCACTCACTGGAAATACAATGAGACAGGGCTCTCATGCCACTGAATGGGGCCTGGCTGCTCCTGGAGGGAGACTTAAATAAAGCTGCCTCCTCTGTCTATCTTCCCCAATCTCTGCCTGAACGTCCTGGATGGCCTCCCGTGATAGCATGGGGGTGGCATGTTCACTCAAGGGTTCACATGTAGAAGTTGGTCTTTAATGAGGTGGTGGGGTTTAAAAGAGAGGGAGCCTAGTGGAAGTTATTGGGAGTGATGGCCTCTAAAGACATTGAGGTCTATCTCTTTATACTTGCTGGTTCATCCCCTCTGTTATAAAAGGAGCTAGCCTGGTCCCTTCCCCTAGCTGATTTCCTGTCTGGAAATGGAATCTCTGGCTCCTATACATATTTTCTTTATGATACTACACACTGTTAGGCCCTTCCAAGAGGCCATCCCATCTTGGACTTTGAACCTCCAGAACCACTTTTCCTGATATAAGGACCCAGCTCTAGACATTGTGTTACAGTAATGGGAAATGGGCCAATATATCTTCCAAATAAGCCTTTCTGCCTAGGTTTTTTTGATTGTTTGTTTGTTTTTGAGATAGGCTTTCTCTGTAGCTCTGACTGTCCTGGAACTCAGTGGCTGACTTTGAACCCCAATCACTGGGATGAAAGGCATGCTCCACCACTGCCCTGCCTAGTCTTAATCTTTGACTCAGGCAGGCAGTAAAGGCTTAGGGAGTGGCTTCTGCCTACCCTTGAATAATGGGGTAGAGACTCTCTGGGTTTCTAGCTCATGTCCCTTCTGTACCAAGAAGGGCAGGCAGGCTTCAGAAGGGAAGGGGCTCAGAAGTCCGAGGAGAAGAAAGACAGCCAGTGTGGCCAAAGGAGGCAATGGGGAAGGCTGGGGCCACGGGATATGGAGGCATCTTGGTTAATGTTGCATTTTCAATAGCAGAGAAATTTCACAGTCACTTAGAAGTTCCTGGTGGGGTGAGAGAGGGTTGGAGTCTGGAAGAGGTCCCCTCAGCCTGGAATTTGAGCGGAGCGATGCACAACTGCGGCACGTTGATGTGAGGGCCTCAGGAAGATCATTTATGAAGGTGGGGCTGGAGGGCGGAGGGAACCCGTGCCTCGGAGAAGCCGCTAAAAATATAAAAATGAGCGAAACTGGTCTTGAGTCCCTTCTTTGCCTCCTGGTGGTTGTATCACCCTCCTCAGGTGAGGTAATTAGCGCACTTGTTACTTTTTTTTTTTTGTCAACTTGTCCCAAACTAGGATCATCTGGGAAGAGGGAACTTATGCTGGGAAAATGCCTCCATCAGATTGGCCCATGGGTACCTGTTCGCTCAGTCCACTGTGGGCGGAGCCATCCCCTTGGCTACTTGGGCTCCATTAGAAAGGTGGCCAAACAGGAGCCTGGAGAGTAAGCCAGTAAGCACACCTCCTTCCTCCGTGGCTTCTGCTTCAGTTCTTGGCTCCAGGTTTCTGCTCTGCTCTCCCTCAGGGATGGACTGCGACCTGGGAATTGTAAGAGAAAAATAAGCCCTTTCTACCCACCCCATTGGTTTTGGTTACAGCATTTAGCATAGCAACAGAAAACAGACTAGGGCAAGTAGCTTCTCTGGAGTGCTCTTTCTTCCTTTTATTCCTCTAACTCTCTTCCCGTTTCCCTCCTCTCCCTGTCTCTCCTCCCACCCCCTTTTATTTTGAGACCAGGTCTCACTCTGCTGTTGTCATCGGTGAGTATGAAATGACCTTCTAAGGCACGTGCGTTGAATGTTTGTTTCCAAGCTGGTGGCGCTATCTTGGAAGTTTCTGGGGCCTATTTTGGAAGGGGGGTCACCGGGTCACATGCTTAGGGACCTCTCCTGCCTGTCCCTTGCCCATCTTGCTCCACGTTTCTCGTTCACCACAAGGTGAAGTGTTAGCTTCTGCCATCTGCTCCAGCTTCTGAGGCATGTAGGACAACATAGCTTTAAACAAAACCTTCCTCCCTGTGAGTGTCAATGCCACAGTGGTTCAGGCTGGCCTTCAGCTTTAGGTCCTCTTGCCTTTGGCTTCCTGGCTGCTGCTTGCGGAAGATCCAGGTTGAAAGCCACACTGTGAGGACCACGGGCTGCACTCCCCCCACAGCCCTGTATTCCCTTCATAGCATCAACCCCAGTAACCTATCTCTGGCTTTGTATATCAACGTAGGGACCTCCTGCCATTCCCTTCACCCATTTCTTTTATAGTAGGTCGTGTTAGGCTCAAAGGTTACAGGCCAGGCACACCTGATGCAGTCTCTTACAGCTGATGTGAAGGAAATATCAAGCTCTCACCCAGAGAGCCTGTCTGTGAGTCTCCAAGACTCCCCGGGTACCCATGTTCCAGAACGGCAAGAGCCATTCTCATGTTTCCACGAGAGATTATAGACCTCAGGTTGCCAGACTCTGGGACATCAAGAGCTATGGGCAGTGTCGCATACCAGACCTGTATAATGGGTATACTTGAACTAACTGTGCTGCTCCTCCTTTTCATCCTGGGAATGGTACTCCCTCCTGGAAGGCAGGATCCTTCCTGGACAGCCTAGTACAGGCTGAGCTGTGAACTGTTCGTCAACCATGTAACACGGAACATATCCCTTTGACTGTGAATCACTATTCTGCCTCATGGACCTGAACTCCCATGGGAGACACTACTCGTCTGTCTGTCTGTCTGTCTGTCTGTCTGTCTGTCTGCCTGACTGCCTTACTGCCCATGGTGTTAATAACTCTTCTAAGGAAAGTCTTACCCCATAGGTCTCAGTGTCCCCCTAGCTCCCAAAGCCTGAACACTTCCAGGTAGTTTTACATCTTCCCCCCCCCTACACTTTATGGACAAGAAAACTGATGTCCTACAAGACGGGTCACCAGCTCAAGGTAAGGTGATGTGCCACAGAGCAGGGATTTCAACCTGGATCTGTCTGATTTCAAAGCCCTTGGTTTACCCTGCAGCACAGTGGCTGCCAGAGTAAATGAGGGTGGACAGGTATTGCCCAGCTCTGCCCAGCCTGTAATCAGCAGTTAATAAAGCATAGCAATTACGACATTCACCTTGGGTATTTGCAATCCCAGAATGTGACTGGGTCCTTGGGGACAGGTGCATAGCAAGGAGAGGTTTTACATAGCTAAGCAAATGGTGCCGACCCTTCCTTCACTTGCCTTGCCTTTCCTGGCAGGGAGGGGGCATATTGTGTGGATGATACGGCCCCACAAAGTCTGTAGGTGGATGACTGCATCTTCAGGACTATTAGAGAGCTGGGACTGGCTACACAGAAATGAAATCCTCCCACAGAAATGACTTTGGAGATGGTGACTTGCCCTTAAAGGGATGTGGGGGATGGGGTGGGCAGGAATAGATTAGAAGTGTTTGTGGTGAATGACTGCCCACTTGGCATGTGTGGGGAGAGGCTGTGGGCCCATCTGTCTGTTCACAACAGATGTTGAGCACCTACTATGTGCCAGGCACTATGCTCTTGCTGGTGATTTGAGGGTGGATTCTGAGTCACAGTCTTTAGAGAGAGTATATAGCAATGAGCACACCATTCAGGCCAACACTCAGGAGCATAGAGAAGATGGCCAGCAGAGTTTGGGCAGAGGTCCAAAGCTCACAGTAGCACTGAGGGGTGACTATCCTCCCCATTTTGCTAAAGGGGAAACTGAGGCACAGCTTGTGCAGTCATAGGTGGGCACTGCATGCATATGTACATAAACATGCCATGGATTTTTTTTTAACTGTAACAAGAAAAGAACCTTGTTTGGGTTGATTCATGAGTGTGTGTGTGTGTGTGTGTGTGTGTGTGTGTGTGTGTTGGCACATACCTGCTATCCCAGCAGTCAACTTGAGACAGGAGGATGGAGAATTAACTGCCAGCTTGGATTATGGAGTGAGACCCTGTCTCAAAGTTGTCACTTAAGGGCTGGTGATGTGGTATGGAGAACAAGACTGCCTGCTGCCAGGCCTGCTGAGCTAAGTGTGATCCCTGGGACTCACATGGTAGAAGGAGAGAACTTCCACAAGTTATCCTCTGACCTACACACATGCACAAATGTAAAAACAAACCAACCCCCCCCCCAAGTCCTGCAGTTCTGCCAGATGTAGAGGTGCTTCCTTGTAATCCCAGCACTTAAGGGCAGAGGCAGGAGGATTGCTGTGAGTCCTGGGCCAGTTGGTCTGCATGGTGAGTTGCAGGGCTACACAGTAAGAATTATGTCAAAAAGCAAAAGTATGTAAAATGAACAGACAAACACTGTGCACTGCCCTAGTGCAGGATGGGAATTTGCATGCGTGGGAATCTGGCATAATCTACCCTAGATAAAAATCGCTGCTCCCCCTGATCAGCCCTGACTGTCGTGGGTCTCCCTCCCCATCTCTGTTAAATTTTACCTTTAAATCCTCACATAGACCAAAAAGAGCTTTGTCTTCAGGGATGACTCTCAGTTGAAAAGACTTGAGGAGGACTGAGGATAGCCTCGTGCTGTAACCGCCTCCTTCCTCCTCTGTTCTGGAGTGTTCTGTGTATGTGACATGAGTTTATTTTTATTTGTTTGGTGTGTGGTGTCTAAAAGGTCTTGAAAACCACATGAACACTTTAACTGTGTGGCCACCGCTGTCCTGTCAGTAACACTCACCTTGTGATTCTATTGGATTCCATGGACTTCGGACTACTAAGAAGTCTCTGGTAATCATTGCAGGTGCCTACCCTGTGTGATTGTTCTGTGAAGGCTGGGATGCTGTGTTCACCCACTTTCTACTGAGATCTCTTCTTAGTTCTCCTTTGTCTGAGGTCTTAGGTTAATGCCAGTTCTGTCCCTGAAGGGTGCCACCAATTAGAGTTAAAGGAAATGCAGGTGCATGCACATAACATACACACATGCACACAGGTGTACACACATGTACATGTATGTACACACATGTACACGTGCACACACATGCATGCACACACACACATACACGTGCACACACATGCACAAGACATGCACACACATATGCACACACATGCATCCTCCCACACATGCTGCATGCACACACATGCATGTACACACATGTACACAGACATGCACACACACATGTACACACACATGCACACACACCCAGTCATACACAAATATGTTCTTACACAAGTACTCATTTTCTTTTCTTTTTTAAATTTTTATTTAATTTTTACTTACGTGTACACATGTGAATGTAGGTGTCTACAGAAGGCAGAGAAAGGCATTGGAGACACTGGACCTGAAGTTATAGCATTGTTAGCCTTCATGTGGGTACCAGGAATTGAACCTCTGGAAGAGCTGCCATTACTCTTAACTTCGGAGCCATCTCGACACCGCCCCACCCCCACCCCCATTTTTTGTTCTTTAGTATCCATGACTGAGAGAAGCTAAATTAGAGTAAATCAGAGTAGCTGATTTAGGGTAAATTGATTGTAGGTCTATATTCTGTAACAAACACATGACTAAGGCCTTTGAAGGTCAGCAGTGGGCAAATATTGGCAACTTCTTATGACTTGAGCACGTGGAAAGCACAGGCTACCTAGTTTGTGTCTGAAAGTTGAGGTCTTAGGTATACAAAATATTCAGCCACATGGGAGTTCTAAAGAATAAGAACACACACACACACACACACACACACACAGAGTTTAAGAAACAAATGGTATAGTTTATTACCATAATATAAGGCTGGAGCTTGGGGATGGCTTTGTTGGTAAAATGTTTGACAAGCTGAGGACCTGAGTTTAGATCCCCAGGCAAGAATGGTGGCATATACCCACAACCTCAGAGCAGGGATGGAGGTGGCAGGGGCAGAGACAGCAGGTTCCTGAGGCTCACTTCCAGCCAGCCTTGGCTACGTTGATGAGCTCTGGATTCAGCAAGAGACCTTGGTCAGAGGAAAAGGTGGAGAGAGATGGAGAGGTTTCCACACACATGTACACACGCTCATTTGAACATGTTCCTGCACCACACACATGTACAAATACACACACACACACACACACACACACATACACACACACAGGAAATACGAACAGTACTTTCTCAAAGCAATGGGGAATCTCTTCCCATTAGGCGTCCCTCAAGGATCCACCCACCCTCTCAGTGTGGTACACGTGGTCTCCATAGTGGCTTTAAACTCTCTTTTCCGTTTGCAGTGTTATTTTGCATTCCCCTTTATCTCAGCAGCTGAGTGCTGCACCCACCCATGTCTTTCAATCCAAGGCTGAGATTCTGTGTTTCTTGACTTAACTGCTATTTCAGAACCAAACAGCTGTAAGCATCTGCAGCAAGAACAACGCACGTAGCAGGCACGTGCCAGTTCTTCTCCATCTTTCCCCCCAATCAACCCAGGCTTGTTCCAAGCCCTATTTTTGGAAGATATTTGTATGGAGAAAGATTCCCTAAGATTTGCAGAAAACATAAAAAAACCCAGCTGGATGAGTAAACAAGACATAGCCATCTTGAGAATTATGTTTTTGTAAGACTGAAAGGCATTGGTGATACAAAATCCCCAAGGTAGGCACAGCCTGGGTATGTTGGGTGCTGGATAAATATTCAGTTTAGGAAGAAGCTAAAGGGAGACTCAATTAGCTTGAAAGTCATTGAGTGACAGCCCAAGGGAGGTATGAGTTATAATGTTTTTATTTGTTTATTTTATAATAAAAAGGTTTCAGACAGGGCCTCTCTGTGTAGCCCTGGCTGGTCTGGAACTCAGTCTGTAGAGCAGGTTGTCCTCAGACTCACAGAGATCTGCCTCCTGAGTGCTGGGACTAAAAGCAGGTGACATCACTTCCTGACATTGCTTTTTGCTTTGAGTGACACTTGTGGGGTGAACATTTCTAGGCAGACGCAGACAGCCATCTGCTCCCCACACCTCCAGATGATACAATGACAGACCAGAGTCCAGCCTGGGGAATCAATAAGTTTCTTGATTTTTCTAACAGAGGGCGAGTGACAGTTCACTCACAGGAGTCCGGGGAACCTTGACACAGCTGCCTCGCTAGAAGGTCTCACCCAAGTATGGATGGGGACATTCCCATAGCTGTACAGAGGGAGTCTCCCTGCCCTTCAGCTAACCTTCCACAGTCTCTAAACTCTGCCATCCTCTGAGAGATGGCCTGCAGCTGGGGCCAATCTCATGTAAGAGGGTGGGGGAGACTGAGATTCCTGGCAGACATAGATAGAAGCTTGATTATATTATTTTTTTTCTTTTCTCTTTTTCTGAGCAGAAGGAGGGGACTTTCAATGAGTCTGGTGATGACTCAGAGTCACCCTCCTTTCTCTCACATCCCACTGGAATGGATGGAGTACAGGAGAAGAATTTAAGGCCTGATTCAGCTCAGTAGTGCTGTGATTGATTAACAATGTCTGCCATGGGTAATGAAGCAGCAAGTCACAGAATGCATGCTGCTTCCCTATGCCCTCATCTGAAGGACACAGATTCGGTTTGGCTTATGTATACTTTGTTGAGGTGTGGTCTTGATGTCTATTTTGTAATGCTAAGTGTGGCCCCCAAGATCTGGAGTCTGCATGTAGACCTGTGATATATTATTTCTGATTGGTAGATAAAGATGCCAATACCTAGTAGCTGGGAAGTAGAGACATAGGTGGGGTGTAGGCTTCCCAGGCTTGGGGTTGGAGTAGAGGCTTGAGGAGAAGGAAGAGGAAGGAGAAGCTTCCATGGGTTAGGTGAGCTCATGAAAACGTGGCCCTGAGGGCTGGCCAGTTGGAGCTAAGAGCAGCACGGATGAACATAAGTAATAGTTCAGGGTTATCGATAGGAAAGAAGATTCTAATAGCAAGAAGGTAGCTCTGGTGCTGTTTAAAGCTTATATTGTAAATATAAAGGTTGTGTGTGTCTTTTATCTGGGAACCAAATGGCCAAAGGCAGGGTAGAAACCCTGGGTCTGAATTAAAAATTTCTACAATGCTTTGTTCCAATTCGTTTCTCTTGTCTTTAATCTCCCTCCCTCCTTCCTTCCCTCCTTCCCTCCCTCCCTTTTCTTTTTTCTGTGTATTTATCCGCACATATACATGGATATGGAGGGTGGAGGACAACATTTGGGAAGGTCTTCTCTTTCCACCATATGAGACCTGGGGATTGAACTCAGGTCATCAACTTGCTGGCAGACCCCTCTACCCACTGAGCCATCCCGCCAGCCCTCTATTCTCTCTCCCAGAAATGACTTCTCATCTCCTCAGCCAACGACGCAAATCCTCTGTTCATAGTTCCCGCCTCCTCCAGGGAGAATGGAACTCCTGGTGCTTTCCTCTGACAGTTTCCAGTGGCCGTGTTGTTGAATGGATAGTTTCATGAAGTCTGACCTTCTCTGCATGCTAATCCTTTGTGAATCTTCTTTCCAACCTTAGGCTCCTTCTCTTTGCTCTCATGCAAAGGTCTTGGAACTGGCCCTTCCCTCTACCTACTGCTTCCTTCTGCTGGATAGCCACATAGTTAGCACCTTAGAAACCATTAAGGTCTCCCCTGAAACCACACTTCCATATGTATCCACCCCCAAGGCCCTGTCATTGATTCTGCCTTTGGCTTCCTAGCCAGCACTATGTAGCTGTGCTTCCTACTGCAACTTCATCAATAGCAGACACCAGGGAGTAACTAGCAAACCTGCCCACAACATTTTAATTTGATGGAAAATCCATTGGTTTTTTTCCCTCCCATGCTAAATCCCAGCTTTCAGGACACTGAGGCAAGAAAGAACTTGAGCTGGAGGCCATCCTGGGCTACATAGCAAGAACATGTCTCAAAAAGATTACATATATATATATATATATATATATATATATATATATATGAAACATATTTTTTGTTGTTGTTCTATGAACTATGCCTACAGTCTGTATTGAGGTCCAACTGGGGAACAAGGTGGTAGTGAGGGCTGTCAGGATTACCGTGGAGGACGGGGTGTTCCATGACTGTGCATACACTCCCCCTCCAGGATCCCCATCTTTCCATAATGGCATCCTGTCAAGGGAGTCAAGTGCATTAATACCGCTGGGCATTGTTGAGGGACAGGTGACATCTCTTGCTATGATGGAGCAGGAAGAAAATGGCAACCCTCCTCTCGCATCCTTCAGTGGTGTGGTGGCAGGGCTATGGGACAGTGGTGAGGGTCTTCTCCATGCCAGCATCCAGACACCGTTGACAGATACCCACAGCTGCATGCGGTCTCACAGGAGGCAGGGCAGCTTGGGATGCTGCCTGCTGATGTAAGTCTAACCCTTGCTGGTAGATCTGTTTCCTCAAGGTCTGTCTTGCAAGCGATTCTCTTACAGGCACGCGCCTTTTCTTGTTCCACAGGATTTCTGGCTCTGCCTTGGAGAGAAATGGTTGTGGAGTTCTGTCCCAGAGGTTCACACACAAAGGTGGTCACTTGGCAATGTCACTTTGTGTTGGCTGAGCTGGAAGAGAGCAGGGCCAAGGACTGACCGGGGGAAAGCCTTGAGGTGTATGTAATAAGCATTCCCAGACACAGCAGTGGATACAACGAGTCAGATCTCAGACTGACCAGCAAGCTAGCTAGCTTGCTTGCTTGCTTCCTTCCTTCCTTCCTCTTTCCTTCCTTCCTTCCTTCCTTCTTCCCTCCCTCCCTCCCTCCCTCCCCTCCCTCTCCCTCCCTCCCTTCCTCCTCCTCCTCCTTCCTCCTCCTCCTCCTTCCTCCTCCTCCTCCTCCTCCTCCTCCTCCTCCTCCTCCTCCTCCTTCTTCTCTCTCTCTCTCTCTCTCTCTCTCTCTCTCTCTCTCTCTCTCTCTCTCTCAGTAATATCAGAATTTCATGAGGGCAGGCTCAATGGTGAGAAGATATTCCAAGCCTGTGCTGTCTCTGTACACACCACAGGGGTTAAATCAGGTTCCCCTGCCTTGCAGGAGCATCTTTTCCCGGGCAGGATGGAGCCCATGAGCCCGGTGCCTCTCTCTCAGGCTGGTGTGCCGAGCTGGGGTTATGGACCTGAGTTGAAATTACTGCTCCAACACTGCCTTACTGGTTCTTTGAGCTCTGGTGTCTCTTCCTGTGACTGACAGGTGCGAGCGCAGGGCTGCGTCTCCATGTCATCACAAGGACAGAATTAAAAACTGCATAGAGGCCACTTAGCAAAGTTGATGTCACGGAACACATGTTCTGCTAGCAGCTGCTGAGAACAAAGGCTCTAAGCAGTAGAGGAAATTCCTCAAGGGTATCTGGGTTTGAGACTCTCTTCGGCCCTCTCCTTCCTTCCCTCTCAAACGTATTCCTGTATGTGTACCAGAGGTTGAGATCAGGTATCTTTTGCAATAGTTTCCTGCCTTAGGTTTTGAGACATGGTTTCTCATGGAACTTGCCTAACAAGCTCCAGGGAGCCTCCTGCCTCAGCCTCCCCAGTTCTGGGATTATTAAGCACATGTCTGGATTTTTATCAACGGAGACAGTCTTCCTAGCCTTACCTAGACAGATCTTAACACTATCCATCATGAGGAATCCTGCTCCGTTATCTTCCCAGAGCATCAGCGGCCTGGAGGAGGCTCCAAATCCTTGCTTGTGCCTTTTGTGTGGGGCATGGTAAATGATCTTCAAAGATCTGACCCTTGGGATGGAGGGAAGTTAAGCCTTAAATGGCCCGAGAGGAGGAGAGTAATGTCCGTAGTGCCGGGCAGCAGTATCTCAGGGGAGCGAACACTGAAGGCCAGACCGTGAATCTATGACATGCCTGGGGAGAGAGAGGGTGACATTAATGTATTGACCGTTCGATATAAATTCACTGGGCTGACAGACGGGGGCAAAGCAGCATCCTTTGGTAGAATAACGGAGGGAGCTTGCTGTGCCTTTGTGGCGCACAGGAATAAGACTGGTTAATTAATTGTTCTTCTAATGGGGTCTGCTCACTTCTATTTCACGGGGAGAGCAGTTAGTTAGTCCCCACGTGTCTTTGTGGAGGCTGCTGTAGGGATGGTGATTCCATTTGAGATGGGAATACATTCAATGTCTTTAGTTTAAGTTCCTGGTGACCCTGTGCAATGAAGACTATAGGTAGCTGGGAAGAGGAATGGTTAGCGCTCTGGAGTTCAGGTCTCTGCTTTTATACATTTGGGTTCCATTAACAAGGTGGGGGGGGTCCCATTAAATGGAATTGAAATGAATTCTTAAAAAGATTTATTTCCAAGTGTGTGTGTATGTTTATATGTGCTCTTGGAAGCCAGAAGAGGACACTGGACCCCCTAAAGCTATAAGCAGTTGTATACATATACATATACATTACATATACATATACACTTGCATATATATATATACATACATATACACTACACACACATATACATACATGCACACACATGCACACACACACACACACACACACACACACACACACACAGAAAATCTCAGGGCCAGAAGCACCGTGGTTCTCCCTTCTCCCGGCAGGAAGACTTTCTGCCCTGGAAGTGATCTCAGGCTGGGTAGATCACCTGCTTCTTTTGGACTTGATGTGTGCAGGAAACGCCCCTGCTCATTCTGAGACCTCACGGGTCTCTCTTACTGGGATCATCTCTTCAAGGGAGGGTCCTGATCAGGGTCTTCAGGTGGATCCGGGACTAACCGTGATGGCCAGATAGAAGCCTCCCTCAGGAATAAAAAAATATGGGCTCCGGGAAGGTGAGCTCGGCGGGTGACTCCGTCGAGCTGGGAATCTGCCTTCTGTCGTCTGTGCCTTCCACAGAATGCTGCAGAACACTTTGCTAGTGGCTGACCCCATAGTCACCTCTGCCCCTTAATCACTACTGGGTCTCTGTATTGTTGTGAGCCTAGCAGATTGCACTTCCTGATTTCCTGCATGGACAAAGGGAACTAGAGAAGTTAAATGGATACGCTAGATGGTGCCTCTTGTGAAACTTTTGAAGGGAGACCGAACCGGTTGGCACACAGGAACCTTTGGTATACTCTCTTCTCTGCTGTTCTTCCTGTATAAAATGTGAATGCAATGGTTGGTGCTCCAGCAGCCGTTTTGTGACCAGGAGGCATAATTGAGGATGAAAGTCACATGCCAAAGTTGGCAAAGAAGAAAGGTAGAAGGTTAGGTTACGGGTGACTGTCTGGGAGCTGACACAGTTCTGGGCTCACTTGACTTGAGAGAGATCTAACCTCTGTCTAGTTTGATCCCTAATTGCTTTGGCTTCTATTACTGTGCAGCTAAATTGAACCATATATATATATATATATATATATATATATATATATATATATATATGTGTGTGTGTGTGTGTGTGTGTGTGTGTGTACATATATATATATGCCTCAAATTTTGGGAGCACTTATTGCATCTGGTCAAATAGGCAAGAAGTGAGGCTAACGTTTAGAGATTACAGATAGTCTGTGGTGGTGTGCACCTTTAATCCCAGTTCTTGGAGTTAGAGGCAGTGAGTTCCAGGACAACCAGAGCTATGTAGTAGGTCCCTGTTTCAAACAAACAAACAAAGATTGTAAAAATCTTGATATGGTTTTGTTAGTTAATCAAACTTTAGCTGAGGACCCTGCCAGGGCTTAAATGAAGCACAGAATTCTCTATTTTATGTCAGTTTGAGCCAGACTGTTGTCTGTGACAAAAAAAAAAAAAAGAAAGAAAGAAACATAAACAAACATAAAACATCATCGCTGGTTTGGAAAACACTAATCTTTCATCCAGGTTGATCACTTCTTTCTTTACAATAGTTTTTTAAAAATTTAACATTTATTAACTGTGTGTATGCATTCATGCATGTGTGTGTGTGTGTGTGTGTGTGTGTGTGTGTGTGTGTGTGCATATGCGTGCACATACAGGCACATGTGGAAGTCAAAAGACCATCTAAAACTTGCAGGAGCTGATCCTTCGATTGCACCATGTGGGTCCCAGTATTCAGGGCCTTAGACTTGGCCTCAAGCCCCTCTCCCTGTGGTGAGCCATCTTACCAGTCCTACGGTCGATCTTCCGTGAAGGTGCACTCAGCTCAGAAGCCCAAGACACAAAAACCCCGTGATTATAAATCACATCTGCTGAAGAAGGGAAATCAAGGCACGCAGCGGAGTCATGTTGCCGTTTAGACTCAGTCAAAGCCCCTGGATGTTGCCTATCTTCCGTTGAAGCCGGAGAGCTCTAGAGGGCCACTGGCGTTCAATCTGGGCTCTGAGCCCAGCAATTTGCCCACTGTCCTGGGCGGCTACAACCCTTGTGGGGACTGGCTGGACAGGACAGCGGTCACTGCAGTCACTGCGTGAATATGGAATTATCTGAGCGTCGCTGTTTGAGAAATAATGGCGCAGAGCCCCAGGCCTCTGCAGGGGCCTCCTCCGCAGGAACCTGGGCTGGGCCGGAGATAGATCTGAGCACTGCAGATGCGGGGTAAGAGTCTTTCATTCCTTGTGGACAGGAGATCTGAGTTTTACAGTTCATTTCATTTTATGGCGTGTATAAATCAGAGACAGGGACAGAGGGAGGAGGGGAAGAGGAGGGACAGAGGGAGGGAGGGGGAGGTGGGGGAGGGGGCACACATGCAGATTGTCATCCGCCATCTTTTTTCATAGTCAGATAATGACAGTCACTTCACCTGTCCCCTGGTGAGTGCTGAAAAAAAAGGCCAATCAAGTGCAAAGCACACAGGCCCATTCTGCCGCTTTTGAACATCCACAAACGCCTACCTCTGTTCAGACTGCGTTTAAAAGGGAATGGCTGTATTCTAAATACGTAATCACCCACCCCTTAGAGATGGGGAATGGGGAGACGTTGCTTCATTTCTGTATTCCAATCTCTCCTCTGCTGAGGAGGCTGAGACTTGGCTTTTCTCTGGCCCCTGCTTTCCTCCTCCCTTCTAATTTAACAATGGCGTATCCCAACGTCCCCGGCAAACCCATTTGGGGAATTTCTCTCCAGAAGGCTTTCTAATTAAGTCTTCTAGAAAGACGACATTTAATTATAGAGAAAGGTTTTCTTTGGGGCCCAAAGAAAGCAAATATTTCAATCAAGTCCGTATGGTTTTGCTGGGTCAGGAGCCTGCTTTCTTCCTGCCCAGACAGACGGTCCAGTGAGGAACAGGAAAATCCCTGTAAGAAAGTCACCACTATCTGCCGTTTACTTGGTAGTCTGGGGGAGGTTTTCAGCAGACGTGAAAACTCTCAGGCTGGGACTTCGGTTAGATAAACACCAAACGCTCTTTAATCTCAGGACTGAGCACCTTTACTGTGACCTTGCCTGGGGTTGGGGATCAGATCAGGGCCCTTAGTACTCTTGGCGCTGTGACCTTCAGGGCTGAGCATCTATCTGACCCATGACCACTTCTTGGCCAACTGTACTTGGTTTGTAGTAGCTCCATGAATCCCTGTGGAAAGTGGAGTTCCGGAGAGCCAGGTAACCTTGACCCTCACTGCTCCCTGGGACTAACCTGTCTCCTGAGACTCACTTTAGTGGGGAGGGTAGAGGTCCTCACTTGACAAGGTCTAACCTGCCAGGCCCTGAAGCTCTCCCTCAGACTTGTAAGCCCACCCCAATTCCCATTCATCTCCTGAGGCCTCAGAGTCCTGCTCTGGGGCATGGGATGAGCTTTGGGTCCCTGTGGGTTGTGGAGGATGTAGGGAGCTGATGTGTATGCTGAAGGCTGGCCTTCCTGCCAGGCCCTGAGGGGAGTGGTTTGTGGCAAGGTTGTTCAACAGAGCTCCTGGGGTCCTGAGGGAGTGGGGAGAGTAAGAGGCAGCCAGGGCAAGTCCGAGTGAGGGTCTTCTTTAGTTGATCCACAGGGAGACCATCTAGAGAAGCCCTGGAGGGGTTGAGGAGTTGGGCCAAGATGGTCAGGATGGTGGACTGAACACTGGCCAGCCATGGTGGGGCTGTCTGTGTATGTGTTTGTTTGTTTGTGTGTGTATATGTGTGTGTGTGTGTGTGTGTGTGTATGTGCGTGGTGTGTGTGTGTATTTGTGTGTATATGTGTGCGTTTATGTGTATATGTGTGTATGTATGGTATGTGTAGTGTGTGTTTGTGTGTGTATGTATGTGTGTGTGTGTAGATTGCCCAGGGTGGCTTTGATGACAAAGTTGAGGACTCACTTTCCTTCTTTGCTGGAGCTGCGTCCTTTGGAGCACACCCCTCCGGTGATTCTACAAGCGAGTGAGAGGTTGTGGATCAGGCAAGCTTGTTGATGACAGAGAGAGGGAGCCGTCTGGTTTTTGAACACCTTCATGAGCCGGGTGCTTGCTAACACTTGAATCAGCGCTCCCAGCTGTGTGGGTTCAGCTTCTAGTTTCCAGAGAGGGAAACTGAGGCTCAGAGGGATGAAGCCATCTGCTTCAAGACTCCCCCTCCCCCCTTAACTGGACTCATTAGTCACTGAACCTTCCCTGTCTCTACCTGAGATGGCAGGCCATTTCTTCTTGAAGAAATCTGGGTGGACTCTTGTACCCATGCAAAGACCTGGGCTCAAACTTTGGCTAAGGCACTGACTAGCTTTCCTGGTCCTGCCCAGTAGGCATGACCTGAACCTTACTGCAAAGGCTGTTTGCTCCAGCTGAGTTCGGCCAAATGGGTCAGGGTGGGGTGGGGGTGGGGGGATGTTGGGGGCAGTGATGTGAGATCAGAGGGAATAGTCTTCCCCAAGGTCTGCCTCTGCCAACTTCCCAAGAACTAAGCTTGGCCCTGGGGCTCCGGTAATGTTCCCCCATTCTCTGTCTCTCCCTCTTCGACAATTATGTCTTTCTCTCTTTATCCTTTCTCCCTCCCACCTCTTCCCTCCTCTTCCATTCATCTCCCTTTCTCCATCTTCCTTCCTCTATCTTTCCTCCCTCCACCTTCCTTCTTTCCTTCCAGACCCATTCTCTCTATCCTTCCTCCCTCCTCCCTCCTCTCTCTCCCTCCTCCCTCCCCTCTTTCCTTCCTTCCTCCCCTGTTCTTCTCTCCTCTCTCCTTCCTTCTCTCCCTCCTCCCCTCCTCTCCTTTTCTCCTCTTTCCCTCCTCCCTCTCCTCTCCTTCCCTCCTCTCTCCTCCCTCCTTTTCCCTCTCTATTCTCTCCTTTTGTCCTCCTCCTTCCTCCCTGTATCTCTTCTCTACCCACCATTCTTTCTTTCCTCACCCCTCTTTTTCCCTTCCTCCCTCCCTCCTTCCTTTTTCCTCTCATCTCTCCAGTCTAGAAGAAGGATTAGATTTCTTACTCAGGGTGCCTCCCCCCCACCCAATCTCTTACAATCAGCTCTCTCCTCACCAGTGAAACTAATTCTCTGTACTAAATTTTCCCTGTTGAAAATTCTTAAAACTTTTTTTTTTTTAATTTTTCTTGTTGCTGCTGTTTTGAGATGGAGTCTTACCATGTAGCCTATGCTGGCCTTGAATTTGGGATCTTGCATCTGGCCTCAGCTTCCTGAGTGTTTCAGCTACTGGTGCCTAGGTGTTTCTGATTCCTTGATTGGGTCCTATGGCGATGCCTGTTAGGTGACTTCCTGCCTTTGAGCCTCAACTTCCCTGTCTGTGAGGTGGGGTTAATTATTGGCCTCACCACTATGGTAACACAAGGTTCCAATGTGTTAGCTCCCGGTTTGGCCATTGGCTTAGTTTCTGGCTCACAATAGTGATGGTTTCCCCAGCTGGCCCTAGGCAGGAACTACAGGCTGTTATTCTAGGCACAATTCTTTCCACTGCTAGCCATGGTGCCTTGTCATTCACCCTTCTGTGTGTACATTACTAATGCCTGTCTTTAATAGGGAACGTGCTCCACAGACAGGCTTGTTCTTAACCTAGCAGCCTGTGCTCTTCTCTCCATTGTTCCCTCTGCACCTCAAGGAGCAGGGAAGCCAATGCCTTCTCAGTCCCATGCACAGCCTGGAGGGTGCAGAGCAGCTGATGACCTTCCAGGGCATCCTGAGGCTCCCGCAAGCCTGTGTGTCACCACGAAACTCAAACTCCTCTTACGAGCCCGTCTTTCATACAAGCCATGGTGACTTGTGCCAGTTGTCAGCATATCACGTTACTGCTAATTTTAGTCTGCGAGTGAACTGGCTGGCAGACATGCAATTAACACCACAGCATGCTAGAGGCTCCAGCCCTGTGACCCCCAGACCTTGAGCCATGAATGCTGAGGTTCAAGATTCAATAGGGCCACCTACCTGAGTGTCTCGGTTCCTCCAAGCTTCCAGTTCCACCCGTCTCATTAAAATAAGAACACAAATGGACACACTTTCATCCCACATATGTAGGAAGACCAACCCCTTTCTAGAAGCCTCTGGGAATCCTTAGGGTTCCCTGGTATAGCTTCTAGATGGTTCTGAGTCTTTCCCTTAGAATCTGCTGCTTCTCACACAGCCCTCTTGGCTACGGCACATACCGCCATGATGGGTGAGCTAGATGAGACCTGTGTTTACTGAAGAGTTGGGGGCTGGCTAGGCTGGGTCAATCTGGCATGACCCACATGGTGGGTTTCCTTCCTCATTCCTACCAGAACATTCTCACCTTCTGCCTCTTCCCCTGGGCTCCTAGCTGCTGCCACGCTGTCAGCTCCCCTCTTGCTGATCCTGATCGAATCCTCCAGTCTCCACCTCTTTCCACATCGCTTTGCTTCTTAGCTTTCCCTAGAGTCCTCCCGACCCCTAAACCCCAAGCTCACACTCCTCTCCTAGAGGCTGAAAGACCACTCTCTTCTGGAGAGCTACAGGCATCCAGCTGCCTGCAGAGCTTTGATGTGTCTGTGGAGAAGGAGCTTTTTCTCACTGCTTGGGTCTTGACTTCAGGGTAGGTAGGAAAAGAAATGGAAGGAGAGGCCAGAGGAAGACAACACCAGACCAGGGAACCATGTGACATCCCGGTACATAGGTCGGGATTGCCACAGTGGCTGCACATTGATACTCATGTTACTGGGGAATCTCTGTGGAATGTTTGACTGTGTTGTTTCATCTTCGTGCTCAGTGTCTTAGATACTTTTCTGTTGCTGTGCTAAGACACCATGACCAAGGTACCTTATAGATGAAAGGGTTTATTTGGGGTTTAAAGTCAGAGTTAGGGTCCATGATGGTGGAGCAAAGGCATGGAGACAGGGACAGCTGAGAATATACATCTTTTTGATTAAAAAAAATCTTTAAGATTTATTTTTATTATTTTGTATATATGAATGTTGTGCTTGCCAGGATACCCTGGAACTGTATATAGCAACCATGTGGATGCTCGGATTTGAACTCTAGTCCTCTGAGAGAGCATCAAAAGCCATCTCTCCAGGCTCTAATCAGTCCAATGTACAGGTGAAGAAACTGAGGCTCAGAAACATCAGTGACTTGCCCAAGGCCGCACAGCCAGCAGGTTGCAGAGGTGGGATTTGAACACAGGCCCCAAATCTCAGTGACCAATCTTACCCTGTGCTGTTGGAATCTTCTTTCCAGTCTGTTTGTATGGCTTTTCTTAATTCAGTATGTAGAGGTCTGAAAGGTGGCTCAGTCAGTTAAGTGCTTGTTGTGCAAGAGTGAGGACCTGAGTTCAAATCCCGGCACCCATGTAAAAAAAAAACAAAACACTAGGCATAGTGGCCCATGCCTGTAATCCCAGTGCCTGGGAGGTGGAGACAGGGGGCTTGCAGGCCAGGGTCAGTGAGAGACTGTACACCCCCCACCCAATCAGATGGTCAAGATAGATACCTGATGCTGAACTCCGTCCCATGACTCCTGCCACCACCAAACAGTGTGTGTCCTTAAGTAATAAGAACATCCTCTGTTACAGCCTCGGCTCAGATTTCAAAGCCAGGGAAGCTGACATCTCTATTGCATTAGCCTCGTAATCCTTAGCTCACTTCAAAATTTTGTCTTCTGTCCTGCCGATGCCCTCCTAATCCTCACCCAGAATCCACTCTAGGACACTTTCCACAGAGGTGTCACATGCCGCGTGTCGCCCTTTCTTCTTTATCTCTTTGACCCGCTTTATAGAATGTCCCCTCAAACCAGGCTTTCCGGAGCTTACCTAACACAGTGCATCTGGGGCAAGAGACCCCAGCTGAGACCCTGCACCCTCTCCTGCCTCGTGTCCCCAGGTACCTGCTGGTGGCCTGTCCAATCCTGGTGTGACTGACATTACCCTGCCCTCCACTGTGAAGTTAGCACTCCTCCCCCACTTGGTCTCTGTAAAGAAGAGGGGATCTGTGTGAGATGATTTGATGCCTAGTTATCCTGTACACTGCTGTTGCTGGTTTTAGAATCCAGGGAAGACTCTCTGTCACCACCCCCTTCTCCTCCCAAGACAGTTTCACTGACACAGTGATGATATTCGCCCCTAGCAGGCTCTGGTACCCGCTTTTTTCCCTCCTCCTCACGTATCCCTCAGTCATTACACCAGGAGAGAAAGAGACACGCCTCCCCCCCCAAACACCTCCACTAACCATTTATAGCCAATACCTCACCGCGAAGGGGAGGTACTGGGGGCACCTTCCCCACCCGTGATAGGAAGCTGAATGCCCAGTCTTGTGTGGGTGTCCATAGCTGCTCTGGGTTTATGGTCGTGAGCCACATCATGGCTGGATGAGTCTTATGATGCTCTCCCCATCCTCCAGCTCTTAAACTTTTATGACCTCATCTGCAGGGCTCCCTGGACCTTTGGGGTGTCTCTCTGCATGCCTCCCCTCCCACTTTTTATATATAAAAATCAAATCGATGCCTCTGAACTCTTTCTTTTTTTCAATTTTTATTAGATATCTGCTTTATTTACATTTCAAATGTTATCCCCTTTTCTTGTTACCCCTCTGAAATCCTCCTATCCCATCCTCCCTCCCCCTGCTTACCAACCTCCCCGCCTCAACTTTCCTGACCTGGCATTCCCCTACACTGGGGCATCTATCAAGCCTTCATAGGACCAATGGCCTCTCCTCTCATTGATGTCTGAGAAGGCCATTCTCTACTACATATGCAGCTAGAGCCATGGGTCCCTCCATGTGTACTCTTTGGTTGGTGGTTTAGTACCTGGGAGCTCTGGGGGTACTGGTTGGCACATATTGTTTCTCCTATGGGGCTACAAACCTCTTCAGCTCCTTGGGCCCTTTCTCTAGCTGTTCCATTGGGGACCCTATGCTCAGTCCATTGGTTGGCTATAAGCCATGGATACTTTGATCCCCCTTCTAAAAAGGACCAAAGTATCCACACTTTGGTCTTCCTTCTTCCTGAGCTTCATGTGGTCTGTGAATTGCATCTTGGGTATTCCGAGCTTTTGGGCTAATATCCACGCCTCTGAACTCTTAACCATGCGTCAACAGACACAGCCGACTCTGCAGGTTCTCAGTGACAACTACGCCTCAAACATCAGCACACTGAAGCACGGCATTGCTTTTGGATCAGCGCAAGGATGGAATGTCCAAGGGGGAGGGCAGGAGCTCATGTCACAGCTGGAGACATGGAGATCTCGTGTCATCGGCAGAGCCAGGGAGGGTTGATAGGAACACAGTCTGGGCACTAGCTCCCTGAGCCAAGCACCAGGCTGCCTATAGGTAACTTAACTGGAACCCAAAGGCAAGAAAATACCCTTGGTGCCAAGTACCATTCGGAGGTGGGAGCTCTGTGTCTAGTGTAGACCAGGAGGAGGGTGTTGGCTGTGTGATCCCTGTCACACTGTCTCCAGGGACCTTTCTGCTCCACTACCTGGCTCTCTGTCTCTACAGCATCTCTCGCCCCCTCTTTCCGCTTCTGCAGTTTTTATTTCCCGGATGGCTACCTCGCACCATCTCCCCCCTTCCCTCTGTCTCCCACACTCTGTTCTAGACAGGCTCAATTACTCGAAGAGCCTCCAACCCGCCACCTCCAGCCCAGCCAGCTTCCAAAGTCAGTATTCCCTTCCTGATGGTGGGGTCTGTACTTATCTTATGCTTGATTCAACGCGGCAGTGTCTCCACATGTGGCTGCACCCAGTGATTATTTAGGGGTGTCTCAAGCATCCTGACGCCCAGTGCTTGGACGTTCTGTGTCATTGCTGCTGTGTGGGACCTGGACACTGGGATGTCAAGGCTCATTCTCAGGTTCTAATGGGACAGCTGACCCCAAATAAAGGAGTGCATGCATTGTTGAGTGGACAGGGTCTGTCATCAGAAGTTGTATCAAGTAGAGACTGATATTTTGGAGGAAGGGATATATATATATACATATATATATATGCATACACACATACATACATATATATGTGTGTAGGTATATATATATATGTATATGTGTATATATATATATAGGCTTGGGGGAGGGTTAGATGTGTGAATATATGTTTGTATATGTTGTATATGTATGTATATATATGTATTTGTATTTATGTGTTTATGTGTATGTATAGTATGTATGTGTCTGTGTGTATATGTGTATATGTTCATGTGTATGTATATGTATATATATGTATGTGTTTATTTGTATATATATGTGCTTATGTGTGTAAGTATATATGTGTATGTATATGTATGTGTGTGTAAATATATGTGTGTGTGTCATCTGCATTGATTTATTGGATCAAGAAGGTGGCTCAATGGGTAAAAACACTTACTACATGATCGGGAGAATGGAGTTCAAATCTCCAGCACTCGTACATGCTTATAAACCCAGCACTGGTGAGGGTGGGAGGGAGAGAGACAGATCCCAGGAGTGTACTGGCCAGATAACTGAGCCAAACAGGAGAGCTTCAGGTTAGAGGGAGACCCTGTCTCAGGAGAATAAGGTGGAAAGTAGCAGAGTAGGGAGACCTGATGCCCTCTAGGCATGAACAGGCATGCATGCCTGACATCCGTAAGTGTGCACCCCTCCGTATGTGCACACGTGCAAACACACAAACAAAAATAACACTGCACCGAGCTTCAAGATTTAAGAGCAGGACAATCAACCACATTGGCATTTGGGTCTCTCTTTAAAGAGATTCTCTTGAAGTGTGGGCTTCTTGCCTTGTTCCTACCACAATCCCCACCACTCCCTTATGCTCACCCCTCACAAGTGCTTGTCTCTGATTCCCTCTAAGTGATCCCAAGAATTGATTCCCTCTGTACAGGATCCCAAGAATTGCCTTTTTTTTTCTCAGAAAGGGAGGGAGGGAAGGAGGGAGAAAGGGAGGTACGGAGGAAGATATTGATCCCAGGGTTATTTTAGCCTGTCCCTGTCCTAGTCTCTGTCTTCAATCTTTCAGGTCCTGCAACTGAGCTCTGTTTTAAAAACCCCAGAGTTCTCCTCCATTGAAAAGGCCATTTTGAGGTAGCTGGCTGCTTAGCGGACGGTGGGTCCCTGAAATGAACCTGCTCACATATCTCCCTCTGATAGAAACCAGCACTCACCAGTACCGCATCCCACTGGGCAGAGCCGAGTGGCAGTTAATTATACCAGCAAATAGAGATTGCTGAGCAAACCCCATTATCGAAGAGAGAGATTAGATTTTTAGAGGTGAGTTCAGGAATGTGCACTGCCACCTTCTGAGGAGGGTTTGTGTTTTAGCCCTCAACCTGATGAACAGTTTGTTTACAGCCACCGCCTCCAGAAAGACATATATTTAAGAACCGCGATTCACAGCGCCCAGCTGACTTCTTGAGTCCTGAATGAATGTCACAAAAAAAGTCCATATGTTGGAATCTGTGGTGGGGTGCTGAATAATGAAGGCATTCAGGTCTGTCCTGGCCCTGGCTGCACAGCTGGGCCTGCGAAATGGCTTTCAGAGGAGGTGGGATGGAGGTGAAGGGACTCCTTTCAGGTAGAGATTTTGGGAGGCAGGTTCACCTCAGGAGAGTTGCTGCATGAGCATCCTTAGGACGGGGATGTGGCTCAGATGGGAGAGGGTTCGCCTGTGTGCAAAGCTTTGACTTCAAATTCCAGTCCCGTGAAAACCAGGAGTGGTGGCACAGGCCTGTAATTCCAGCGTTTAAGAGGTGGAGGCAGGAGGATCGGAAGTTCAAGGTCATCCTTGATTTTAAGGCTAGCCTGGGCAACATAAGACCCTGTTTCAAAACAAAACAATTGAACATAAATAAACACACACACACATATACATATACGCACACAACACACTACATACACACATAACACACACCACACCCACACCACACACACATATACACACAATACACAAGCATTCACCACAATACACACATACACACACATACACATACCACATACACACATAGATACATATACACACATAACACACTACATACCACATACATATCATACCACATACCACATACACACATATACCACATGCACACACACAGACACACATCACACACACACTACATATACACATAGACACACATAGACACATAACACACCATATACCACACACACACACCACATACCACATACACACCACATACACATACACCACATGCACACACATGCACACACATTATACACACATACCACATATACACAAAACACAATACCACATACACATACCACACACATGTGCATACATGCACACATGTTCACACATGTGCACACATATACACCACACACATACACACACCACACCACACACACACACACACACACACAGATACACACACCACATATACATACATACCACAATACACATAAAGACACCCAGAAACACACCACCCCCCACACCACACACATATACACACATACATACCACCACACACACCACACACACACACACATACACACATGCACTCACATACACACCACACACATATACACACACGCCACACACATATACACACACATGCACACCACATACACACACACACACACATACACACACTATGTCACCAGTCCTTTAACACTGTGAACTTATGTGTAGGGCATGGCCATGTCAGATTAGTGACAGGTCGATGAGAGAACGGCTTTGCATGTGGTCAATGTCTTAATACGAGTTCCTTAGGCGGGTTAGAGACTCAGCTGTAGCAACTTCCTGTGTGATGTGGTCCCTGGGAACTCTGGAAGGGAAGGAAGCAAGGATGTGGGAAGGAAGAGAAAAGCTGGTGGTGCCCTTATCTGTCATCCTAGCACTCGGGCTGAAAGTGGGCCTCAAGAGTTGGAGGCTAGCCTGGGCTACATTGTTCAAAACAAATTTAAAAAATAAAATATGGACATAAATAAATAAAGAAGGGCGGAATATGATCTGAGAGTGGCACGTCAGCAGGCCGGGATTAGGGTCAGCGATGGTGACTAGACACTCTGTGCCATGGGTGAGGTCATGAGGACCTCCATCGCTCTGTGTGGGTGTAAATCTGCAGGTGTATTTAACTGTAGACTCTTGTCCGGAGCAATGGCCGTTTGCTGATTACATAGTGGCAGTCAGTCCCTCCAAGGGTTGGAGTGTGGACTTCCCCCTCCATGCCAAGACCCCGCCTCCCATAGCGTGCTGCTGGCTTTCTGGGGCTGCGCTGGGGCAGTCAAACCTGTCCCTGCTAGGCATGCAGGAGGACACAGCTCAGGTGGAAACCCACACAGGCTTGCAGTGAGCACCAGGTCAGGTCTGGCCAGTCACACAGGCTCAGTGAGTCCCCAGAGGGAAGCTGGGGTGCTGGGCATGACCTCATTCTCCTGGGGATTTGCAAGGCAGGCAAAGCCCAGCTCAGTCCTCAATGCATGCTCATACCTATGACTGATTGTGCAGGAGAAAGCAAAGATCCTTAGGGAGTACAGGCTCTGGGACTCTGCAAGGGAGCTTCTGGGAATTATTTAAGCAGTCAGATTCATAAATGCTTAAAGATACACGTGTGGAGATTTTCTTTGCATCATTGTTAACATGGGGGCAGGGAGAAAGGAGAAAAAAAAACCCCACAATTCTTTGACCAACCAGAGCTCAGCTGTAGATGTACGTCATTGGGGTCCTTAATGTGATGTGGTGTGTTTTAATATTAGTGACATATGAAGACATCCTTTACATGTATTAAGTGGACCTAATTAGGATTTAAAGTCATGCATGAAGATGGATATTGCTTTTTTGTTTGTTTGTTTGTTTTGAGATAAGGTTTTACAAATTCGTCCTGGCTGGCCTGGAGCTTGCTACGTATACTAGGCTGGCCTTGAACTCACAGAGATCTGCCTGCCTCTGTTTCCTGAACACTGGGATTGAAGGCGTGAGTCACCATATTCAGCCTGGATAGTGTTTTTGTGTAAAGGGTTCTGCACCTGTTCCCATCTGCTATGGAAGGCAGGTGTGTGTGTATGTGTGGTATGTCTGTCTCTCTGTGTGTGTATGTGTGTGAGTGAGTGTGTGTGTGGTATGTGTGTGTGTGTGTGGTATATGTGTATATGTGTGTGTTATGTGTGTGCATGTGTGTATGCATGTGTGGTGTATGTGTAGTATGTGTGTTATGCGTGTGTGCATGTGTATATGTGTGTGTGTGGTTATATGTGTGTATGTGTATTGTATGTGTGTGGTATATGTGTGTGATATGAGTGTGTATGTTGTAGATGTGTGTGTATGCATGTGTGTATGTATATTGTATGTGTGGGATATGTGTGTGTAGTATGTGTATGTGGTATGTGTGTGTGGTATGTGTGTATATGAGTGTGTATGTGTGTGGTATGTGTGTGTATATGTGTGTATACGTGACATGTGTGTATGTGTGTCCTGTGCTCACCTATGTAGGTATGTATAGCGGCCACATGTTCACAACAGATGTCTTCTTTAATCACTACTCCACACTATTTGAGGCAGGATTTCACTGGATCCAGATCTTGCTTTTGGTGAAAGCGAATGACCAGCAAACCCCAGTGAGCCTCCTGCCTCTACTCCCCCACTGTTAGGGTTCCAGGCACTGGTCACCATGCCTGGCTCTTTACTGAGTTCTGGAGACCCAAACTCAGGCCCTCAGACTTATGTAAGAGGGAATTTACTTATTGAGTCACCCCCTGGCCCTGAATGTGTTCTCTCTCTTTCTAAAAAGCTTATTTATTTATATATTTCGTGCACATGGGTGCTTTGCATGTACACCAGAAGAGGGTGTCGGATCCCATTACGGATGGTTGTGAGCCCCCATGTGGTTGATGGGAATTGAACTCAGGACCTCTGGAAGAGCAGCCTGCCCCCTGACTGTATTCTTAAGGCAAAGTTCCAATGTGTTCTTCCTAGATCATTTGAATATTTGATACAGCAACCACACTAGACTTTGACAATTAGAACACAACATAATCTTTCTATTTTAAAAGCACAAATGAGACCTGCTTCTCTCGAGGGGCTGTATTGTCAAGAGCCTCTCATCTTTATGAATATAAAAATGAGTTTCACTTTCCCACAAAAGCTCTGACTCATAGAAATGAGTTTCGGAACCTTTTTATTTGTGTCCTGTTACCAAAGTAAAAAAAAAAAAATTCAATTGCGGAAATCTATATCTTCCCCACACTCCAGTTCCTTCACTCCTAAAATCCAAAATATATTTATTTTTGGCTTTTGGATACGTGAAGCTATCTCTGATAATAATGTGATATTTTACATCTTCTATTCAAAGTCCCCTCTTTGACTTGCAGTCTGTCAGCAGAACACAAGCACAGCCTTCCACGAAAGGGGAGACTTTACTTCAAGTGGAACAGGGAGAGAAGCTCTTTCTTAAGATCAAAGAATCCAAATGGGTGTGTGTTATGTGTGCATGCAGTGCCCGTGGAGACCAGAAGAGGGGGTCTGATCCCCCTGGAGCTGGAGTTACAGATGGTTGTGAGTTGCCAGATGGGTGCTGGGTATTAAACTCGGGTCCTCTGCAAGAACAGTGTATGCTCTTAATCACTGAGCCATCTCTCAGCCCCCGTTTTTTGTTTTTGGCTTGTTTTTTTTTAAAGACATAGACCCTACAGAGAATCATCTGCCAAGTTTACATATGTATTTACTTAGATAGGAGACTATATTTTATAAAGAGCTCCTTGCTCTTAGCTTCTTTTCATTTAGCAATGTCTTGGACATCCTTCCCAATGTATCTGTTCTCTTAATAGATGGGTAACGGTCCATCATATGGTACCTATCTCTCCTGCCCCAACCCCTCTTTTCTAAAATAGTCACTTCTTCCAACATTTTACAAGTTTTTATTTCGTCATCCTATTTTGAGACAGGTTCTCACAGTCGTGTTGAACTTAAGCCAATCCTCCTGCTTCAGCATTTCCCTCTTCCCCTCCCTTAGGCTGGTTCTCCCTAATGGAAGTCTCATCTTGGGTCCTAGAGAATACAATGTACTCTGTGGTCCTTTAACTTTGGACCAACGAGAGGTTGGGATGTGAGGGGTGTGTCTGGCAGTCAGAATCTCTGTGACCTATTGTGGGATTACAGTATGTGTGACTCACCCCTTTCCTAGCCTGGCTCAAGAATGAAACTCAAGACTCCAGCAGTAACCTGAGCCTTTGCTCCTGCTGAGCACAGTCTCACTACCCTGTACACAGGGCAAAAGGCTCCATTTCAGAGTGATTTGTTGGGCAGCGCTCTTTTGGAAACAGTACAGCTTCTATGCCTTGTGTAGAATAGAACCATCGTACACAGAGCTTTCCCTATCAGCGATGCCTGAAGGTGTCTGTCTCCCGGTCAGAGGCGTCTGGGGAGCTGAGAGCTAGCTCAGCAGGTAAACATTTGATGTGCCAGTTTGAGGACCAGAGATCAGATCCCTAGAGTAAATAGCAGGCAGGCATGGAGGCTGCCTGCAGTCCCAGCTCTGGGGAGGGGCAGACTCAGGGTCCTTGCAGCAGACTGGCATCATCGGCTATGCCTTGGCTGCAAGGGAGAGACCCTGCCTCAGGATATAAGGTAGTATCTTCGTTAGGGTTTCTATTGCTGTGATAAAACACTATGACCAAAAGCAGCTTGGGCAGGAAAGGCTTTATTTCAGCTTCTACCTCCACATCACAGTCCATTGCTGA
The DNA here is from genome assembly GCA_036184795.1 of Tokudaia tokunoshimensis. NCBI lineage: Eukaryota > Metazoa > Chordata > Mammalia > Rodentia > Muridae > Tokudaia > Tokudaia tokunoshimensis. The sequence goes on along the minus strand of BTHU01000006.1, from coordinate 11,217,128 downwards.
GGGAAGTTAGGGCAGGAACTTAAGGCAGGAACCTGGAAGCAGGAGCCGAGGCAGCGGCCTTGGAGGAACCCTGCTTCCTGGCTCACTCCTCGTGGCTTGCTTATCTTGCTTTCTTATTAGTATCCAGGACCATTTTCCCAGGGCTGGCACTGTCCACAGTGAGCTGGGACCTCTTACATCAATCATCAACCAAGAAAGTGCACACCAGGCCAATCTGGTAGGAGGCGTTTTCTCAGCTGAGGTTCATTCTTCCAAAATGACTCTAGCTTTTGTCAAGGTGGCATAAAAGTAGCCAGCAGGTGGAAAGAAATTGAGGAAGACACTGGATGTCAGCTTCAGGCTTCTATTGCACGCATGTGCACAGACATGCCCCCGCATTGGAGCGTATCTGCACATTTGCATACCATACAGAGAGGCATGATTATTCCTCAAATTCACCTTCTACTTCTCCAGTCCTCAACCATATCTGCAAGTCATCTTAGTAATCTTGCAGAAGCCTGAGCATTCTGGGGGATGTGTTCCCAGGGAAGTCTCCTCCATACATCTGGCCTGGTTTGAGACAGAGCCATAGAGGCAGAGAGCTATGGAGCCACGGAGCCACAAAGCCACAAAAGTCATGGAGCCACGGAGCCACAGAACCATAAGCCACGGAGTCACTGTTCCATAAAAGATTACCAATAACAACACTCACCTTTCAGATAAGTGACAAGGCTGTACTTCAAAACTTGGCTTCCTACCCGTGGGTAAATCTCGCTGGTGAAGTAACTGTGGGAACTGGGGACTTTCCAGATACACCAGCTGTGGCCACCAGAAATAGATCTGGTGGTCTCTGACTGGCTCCAGTGTTCTTCCTGTGGCTTCACCTTGTTCTCCATGGAACTGAAGTGTGGCCCTGTGATTATCAGCATGGTTTTGAACATCTCTAGAGAAGCATGCCACATAGAAGATGCAAATAAGCCTAGATGGCCCTGTGGTGACCATCAAGGGTGTACAGTCTTTGGTCTACAGAGAAGCCATTTTTAAACGTCTAATGCCTCATGATGACCCAGCATGGTGAATGCAGTTGACAGCAGTGTATATTTCAGACTGACTGAGAAAGGAGCATTCAAATGTTTTAACCACAAGAAATGCTAATTATCAACTCTAGAGGCTGAAGCAGGAGCTGGCCTGGGTAACTTAGTCAAAAAAAAAATGGCTCTGGGTACAGTTCACTGTGAAGTGCTTGGTAATCAGCAACTACATCAAATCAGTCAATCAATGTCAAAAACAAGTGGGGTGCTACATGCCTGTAAACCCGGCGACTCAGGAAGCTGAAGTAGAAGGTCCACCAATCTGATATTACCCTGGACATCCCAGCATGAACTTGCTTTAAAATATTTTTAAAAGGACATGAGTGGGGCTAGGGAGGAAATTCAGTCAGGAAAGTGCTTGACATCTAAGAATGAGGACCCCAGTTCTACACCCAGCACCCACATAAGAAGACAGGTTGACTGAGATCCCAGCACTGGGAGCCAGGGTTCCTGGGGCTTCTGGACAAGCCAGTCTAGTGGAATCATTGAGCTCTAGGTTTAATGAGATATCCTGTCTCCAAAAATAAGGAGGGGAGGGATAGAGAAGATGCCTGCTGTTGGCCTTTGACCTTTGACTCATCTAGTGGTCAAAGCTCAGACTCAGTGGTGGAACAAGACTGAACCCCAGCCCACCCAACAAATGAACAGTCCCCATAACTGAATTCTCCATCCGTGTCTGTCTCTGTGTCTATCCCTTAGTAGTTGCTCTTTACCTATATGAGACTATTTAGGATACCACTTCAAATCTTAAGGTGGCCGCCGCCCCACCCCCACCTCCTCCTTTGGGTTCTATTGAGCCCATTGTCCAGTGTAGCCCCTTTTGCCTTCGGTTCTTGATGTAGACGGGACTGCCTGTCACCTGTGGATGATGAACACAGCCAGGCTGACCTCTATCCTGTTGAACATTTGTCTCTAGAGTGGATTGTTGAACGAGAGCAGGGGAGCATGAAGGGCCTGCCCTTGGATGAGGGCGTTACTGCCTTAAGCCGCAGGAGGCTTTGAGCCCCATATGCACGGTCCTGAGTCCCAGAAGGGTGGTTTGGAAGGGTGGACAAGTGGGAAGCCTGTCTGAGGCTTGGAGGGGGGTGGTTATGCAACACTCCGCCGCTCCACCAGCAGTCCCTTCCTCAGATCCCCACTGTCTCCCCAGTGCCAACCCCAGGACACCAAGCTCAACTCCCTCCCTCCACTGCAGGTAAGTCATTGATCATTTTGACTGAGAGCACAAGCTATTTAAAGAGCCGTGTGATTCCAGGGCTGAGTCACAGGGAGCTGGACCCGAGGCTGGGCAGTGCAGATGCCCAGTACTGTATAGCAGGCAGTCACGGTGGACCTGCCTCAGACCTCAGCAATCGAGCCCGGGGGTACTCTATTGCACCCAATAAGATGAGATGGGACCCTGATACGCCACCGCCATCTTGCAACCCACATGATTACTGTGGCCATCCATCGACCAGCCATAGTGGGACTTACCTGAAAGCTCTGCTGCTGTGTGACCTTGCGGGGGTGTGGAGGGGAGTGCCCTCATTTGTAAAATGGGGTTAAATTGCTACATTGGCTAGTATGAGAGGAAGTGAATATGGCTGTGTGCGGGAAGCCTATACCGCAAACCCAGGCTCATAGCAAGCAAACAACAAGTAGAAACTTGAATTAAAATGAATGAGGGAGTCAAGTGGGTGGAGCCCTGTGGACTACATTTCCCATGCTTCCCAGTTCCTACCTGGGACAGACTGGAGTGCTTGTGGGCAGGATGAAGGAGAGCCTGCATGCATTTCTGCCTCTCTCCCCTCCAACCTTTCTGGACTGGGGTCTCCTCTTGCCAGCCCTAGCTTTGCCTTGTGACCTGTTCCTTGGTTCTTCTCTCTGTCCCAACACTTAGAAACAATTCTGGCTTCTTTGTATGTGCATATGTGCATTTGGGGGGAATGTGTGTGCACGTGTGCACATGGGGGACAAAGATCATCCTTAAGTGTCAATTCTTCGAGCACTGTCCACCTTGTGTTTGGAGACAGGCTCTTGTGCTGAGACCTGGGGCTCACCACTTGGGCTATGTTTACTGGTAAGCAAGCCCAGACATCCTCTTGCCTTCCCAGGGTCGTGCTGGGATTACAAGCATGCAACACCAGGGAGCCTTTTAAGTGGTTTCGGAGGATCAAATTAAGGTCCCATGATTGCACAGCAAACACTTTACCAACTGAGGCATCTTCCCAGTAGCCAAGTGTGGCTTCTTGCTGTGACTGGTCTCTTCCTCCTCTCTTGATCCTGGTCTTTCCCATCCCCAATTCCCAGTATCAAATATCCCCTGATTGGAAGCTTAGAGTCTGTCTCCCTGTTTGGTATCCCACCTGATACCTTCCTGTGAGTGTGGCTTCGATCTTCAGATTCTGAGCAACAGGCCATCTTTGCCAAATTGCTTGGACCTTGAAGAGACTTTACCCTGCCCTGGAAGGGTTCTTTTCAGTGTTTGCTTTGAGGGAGAGAAGTCACCTTCTGGATTCTATTCATTAGGCGTTTTCCATCTCTCAAATACTCCTCTGCTTGTCTGCCTGGCCCCAGCTGCTCTGAGAAGAATGAGTCTGTGGGGAGTCAGAAGATGCTCGCTGCCATGCAAGTGGCAGGAGGAGGAGCAGCACTTCTGTGGGGCGTGTGCAACCTAAGGACATGAGTCTCTCATGTCCACATTTGGAGCTTTCCATAAGGAAGTCAGGTTTCTGTCAATTTCGGTCCTAAGACATCAGGAAGGCTGAAAGCTGTTTTTGCTTTTGCCCAACAAGGGTGGGATCTGGCAAACACAGACCCCACAGGCAGGACCAAGCTTTTCTCCCTTCAGGGGTTGACTCAAAGGCTGCCTCTTCCATTTACTTCAAATGGAAGGGTCTGACCTGGTACTCATTCCCCACCCACCCAGGTCACTGTTCCTTGCCACGCTCAGTACTTAATTTTGTGTGTGTGTGTGTGTGTGTGTGTGTGTGTGTGTGCATGTGTACATGTGGGAATGTGCGCATGTGTGTGTGCACCTGTGAATGCGTGCATGTGTGCCCGTGTGTATGCACATATAGGGGTTAGGGGTACATGTGTGTAGAGGCCAAGGGTCAACATCTGGTCTTCCTTGACTGCTTTCTGCCTTATATTTTTTGAGACAAAGTCTCTCAGCAAACCTGTAGCTCATCCATTTGGGGTGTCTGGCCAATGAGATCCAGGGACCCCCCCCACTTTCTACCCCCAGCACAGGGCTTATGAACTTGTGCTGACAAAGTGCCACACCGGCTCCTCACTGGTCTAAACTTAGGTCCTTATATGTGGCAGGCTCTTTACTGACTGAGCCATCTCCCCAGCCCGGGGTCCAGCCTGTTTTGACTGAATTAGCAACTGCTTTTGGGACAACACAACAAACTTGTAATATCGCTGTTTTCATGGGCATCTCTGGCAAGCTTTAACCTGCCTCCTTTCTGCGGTTTCTCCCCCTCCTCCTGACTCATCCCCTCCAGGGGTGAGGTAAGCGGTTTTTTTTTCCTTGTAGTCTAATTAGGAAGTTGCAATAGAACCATCTCTGCTTTGAAGCAAACTTTCCTTTCTTTAAAGGACAAGCAGAACCCCTACTGAATTCTGTGCTGCAGTGAAATTAGTTTTCCAAAGCAGATGTGGAAGCTAATTTGTGTATTGCTGTCAGCGGGAAGCTTTGAAATTAATTGTCTTTGCCAACCTCATTGAGATCTAACACAGTACGTTTAATGCACGAGCCCACTCCTTCCCTTTGTGTCTGGGGACAGAGAGACCTGTCTCCTTCTCCCTCAAGAAGGAGAAGGGGGTTGGTGTTGACTTCAAAATTAAGATGGGGGAAAAATTAGCAGCAGGAAGAAGTGTCTGAGTGGGGGTGGGGTTGTAGAACTTGGATAGTAGAGACTGCTCTGATGTCTGCAGGCAGGGGGCTTTCTGTGTATTTGTGTAGTGCTGTGTGTGCTCACATGTGCGTAGGTGTGTGGAGGCCAGAGAAAGCAAGTGTCTTGTCTCAGTCACTCTTCACCCATATGCTGAAGCAGGGTCTCTCACTGAACCCAGAGCTTGCCCTTTCAGCTGGTCTAGCCAATCAGCCTACTCCAGAGATGTTCTGCCTCCGCCTCCCAAGCCCTGGGGTCATGGGAGAGCTTCTATGCCCTCTGACTTTTATGTGGGTGCTGGGGACCTGAACTTGTGTCTTCATTGTGTAAGCATTGTGAACATGCTTATATGGCAAACCTTGTACCCACCGAGGCACCTTCCCATTTGGCCAGACTCCTCCAAGCATCTGACGTTGCTTTGGTAGACTTTATAGTTTCAGGTGACATTGTTATGCAAGTGTACTTTTTTTTTTTTTGGTTTTTCGAGACAGGGTTTCTCTGTGTAGTCTTGGCTGTCCTGGAACTCACTTTGTAGACCAGGCTGGCCTCGAACTCAGAAATCCGCCTGCCTCTGCCTCCCAAGTGCTGGGATTAAAGGCGTGCGCCACCACCGCCCGGCTGGAAGTGTATATTTTTACCATCTCTGGCACTTAATGTCAGGGGTACGTTCCGAGAAATGTGCCCACAGGTGATTTCATGTGACATGCTTACATTAAAATGGTTGCAGTGTTGCCAGGCAATGAGATGGTGGCTGCATTGTCAGACATAGGTTCTTAAGGGGCCATGTGGCCCGTTGTTGACTGTGTTTTCTAGAAAGGTGCAGTGTTCATGTTTGAATGTGAAATGTCTCCAACATGCCTTTGAGTTTAAATATTTGCTTCCTCAGTGGGTGGTGCTGTTGAGGGGAGATTGTGGAGTCTCTGGAGCGGGAAGCAGGGTTTGGGAGAGGTCCACTGGGGATGCGTTTTGGTGGCGCGGTGTCCACTGCTAGTGCACTGAGCTCTGGGGTCCAAGATGTGAAGCAGCATGTGACCAGCCCCCACCACCAAGGCTCTGGTCACACTAGCCGTGGTCCCATTCCCACCACCATAGAACTTCCTCCTCTACATTGCTTCAGGCTGATGTTTATTGCAACAATGGAAAAGTAGCTAATGCAGGCATTGAGACAATGTGGCTGCCACGATGGGCTCACCAACTCCAGGTCCAATTGCTATGCAGCTATACACATGCATTTCCTGTATTTCTGAAGAGCTTCTGGTTCTCTGATGTACAATCACACTCTGACCCCTTAACCGTCTCCCTGCTGTTGAACATTTATGCTTTTTCCAATTTTCCCTTGTTCCACGCCCCGGTAAGCACCCTTGCTCTGCCAGTCTCTTCCCAGACACAGCTGAAACAGCTGGCCATTCTGCCCATCTTAACAAGAGGGGATTGAATGTGTTAAGTCTTATATCAGGTTCTGAATCACCCGGGGTCCCAGGTGGCCCCAGCTTTGTGGTATCGCCACTTAAAGACACAACCAGTGGACAGAAACAATATAATTGACTATGTTCCATTTGTCACTCAGCTGCTTGGGAAGCTCCCTGAAGGCCGGCCATGTAAGACTAGCCAGGAGCACGCTGTTTTTCAGCAAATTGGCTTCTTATAGTTCAGGAGAGTATTGCAACTGTTTATGTCACGTGGAATCGTGCGTCTGCTTGTTGAACAAAACAAGGTGGGGTAGGAATTGGTGGCTTCTCCAGTGGACAGCGGATTTTACTACAGAGTTCAGGGTCTACAGAGAGGCTGTGTGTCCTGGGAGGGCGGTGTGTGAGGTCTTGCTGGTCCTCACTGGGGTCTCGCTGCTGCTTCCCAGCTGCATGCAGGTAAAAATAGCACAGGACTTGGGGTAAAAAGTAAGAGAAAAGGGCAGACAGTCCAGTGTCCCTCCCTGTCCCTCCGTCCCTAAGCTAACCTGTTGGTTTTCTCGCTGAGGATCCTCCATACCTACTTGCTCCTGACTTTAAAAGCCAACTGGCTGAAATTAGCCATGAGGGCTTATGTGCATAATCTCAGCACTTGGACAGGTAAGGCAGGAGGGTTATCTGCACTGAGGCCAGCCTGTGCTACTAAAACAAGAGCCTGCCAGAAACAAATTTTTTAAAAAGGAAGGGAAAAAAAAAGGAAGGGAGGGAGGGGCATAGAGGGAGGGAGGGAATAAATCTGCTAAACCTAATTGGTGGCTTTAATTATTTATTTGGCTTTTATGATTTCTAATGATAGAAAAACCTCAAAGCTGTAAGGAATAGAGAAAATAGAGCACCCACGTCCTTTGAGCCTCCATCCATCTTGAATACTTACCCGCTGATCTAATTTCTTTTCTGTTGCTGTAACCAATACCTTGACAAGAAAGCAGCACGGATTAAGTCTTACCTCTTCCATCCCCAAGCTGTGCCACCTCTTCAGACATCAGATTTCTTGTCCCCAACAGCAGCACCTACTATGTGTGAGCACCTAGTAGGTCCAATCAGGGTGAATCTCCCACGGACTTGTGTGCTGGGGGCTTGGTCCCTGCTCGTGAGACTTTTTCTCCTAGGCTTGGATGGAATCTGAAATAGGAAAAAACTTCTAAGACATATCATTGGGGATGGCATTTTGAGGCAGAAGAAGAAGAAGAAGAAGAAGAAGAAGAAGAAGAAGAAGAAGAAGAAGAAGGAGGAGGAGGAGGAGGAGGAGGAGGAGGAAAAGGAGAAGAGGAAGAAGGAAGAAGAGGAGGAGGAGAAGAGAAGGAGGAAGAGAAGGAGAAGAGGAGGAGAGAAGAGAAAGAAGGAAGAAGAGGAGGAGGAGAAGAGAAGAAGAAAAGGAGGAGGAGAGGAGAAAGGAAGGAAGGAAAGAAGGAGGAGGAGGAGAAGGAGAAGAAGAAGAAGAAGAAGAAGAAGAAGAAGAAGAAGAAGAAGAAGAAGAAGAAGAAGAAAAATGTGAGCTTAGTTCCCTGTTGTAAAAACTGCCCTCTTTTTCTTGCCAAGTATGAGGTGTTATCCCAGCTTTGAACTTGAGATTCCTGGTCCAGCTTGAGCTTATGTATCCCCACCCCCTTTTCAGCCCTTCTATCTTTTCTTCCCCCGTAAAAAAGGAGTCAGCCTCATTTACAGGCGGATGGAATGGAAGGGAGAGGAAATATGATTTTTTTCTCCCCACTTTTCAATGTCTTAATGCTTTGAGGAGAAAGATTAAAGCTCTTTAGAGAAAGTAGGGTGCGTCTTCTAAAATGATGCTTATATTTGCAGTTTCAAAGTCTCTTCCTGCTAATCACACTGAATGAGAGTAAAGACCATCAGCCAAATTCTTTGGTCAAATTAAGCAAGCTTTATTTTCTGTCAGACAGGGATATCTCCCTACAGCGGGGCTTGAGAAAATAGCACGGAGCACAGGAGAAGCTGAGGTTTATATTAGCACCCAGATTGCAAGGTTAGGGTTTTTTCAAGGGTGGGGGCTTTTCCAGAGGGTTTTGCTTACATAGGAACTTGCCTAAACATTCAAAATTATTTGGCAGAACATCTTATCAAGGTGGCAGTCAGGGTATAGGGCACAGAACATGTCAAGTTCCAGAAAATGTGTCAAGATATGGTCAAACCCAAGTTCTACAGAAAACAGGAATGAACTTATTTTGACCTTGTAACAAGATGGCTTTTAAAATGTAGTCACACTGGTCAATTACTTCCTTCATGTCCTGGTGAGGTGATAGAGTCACACATTCTCACACCCCCACCCTACCCACCCCCCCCCCACACACACACACACACCCCACTGGGAGAGTGGGTAGGGCAGGCAGAGGCTGCTGGGAAGGATGACACGGGCATGCTGTAACAGAGGAACAAGTCACATTATGAAAGAGAAGGATGGAGAGATAGATGACTCCACAGATCAAAGGGTGAATACTTAGGATGAACTCTCCACCCCTGCCATTTTTATATGTGTGTGTGTTGTACACTTGTGTGTCCATGCATGCAGAGGTCTGAGGTCGATGGCAGGAACCATCCTTAATCATTTTCTACCTTATACATTGAGGCAAGCTCAATCAAACCCAGAGTTTGCCAATATGGCTGGTCTCACTGACCAACTTACGCTGAGGGATCATTCCCTATGTCCATTCTCTGAGGCTGGGGTGACAGGCAGGCTGCCATATACACCTGGCATTTATGTGGACTCTGGGCATCTGAATTACATTTCTCACAATAACCATTGAGTCACCTTCCTAGCTTTTGATGACAGTAAAACAGTTGGGATGAGCACATTTTTTTTTCATCAGTGGGAAATTCTCAGATCGTCACTGGTGTACGAAAGATCAGGCCAGTTGGGTATGAATTGTAACATTTACTGAATGAGGCCATTAATACCCAGCTGTCAGTGACTCGTGAATGGCTTGGAGCCCTGAAGAGTGAGTTCAGAGAATCAGACGAAGCCCTGGGAATTTCTCTCTGGTTTATGGTGCTCCAAAGAGACTGAGCTTCTCGGTCTCAGGTCCTTGCTGTAGCATCTCGACTGCTTAGCTTGCAAGGTTTGGTTTGGTGAGGCTGAAAAGAGTTGAAAAAATTACATTGTTCATTAAGAACAAAGAGTGCTGGTGCACACCTCCAATACCAGTACTTGGGAGGCTGAGGCAAGAAGACTGGGAGCTCTAGGCCAGCCTGGGCTATGCAGACAACCCTTTCTCCCAAAAGGAGAATGTGTTTAAAGTATAATAATAAGTTAATAGTCTTTTTTTCCACACAAATATAATCTACCTACAATATCGGTACAATTTTTGGTACTTGGCTTCTTAACCTTAGACGCATTTTCAGATCTTTTATTTCCTTTTGAGGATAAATGAAGCCATTAAGAACTCCCTGATGGTTTCACTCTTGCCTGCTAGGTGGTGTCCTGAGCTGTCCTTAAGGTGTGGGGCTCTCCTTATTCAAAGCCTATCTATCATACTCAGTGTCTGCATAGTACATCTCAAGGCTGAAAAAACAGTGCTTTGAAAGGCACAAAGGCTACGATTTGGGCTGCTTCTTGAACTTTACCCTGTGTGTTTTCTGATGTACAATAAGGTGTGAGCTCTTTGTGAATGCCTTCCCACACTTGGTGCACACATAAGGTCGCTCCCCAGTATGAGTTCTCGCATACCTGGTGAGGTGGGAATTCTGATGGAAAGCTTTCCCACAGTGCTGACAGTGGTAGGGCTTAGCTCCAGTATGAGTTCTCAGGTGCTGAGAGATGGTTGAGCGGTCACTGAAGGTCCTCCCACACTCTGCACACTCAAATGGTCTCTCTCCTCTGTGAATTCTAAGATGCTGTGTGAGGGAGGAGCTCTGAACACATGCTTTCCCACAGGCCATACACATGAAAGGCTGCTCTCCTGTGTGGATCTTCTTGTGGACAGAGAAATACCTAGCATTTCGGAACATTTTACCACATTCACTGCATCGGCAAACTTGACTCCCCTTGTGAATTTTTATAAAGAATATCTGCTGAGCATGCCGGCTGATGGCTTTCCCACAATTGTTGGCTCTCCTGAGCTTTCCTGCTTCAGAACCCTTATAGTAAGTTTTTATATAGGGACCACATTTTATGGAAGCATTGATTTCCCTGCCTTTTCCTCTTTCAGAGGTCTTTGGGTGATTTTTTTTTTTTTTTACATAGGGAACATGTTTTTTCGGAAGTGCTAAGTTCCCTGACTTGTTCCCCTCTGGAACCCTTCTGGTGAGGTTTTACATGTTTCAACGAATTCCTGTTTCCTTGGACTTTATCTTCTGCACAGCCTTTCTGGTGAATTTTTACAGGTAAAGCATGTATCAAGATACTGTCGTCCCTGGCTCTCCCTGCCCCAGACCCCAGCTGGTGATTTTGTACAGAGGAACCTTGTGACATGGAATTGTTACTTTTCCAAACTTTATGCCATTCAGGGCCTTTCTGGCGAATCTTTGTAGGTACATCAGGTACCATGGCATTGCTACTGTCCCTAAATCTACCCTCTTCAGAACCAGTGGTTTCTGGTAAAAATTTGCCGGCATAATAAGTGATCTCTGCTGGCTGGAACTTTTCCCTGTTCAGAAGCCTATTGGGTTTTTTTTTTTTTATAGAGGAGCCGTGTGTCATTGCTACCACTCATACCTTGCTACTCTACAGAGTCCTGCTGATTTCTTATGTGTAAACCTCGTGTCATGGAAATGGCGTTTGTCCTGCCTTTCTCCTTTCCAGTGCCCTTCTGCTTAATTTTTACATGCTTTCTAGGAAGAACTTCATTGAGTGAGCGCTGGTTTTTGTGAAGACCAGTTTGGTCCTGAGACTTGGAGCTTTCAGAGAACTTCTTCTGAGGGTGGCCTTTTTCCTGTAGAAGCCCCACTTGATTTGATTCCATAGTGTGCATTTCTTCGACCCCATCTTGTGAGATACTTTCAAAGACAGTGGATTGGGTACAATTCCTTGAGAGATCTTTTGGGTTTGGGTCATGAATTGGTTTTATCACAGGAATGGGAGAGTCTGGAGTTAACTCTCTGTTTCCCAATGTAGGTTCCCACCCCACAGACACCAAGTTGTCCAAGCATCACATCATAATACTCGGTCCTCAGTATCAGACCTAGTAGCTGCCACTCCTCCTGACTGAAGTCTACAGCCACATCCTGGAAAGTCACTGGCTCCTCAGATGGTACAGTAACTGGTAAGAGGGCCACATCCTTCCTTTTCTCCTTTAGTTGATCAGTGACCTCACTAGAACAGGCAAGTCAAGCATCGTCCTTAGACACTGAGGTCATATTTTCCAACAAAGCTACAGCTGCCCTGCAATCTTCTGGGTGCTGTGACTCTACCCACACCCAAAACTTCTTAGGCAGTGCATTCAGGAACTGCTCGAGCACCAGCAACACTAGGATATGCTTCTTTGGACGTGTATTGGGCTGCAGCCACTGGTGACACAGCTTACGAAGCCGGGACACAGCCTTCTGGGGACCAGTTGACTCTTCATACTGGAAATGTCAGAACTTCTGGCGCGAAGCTTCAGTGTCAGTCAAACTGTTGCTTGGCTGTTGAGCTGGCTTGAGGTTACCTGGGTTCAAGTCTTCCCCACTTTCTGGATAGAGGGATTGAATCAGGGCATTTCGGGGACCAGCCATATCCTTGTTCAATATAAGAACCTCAGGGGAGGGAGCCTGCCAGCTTCCCTTCCGCGACCTCTGTTCCCGCGGACTGCGCTGGAGAGACCGGTACCCAGGCTCTCCCCCCAATATAACATCACTTGGGACACGGCCTGTTGGGGCTTCCGTCTGTGCCCGAGGGCGGGTTGGCGCTGTGGTCGTCTGGGTGCCAGATCGGCGGGCCATCGTGACCACAGGGTGAGCGGCGCCACGGAGAGTGCCCTCCGCCATCTTTGCTCCAGTGACCAGGTAGTTGGGACCGCCAGGCTCAGAGACAGACAGGCATAATATCGCTTCGGTTTCAGGCAGCTTGTGTGTAACCTGCGCCCAGGTGCTGGGCTGATCTGCAGTAACCAGCACGCCAGCTCTGCGGTGGGACCTTCTGCCTGGTGGAGGGACCCCGCGCTGGGAGGGAGCCTGCCAGCTTTCCTTACGCGACCTCTGTTCCAACGGACTGCGCTGGAGAGACCGGTACCCAGGCTCTCCCCCCAATATAACATCACTTGGGACACGGCCTGTTGGGGCTTCCGTCTGTGCCCGAGGGCGGGTTGGCGCTGTGGTCGTCTGGGTGCCAGATCGGCGGGCCATCGTGACCACAGGGTGAGCAGCGCCACGGAGAGTGCCCTCCGCCATCTTTGCTCCAGTGACCAGGTAGTTGGGACCGCCAGGCTCAGAGACAGACAGGCATAATATCGCTTCGGGTTCAGGCAGCTTGTGTGTAACCTGCTCCCAGGTGCTGGGCTGATCTGCAGTGACCAGCGCACCAGATCTGCTGTGGGACTTCTGCCTGGCAGAGGGACGCCCCCTCCCCCCCCCAGGAGAGATCACACACCCCTGCACAGGGCAGGAGCCTGCCAGCCTCCCTTTGGCGACCTCTGCTCCAGGAATCCACTAGGCTGAGCCTTTAGATGTGCAAGGCCTCCCCAATATAAGATCACTTGGGGCAAAGCACATTAGGGCTCCAAAGTCACTCAGGAGCAGGCAGGCCCCAGAAATCGGTGCCAGGGGAATCCTGGTAATCCAGGGGGGGCAGAAATAGCTTTGCAGGCTCACAGGAGGTCCAACCAACAGCCAGTGGCAGCAGGACCAACTAACACCAGAGGTATCCAGATGGCAAAAGGCAAACGTAGGAATGTTACTAACAGTAATCAAAGTAATGTGGGACCATCCGAACCCAACTCTCCAACAGCAGCAAGTCCTGGATACCCCACCACACCCGAAAGACAAGATCTGGATTTAAAATCACTTCTCATGATGCTATTAGAGGATCACAAGAAGGACACAAATAAATCTCATAAAGAGTTACAGGAGACCATGAATCAACGGTTAGAAGCCCTTACAAAGGAAACACAAAAATCGCTTAGAGAAATGCGGGAGAACATGGATCAAAAGATGGAGGCGCACAAGGAGACAACACAAAAATCGCTTAACGAGATGAATCAACGGGTAGATGCACTCACAAAGGAATCACGAAATTTGCATAAAGAAATGCAGAAGAATATGGGTCAACAGACGGATGCCCATAAGGAGGCAACACAAAAATTGCTTAAAGAAATGAATCAACGGTTAGATGCCCTTACAAAGGAAACACGAGAACTGCTTAAAGAAATGCAGGAGACGATGGATCAACAGATGGAATCCCATGAGGAGGAAACACAAAAATCGCTCAGAGAAATGCAGGAGAACGTGGGTCATCAGGAAGAAATCCTGAAAGAGGTAATGCAAAAATACCTTAAAGAAATACAGGAAAATACAAACAAACAAGTGAAGGATCTCAGCAAATCCATCCAGGAACTAAAAAAGGAAGTAGAAACAACTAAGAAATCACAAAGGGAGACAACTTTGGAGATAGAAAACCTTGGGAAGAAATCAGGAGTCATAGATGCAAACATCAACAATAGAATACAAGAGATGGAAGAAAGAATCTCAGGTGCTGAAGATTCCATAGAAAGCATCGACTCAACAGTCAAAGAAAATGCAAAATGCAAAAAACGCGTAACCCAAAACATCCAGGAAATCCAGGACACAATGAGAAGACCAAACCTAAGGATTATAGGTATAGATGAGAGTGAAGATTTGCAACTTAAAGGGCCAGTAAACATCTTCAACAAAATTATGGAGGAAAACTTCCCTAACTTAAAGAGAGAGATGCCGATGAACGTACAAGAAGCCTACAGAACTCCAAACAGACTGGACCAGAACAGAAATACCTCCCGTCACATAATAATCAAAACACCGAATGTTTTAAACAAAGAAAGAATACTAAAAGCAGTAAGAGAAAAGGGCCAAGTAACATACAAAGGAAGACCTATCCGAATCACATCAGACTTCTCACCAGAGACTATGAAAGCCAGAAGATCCTGGGCAGATCTCATGCAGACACTAAGACAGCACAAATGCCAGCCTAGACTACTATACCCAGCAAAACTCTCAATCACCATAGATGGAGAGACCAAGATATTCCATGATAAAACCAAATTTTCACAATATCTTTCCACAAATCCAGCCCTGCAACGGATAATAGGTGGAAACCTCCAATACAGGGAGAGAAACAACACCCTGGAAAAAATGAGATAATAACCTTCTTGAATCAAACCCAAAAGTAGATAACCACTCAAACATAAAGATAGCGTCAAGAATGGCAGATGGCAATAATCACTATGCCTTAATCTCTCTTAATATCAATGGTCTCAATTCCCCAATTAAAAGACATAGACTAGCAGACTGGATACGTAAACAGGACCCAGCATTTTGCTGCATGCAGGAAACGCACCTCAGTGTCAAAGACAAACACTACCTCAGAGTAAAAGGCTGGAAAACAATTTTACAAGCAAATGGCCCCAAGAAACGAGGTGGAGTAGCCATCCTAATATCGGATAAAATTAATTTTCAACCTAAAGTCATCAAAAAAGACACAGAAGGACACTACATACTGATCAAGGGAAAAATCCACCATCAAGAACTCTCAATCCTGAATATCTATGCTCCAAATGCAAGGGCACCCTCATTCGTAAAAGAAACTTTACTAAAACTCAAAGCACACATCGCACCGCACACAATAATAGTGGGTGACTTCAACACCCCGCTCTCTGAAATGGATCGTTCAGGAAAGCAGAAACTAAACAGGGACACAGTGAATCTAATTGAAGCCTTGGACCAAATGGAACTAACTGATATATATAGAACATTTCATCCTAGAGCTAAAGAATACACCTTCTTTTCAGCTCCTCATGGTACCTTCTCCAAAATTGACCATATAATTGGTCACAAATCAGACCTCAACAGATACAAGAAGATAGAAATAATCCCATGCCTCCTATCAGATCACTATGGAATAAGGGTGGTCTTCAATGGCAACAAAAACAAAAGAAAACCCACGTACACATGGAGGCTGAACAATGCTCTACTCAATGATAACTTGGTCAAGGTGGAAATAAAGAAAGAAATCAAAGACTTTTTGAAAGTTAATGAAAATGAAGGCACAACATACCCTAACTTATGGGACACAATGAAAGCAGTGCTAAGAGGAAAATTCATAGCCCTGAGTGCCGCCAAAAAGAAACGGGAGACAGCATACACTAACAGCTTAATGGCACACCTGAAAGCCCTGGAACAAAAAGAAGCAAATACACCAAAGAGGAGTAGAAGGCAGGAAATCATCAAACTCAGGGCTGAAATCAATCAAGTAGAAACAAATAAAACCATACAAAGAATCAACAAAACGAGGAGTTGGTTCTTTGAGAAAATCAACAAGATAGATAAGCCCTTAGCCAGCCTAACCAGAGGGCACAGAGATAGTATCCAAATTAATAAAATCAGAAACGAAAAGGGAGAGATAACAACAGAAACTGAGGAAATTCAAAAAATCATCAGATCCTACTACAAAAACCTGTATTCAACACAACTAGAAAATCTTGAGGAAATGGACAATTTCCTTGACAGATACCAAGTACCAAAATTAAATCAGGATCAAATAGACCATCTAAACTGTCCTATAACCCCTGAAGAAATAGAAGTTGTCATTGGAAGTCTTCCAACCAAAAAAAGCACAGGTCCAGATGGTTTTAGTGCAGAATTCTATCAGACCTTCAAAGAAGACCTAACACCAATACTCTTCAAACTGTTCCACAAAATAGAAACAGAAGGAACACTACCCAACTCGTTCTATGAAGCCACAATTACACTAATACCAAAAGCACACAAAGATCCGACAAAGAAAGAGAATCTCAGGCCAATCTCTCTTATGAATATCGATGCAAAAATACTCAATAAAATTCTTGCCAACCGAATCCAAGAACACATCAAAACGATCATTCACCACGATCAAGTAGGCTTCATCCCAGGGATGCAGGGATGGTTCAATATAAGGAAATCCATCATTGTAATCCACTACATAAACAATCTCAAAGAAAAAAACCACATGGTCATCTCATTAGATGCTGAGAAAGCATTTGACAAAATTCAGCATCCTTTCATGCTAAAGGTCTTGGAAAGATCAGGAATTCAAGGCCCATATCTAAACATAGTAAAAGCAATTTACAGCAAACCAGTAGCCAGCATCAATCTAAACGGAGAGAAACTTGAAGCAATCCCACTAAAATCAGGGACTAGACAAGGCTGCCCTCTCTCTCCATATCTTTTCAATATAGTACTTGAAGTTCTAGCTAGAGCAATTAGACAACAAAAAGAGGTCAAAGGGATACAAATTGGAAAGGAAGAAGTCAAACTATCACTATTTGCAGACGATATGATAGTATACATAAGCGACCCAAAGAACTCCACCAGAGAACTCCTACAGCTGATAAACGACTTCAGCAAAGTGGCCGGATATAAAATCAACTCAAGCAAGTCAGAAGCCTTCCTATACTCAAAGGATAAGCAGGCTGAGAAAGAAGTAAGAGAAATAATACCCTTTACGATAGCCACAAACCATATTAAGTATCTTGGCGTGACGCTAACCAAACAAGTGAAAGATCTGTATGACAAGAACTTCAAGTCTCTGAAGAAAGAAATTGAAGAAGACCTCAGAAGATGGAAAAATCTGCCATGCTCATGGATTGGCAGGATTAATATAGTAAAAATGAGCATCTTACCAAAAGTAATACACAGATTCAATGCAATCCCCATCAAAATCCCAACTCAATTCTTCATAGAGTTAGAAAGAGCAATTCAAAAATTCATCTGGAATAACAGAAAACCCAGAATAGCTAAAACTATTCTCAAGAGTAAAAGAACCTCTGGGGGAATCAGTATCCCGGACCTCAAGCTGTACTACAGAGCAATAGTGTTAAAAACTGCATGGTATTGGTACAGTAACAGACATGTAGATCAATGGAACAGAATTGAAGACCCAGAAATCAATCCACACTCCTATGGTCACTTGATCTTTGACAAAGGAGCTAAAACCATCCAGTGGAAAAAAGATAGCCTTTTCAACAAATGGTGCTGGCTCAGCTGGAGGTCAACATGCAGAAGAATGCAAATTGACCCATCCTTATCTCCTTGCACTAAGCTCAATTCTAAGTGGATCAAAGATCTCCACATAAAACCAGACACACTGAAACTAATAGAAGGGAAACTAGGGAAGAACCTTGAACATATGGGCACAGGGGAGAATTTCCTGAACAGAACTCCAATAGCTTATACTCTAAGATCAAGAATAGACAAATGGGACCTCATTAAATTACAAAGTTTTTGCAAGGCAAAAGACACCGTCAAAAAGACAAAGCGGCAACCAACTAACTGGGAAATGATCTTTACCAACCTTACATCCGACAGAGGGCTAATATCCAAGATATACAAAGAACTCAAGAAGTTAAACTCCAGAGAGGCAAGTAACTCTATTAAAAAATGGGGTACAGAGCTACACAAAGAGTTCTCACCTGAAGAATATCTAATGGCTGAGAAGCACCTAAAGAGAAGTTCATCATCCTTAGTCATTAGGGAAATGCAAATCAAAACAACCCTGAGATTCCATCTCACACCAGTCAGGATGGCTAAGATCAAAAACACAGGAGACAGCAGTTGTTGGCGAGGATGTGGAGAAAGAGGAACACTCCTCCACTGCTGGTGGAATTGCAGGCTGGTACAACCACTCTGGAAAGCAGTCTGGCGGCTCCTCAGAAAACTGGGCATGACACTTCCGGAGGATCCGGCTATACCACTCCTGGGCATATACCCAGAGACTTTACCTGCATGCAATAAGGACACATGCTCCACTATATTCATAGCAGCCTTATTTATAATAGCCAGAAGCTGGAAAGAACCCAGATGTCCCTCAACGGAGGAATGGATTCAGAAGATGTGGTATATTTACACAATGGAATACTACTCTGCAATTAAAAACAATGAATTCACGAAATTCCTAGGCAAATGGTCAGAACTTGAAAATATCATCCTTAGTGAGGTAACCCAATCACAAAAGATCACACATGGTATGAAGTCACTGATAAGGGGATATTGACCCAGAATCTCAGAATACCCTAGACACAATCAGCATATCAATAGATTTCTAAAAAGATGGAAGGAGAGACCCCTGGTCCTGGAAAGACTGGATGTAGGGGAACGCCAGGACAGAGTAATGAGAGGGGGTTGAACGGAGAAAAGAGGGAGGGAAGGGGGCTTATGGGACTTTCGGGGAGGGAGGAAACGGGAAAGGGGAAGTGATTTGGAATGTAAATTAAAAAAATAAAATAAAATAAAATAAAATAAAAAAAAAAAGAACCTCAACAACCTTGATCTTCGTCAGGGGACTCTCAGCAGGAAAGGAATTCATTCCAGGGTCCAGAGAAGGCTAAGAACATTCTGGAAGAGTAACTTGAGGTATTTCTCTCTGCATTGGCCAGCAGTCTTCTGCTTCTTCTAACTGAGGTATCACATTTGGCTTGGAAAAGGGATGCTCCACTGAGATCATGTTACTGTAGCTCTCCATCATGATTTCCTGGTATAGGCACTTCTGTCAGAGATCCAGAATGCGCACTCTTCCTTGGTAAATCTCAGTGATACATCGTCAAACTTCACAGATTCATGGGGTCAGGTTGTGGGAAGTATGGAAGCCATACTGTCCTCAGTGTTCTCTCGCAGGAGTTGGCAGAATGCTGACGAACCTTCTCCCAGGTCTGTAGAAGTGAAGTCACTAATGAAGCCGACACTGGGCTCCAGAGGTTGCAAATAAAAGACGGATGCTGTCCCCAATGGGCTTTCATGCAGCAATACCAGTGCCTGCGAAGGACACAATGGCATTCACCTGTCGGTCTTAGTTAATAGTTTTAAATCCAATAAGTATCAGGCATTATGATGGTCCCCGAGGACACAGGACCATCAGCTCTGTGGAGTCCAGAGAAGCAGGGAAACAAGAGACATTTATATTGCCTCAGATGGGGGTGGGGAATTTATTCTTTTTAGATTATAACACATGAGCTAAAAAAGTGGAAAATGACCACAAAAGAGAAATTTTAAGTGCAATTTCCAAGTTCACGGTGAGAGATATAAAAGGCAGGAAAAGGCTGAAGAAGAGGGAACCATAGGAAAAGCAAAGTGGAGAAAATCCAAAATATGATGGCAGAAAGAATCTCAAATGGCTTTCCCAGTGACAATAAATATTAATGGCACAAACTCATCGGGTAAAAGATAGGGAGCGATGATGAGATGTGGTGGTGGGGAATTTAGTCGTGTCATTTTCTTAGTTTATATTTTAAATACTTTTTACCTGTGTAGGATATATACTTGTCATATCAATTATTCATTAGCATCTAGACATATATAATATAAAAATTGTGGTTTGTTTTTGGGAATGGATTATATTTGTTAAACATCTTTTCTCACTACTTAATGCTTCTCCCTTTCCTGAGGGACTTTATAATACAGCAGGAAGTGAGATAATTTAACAGACTGAAGAATGAAGGGTGGGGGAGAAATGAGAAGATTGTTTATTAAATTATGTACTGGGTGGTCTTTAAAATGTATATTACATTTTTTGTATTTATTGTATGTGCACATGCCATTAGAGGTCAGAGGATGACCTGTGGGAGTCAGTCCTCTTTTCTACTGTGTGGATCCCCAAGATCAAATTCAGACTACCAAGCTTGGTGGCAACCCCTTTTATCTGCTGAGCCATCCTGCCAGCCCCCAGAGGGTTTCAAAAACAGAAAGAAAGTGGCCTAAAGTACAAAGGTACATCCTGGTATAGCTTATTGAGCAAATATACTGTGGTGTCAGACAGACATAGTTTAATTAGTTCTTATTGAATACCTGCTGTGGAATAGGCAATTAGTAAGTCACTTCCCCATTGTATCAGGTATTGGCAGCTACAGCAGTGCTGTATAAGAAACAACCACAAAACCCCAGTGTCTCTACAGATATGCATATGGTATTTTTCCATAGTCTATAGATGCCTGAGCTGACTTGTGTAGGGCAGTAGTTCACAACCTGTGGGTTGTGACTCTTTTGGGGGTGGCATGATCCTTTCTCAGGGGTCATATATCAAATATCCTGCACATCAGATATTTACATTATGATTCACAACAGCAGCAAAATAATAAGTTATGAAGTAGCAACAAAATAATGTTATGGTTGTGGGGTCACCACAACATGAGGAACTGTATTAAAGGGTGGCAGCATTATTATTATTGTATTAGCTGTATTAAAGGAAGGTTGAGAACCACTGGAATAGGGTCTGGCTAATCTTGCTGGGTCTGCTGTGACTCTGGGCACTGGCTGGTCTGAGGTGGTTGTGGCTTATCTTCTAGCAGACCATCTTGGACCATGGTAGAGGCTAGGATCAAAGACAGAGGGAAGGTATTAGATGCTACAAGGCCTTGAACAGCCCAGGAGCATTTACTGGCTAGAGCAAGGTACAGGCTGAACCAGATTCAAGGACTGGAGAAACTCACTCCACCTCCATGGGTCGATCTGCAAAGTCACATGGCAGGGAGCATGTGCAGGGCAAGATAGCATCAGGCTGTTTATTTTTGTGGCTGACCTATCATGCTCCTGTCATTCTGTGAGGCTGTTAGAAGCCCTTTCCATAAGGTGACAGCATGCACATGTAACGGGTCTGCAAGAGTCTTTCAGAAGATGCAACCTCTGTCAGGGTCGTGTCACTGTTGCTGTGGTTACTGGTCTACACTGTCCTGGATCTGGGATTGAGGGTTCTAGTCCCCACATTGGTTTCTGTGGCTTCACTGCTGGCTGGCTGTCCCACTCCCTTTTCACAGAGGAGTGAAGCAGACAGTGAGGCTTTCTTGCTGTCCCTGTCCATTAATGTCTTTAGCCATTCGCTGTCCAGACAGCTAGGATGGCAATCTATTTAAAGAACATTTAGGTGCCCTTTTCCTTGGCTACCAAAGCTGTGCCAGGGACAGAGGTGTGTCTGAAACAGGAACACAAAGGCCCTGGCATACAACAGACCCACCTCACCTAGAGAGGGGAGAGGGATTCCCTGGGACACTTGCTTTCCTCCTGTTCACTGGACCATGAATGAGTTCTTTATTTTTATTTCCAAAGGAGAGAGATTGAATCGGAAAGAGGCTACAAATTGACAAAGTGTCTCCCGCTCTGCTTAGGATACCCTATTGGAGTACCTCTTCATGAACTCTCTCTACCCTGAAGCTGGGGTGGGGGTGGGGGGACTAGTCCAGGCTTGGCTGTGCTGTACTTCGTTTATTCCCTAGCCCACATCACCAGGGTCCCCTTCTACCACACAGGATGAACCTAAAATGTAAACTGATTTTATAGATGTGACGTCAGCTTCCCTTCCATATGGGAGGCACCAGCGTTCCCACAGAGAACCCACACTCAGGGATAAGAGCTGAACAAATGTATCAATAGACACCCCGAGGCTCTCAGCATTTTAAGAAGGAGGAAACCCCCTCTCTCCAGAAATGCCAGGGAGCAAATGTGGTACTGAGTCATCAGAAAACAGACAGATTCCCGTCCCTCTTATTTTTAGAAGTCGCTGTCTAGGTACTGGGAGCAGTCGAGAGGGGGAGATTATATTTGGAAGTCCTAATTTGGGAGAGGCTGGCTTTAAAAAGCCAACAGGCTCCCATGGAAGCTGCATGTCTTCTCTCCTTCTCTCTGTCATGCTGAAGTCGTGTGAGCAGATCGCATGCAGAATCAAACAGATTGGTCTTGCCTACCCTTGATGTTGGTTTGCCTTTGTAGTTTCCCAAAGCCAGAGTCTCAGCTTCTGGCTGTCATCGGGAAGAAATGGTGCCAGAGACTTTGAGTT
Organism: Tokudaia tokunoshimensis; assembly: GCA_036184795.1. Taxonomy (NCBI): domain Eukaryota; kingdom Metazoa; phylum Chordata; class Mammalia; order Rodentia; family Muridae; genus Tokudaia; species Tokudaia tokunoshimensis. The sequence goes on along the minus strand of BTHU01000006.1, from coordinate 11,194,798 downwards.
TTAAAAAAAGTTTGGAACGGCTGACTCAAAGAGGCTAAGGCAAGGGAGGAGGGAGAGGAAGAAGAGGAGGAAGGGGGAGGAAGAAGAGGAGGGAGGATGGAGGAGGAGAGGAAGGAAAGGAACAAGGAGGAGAAGGGGAAGAGGAAAGGGAAGAAGAAGAAGAAGAAGAAGAAGAAGAAGAAGAAGAAGAAGAAGAAGAAGAAGAAGAAGAAGAAGAAGAAGAAGAAGAAGAAGACGAGGAGGAGGAGGAGGAGGAGGAGGAGGAGGAGGAGGAGGAGGAAGAAGAAGAAGAAGAGGAAGAAGAAGAAGAAGAATTATTGATTTGTACTGTGGGAAAGTACAGGAGCTTCAGGCATGGCTGGATCCAGGTCCTCAAACATTAGCATTAGGTCTCAGTCTCTCTTTGTTGCTCTTTTGCAGAGACCTCAGTCCCAGGCCACAGGATACAAAGCCTTCAGCCATCTTGGACTTACTTTCTCACCACTTAGTGGCTGCAATAAAGAGACGATTCTTGACTCCCACAGCAGTGCCCTCTTTTAATCTCAGAGCTCAGAAGGCAGAGGCAGCCAGATCTCTGTGAGTTCAAGGCCAGCCTGTGCTGTAGTTCCTCGTACACCATTCAGTGCCAAAAAGAAGGGCCTCTCCTATTTCTCCTCCCTTTCCCCTCCCCCCTCTTTGTTTTCAAGACAGGATCATGCTGCATTCTATGTTCTATGTAGCCCAGGATAGCTTTGGACTCATTATGTAATGTACCCCAGAAAGGCCTTGAGCTTTTGTCCTGACTCAGCCTCTCCACTGTTGGGATTACAGGCATGTGCCACCATGCCTGGCTCCCCTCCATCCCCATTCCTAATGCTGAGCGTGGAAGTCAGGGCCACAAGCTGGCCAGGCAAATGCTCTACTCCTGAGCTCTGCCCCTAACCTACAACATACCCTCTTTTTCTAAGAAATCAACAGAGATTTTAGATCAGAATCCCATTAGCTTGCCGAGATCAGAATCCCATTAGCTTGCCGAGGCTCTCTTGACCCCCTTTCCATGCTAATCGTATCCGTGGGGTAAAGCCCTCGAGAGGGTAGTGCTTAGGGCCACTGGGAACTGGGTGGGCACTTAGCAAACAAGGGTAGCCTCAGGGGCAAGGTGCTGGTCTGGGTCCTCCTGGAATGTGCCACAGACAACAGCCAGGGGGCCAATATCTGGTTAGAGGAAGACCTGTGGGACCTGCAGGGAGAGCTTCAGAGCCTGGGCAGAGCGGAGAGGGAAGGCAGGCTGGGTGGGGGTATCTTGGAGTCCCTTTGGGTTAAAGATGTTTCAGGAATGCATGAGAAGCCCTCCAGCCCCATCCCTGTCAGAAGAGTCTTCCCTGCACCCTCCAGGAAGAGGCCTGCTTTAACGTCCCTGCTGTAGGCAGCCAACTGCAGAAGCTGCCCACAGAGGCATGGCCTCGTTCGCGCCGATGGGTTTGAGAGCTGTGCAGCTGGAGCCCCTGGTCCATGAGGCTCCCTGTGCTGGGTATCTGGGAGGTGCTTTCTTATGGCAACCATAGATGATAATCTGTAAAGTGCCTCTCGGATCCAGAGATGTAGCTGTTAGCTCAGCGTTTGTGGGATGGGGAAACTGAGGCAAGAGAGATTGCAATTTCCTTGCACGGCTTTACACCCCAGTGATGGCTGTCTACTCTCTGTGAAGGAACAAGTAGTGTTCCCTGAACCTAAGGCCATCTGGAACCTTGGGTGTGACTTCTATTTGGAAACAGGGTCTCTGTGGATGGAACTCCACAGGTTAAGATGAGGTCATCCTAGATTGGGGCGGGCCCTTACCCCATTAGTGACCTTACATGAAGGAAAAAGAGTTTTGATTGAGTAATTGTCTTTATCAGGCTGGCCTGTGAACAAATCTGTGGGGTATCTTCTTGATTGGTAATTGATGTAGGAGGGGCTGGTTCACTGTGGGTGGTGCCATTCTCTGGGCAGGTGGGTCCGGGTTGTATAAGGGAGCTAGCTGAGCTGAGCCTGTCAGTGAGCAGGCAAACAGTGTTCTCCGGGGTCATCTCTCCCTCTTGGCTGTGCGCTGCCTGGACCAAGTGGGCATCTTGGTACAGGTTCAGCCCGTCTCTGCCCTTCCCAAGCTTGCTGCTTATCTCTCATGTTGCGCAGAGATTACATAATCGTGGTATGGAGAGAGCTCCTGGGCAGGGAGACGCTCCCCAGATGTGCAGTAGATGCTGGGGTAGGGAGGGGGAATGGCTCCTGGTAGCGAGGGGCAGGCTGGTCACATGGCTTCCCTACTCCCTGCCCTGCTTCCCTAGTCTCTGAGGATGTAACCTTATTCAATGTCTTCCTACCTAACCTGACAGAAATAAACCTCCACGGTTCTCTGTGGGTTTGCTCACACTGCACTGTGACCTGGGGACTCTTGAAGCTCTTTTGAGGCCCGCCACTCAAAGAAGCTGAGCCTCTATCATCAGTATCTGTGGTTTCTGTGCTAAGATAATGGTTTTTAGAAACCAGGCTGGGGAGACGGCTCTGTGGAGAGGCTGCCTTCTGTGTAAGCATGAGGACCTGAGCTTGGATCCCCAGGACCAGTGTAAAAGCTGATATGGCAGTAGAATGTGTCCCCACCACAGTGCCACAGCCCGGGGACTAGCTGGCCAGCTGGCCTTGCTGAAATGGCTCCGGGTAAAGTGAGAGATACTGTCTCAAAATATTCAGGGGAGGGTGGCAGAGAATGATATGAAGTTGATTGGTATCTGGCCTTGACTTGGGCATGCACAGGTACACACACACACACACACACACATGCATGCATTCATGCAGGCACCCAAACGCGCGTGCACGCACACACACACACACACTAAATAACTGTAATAAAAAATGTGTAGATACAATAAAGCTGAGGAAGAAGGACTGGAGAGATTGCTGAGCAGTTCAGAGCACTGGCTGTTCTGTCAGAGGATCTGGGTTTGCTTCCCCTTCACCCACACGGGAGCTCAGACCTGCCCCATAACTCCAGTGTCAGGGGTTCCAACACCCTCGTATGACCTCTGCAGGCACCAGGGACGCACACGATGCACAGACATCCATGCAGGCAGAACACCCATCCACATATAATAAAATAAATAAATCCCCTCTTTTTTTTTCAAAACCTGGGAGAGAAATTGGAATTTTCTAGCAAATGTCAGCCCATCCGTCCTCCATGCCTCGGTGGGCGTGGGGACAGTTGAGCTTGAGTTGCTGGCCTTCTGGCAGTGACTGCTTTCTTCTTATTCCTTCAGCCTGACCCACTCCCAGCCTCACCCCCTCTGAGGGACCCTGCCCCTCTCCTGCTCTCTGCCTGCCTTCTCAGCCCAGAGCCTCCCAGCCGTTGTCCCAAGGTAGCAGCACCTTGAAGACTTGGGCTCCTGCCGGGCCTCCTTGCAGCCCTCCCTCCACCCATGACAGATCCCATCTCTGCTCACCGGGAGTGTGTTTGAGCCCCCAGATGGCTCCTTCATGAGCTTCCAGGAAACACAGACGATCCCAGCAGCAGAATTCTAAGAACCATTCTCCCCTTCAGCATGGAGCAGACGGCCGGTTTGTCTGGGGCTCTGGGCCCAGCTGAGTTAGTGGAAGGCTTAGGGAGGGGGCGGGCAGTGACCACGGGCTCTGTGGAGGGGCTGGATGAGACACTGCCTCCACTAGCCATAACTGGTTACTTACAAGCCAGAAAGAGGCCACAAGAGGACGGCAGTGGCTTCTTTCATTCTTCTGGTTTCACAGACCTAAACGGGGAGGTTCAGTCAATAAGTGGAGGACGAACCTAGCACGCCTTGTGGTTGATTCTGAGGCAAACAGCTGTGGTAGGTTCCGGAGATAAAAAGGATACTGACCTGGTGGGTGACTATACCACAAGGAGCTGTTATTCAGTCTACAAACCAGGAGTACAGCACAGAGAGGTTTAATATCTTTACCAAAGCCACACAGGTCTTATGTGGGGTTTGAAACTTGGCAACTTTGCTGAGACTTGGCCCTCTGACCATTTGATGATTCTTATACTTCTCACTATGGATGCCCATCTTTTTTTTTTTTAAAGATTATTTATTATATGTAAGCACACTATAGCTGTCTTCAGACACCCCAGAAGAGGGAGTCAGATCTCATTACGGATAGTTGTGAGCCACCATGTGGTTGCTGGGATTTGAACTCAGGACCTCAGGAAGAGCAGTTGGTGCTCTTAACCGCTGAGCCATCTCTCCAGCCATCTTTTCTTACCTGACACTGATTTGCTGCTGGCAGAGGAGCACACAGTAGGTCCTTGATTAGCTGCCGGCAAAGGAGCACACGGTAGATCCTTAGTGACAGCTGTTATTTGATATTTGGTGAACAAGGCCCTCATTCACAGTACCTAGCTTAGTGGAACATCCCCACCATAATGGAGCCAAGCCGGGGAGCTGGTCCACTCTCGGTTCTTGGGTGAGAAACTGAGGCTTAGAGTATGTCGGCCAGGAGGCCAACCAAGGTCATATCACCAGCAGGAGGATGAGCCAAGAATCCAACTGTCAAGTCCAAGTCCCCAGCAGTGCGCGGCGTCTTGCCTGATAACACCAAACCGACTGATTAATAAGTAATACCGGCTCATCTGTCTCTGTGAGCCCTGCTGCGGCGCCTCTGTAATTACCTGCCTGTTTCTCGGGGGTGGGGTGAGGGGGGTAGTGAGCTCCCAGCGAGCTCCTTTTCCTGTGAGAAGAATGGTCTGGCCTGGCAGGCTGACCCCTGTAGGGGCCCCTGTCTGTCCCGCAATGCAAGCCTTCTCCTCATCCTGTACCTTATTTAGTCTCTGTTTCTTTTTCTTGTTCTGTCTCTGATCCTTCATGAGGAGCCTGTGGTGGCTGCCTCATTCTCTCCTCGACCTGCTGAAAGTGTCTCTGGAGTGGGGAGGTGGAGGGGGCAGTGAACCCAGCCCCGTGGGAGGGAGGCCTTTTTGGTGTAGGGCCTCTAGCCTGCACATCAGCACAGACCCAGGCTGTATCCTTCAGAGCAGTTTGATATGATCAGGTCATTGTATCCTTTGACCAAGAGAACACTCAGTCTTAACTCCCAAGGCCAGTTCAGGCCTCCAGAATTCTCACTGTATTGGATGTGGTGGCTCCTGTGAAAAATGATCACAAGTTTAGTGGTTTAAAACGACCCGGATGTGGAAGCTTGCAGTTCCGGGTCAGGGGTCATTCAGTGAAGATACTCACTCAGCTTCGCTGGCTACCGCCCTAACTCCAGGTTCAGTGAGAGACCAGTGCCAAAAGAATAAGGTAGAGCGTCACAGAGCAGGACCCCCGTCCTTTGGCCTCTGGTGTGGAGGAACCTAAACACGCATGTACATGTACACTCTTCATATGCTGACATGTGTGAACCTAGTATCACCTGAAAAAGAGTTTCTGTTGAATAATTGTTATCAGGCTGGTCTGTGGGCACATCTGTGGGGTATTTTCTCGATTGATAATTGATGTAGGAGGGGCCGGCCCACTGTGGGTGGCGCCATTCTCTGGGCAGGTGGGTCCGGGTTGTATAAGGGAGCTAGCTGAGCTGAGCCTGTCAGTGAGCAGGCAAACAGCGTTCTCCGGGGTCTCAGCTTCAAGTCCTTGCTTGAGTTCCTGCTCTGACTTCCCTCAAGGATGCACTGACTGGCACTAACTGTAAGCTGAAATAAACCCAATTCCTCCCCTAAGTTGCATTCTTTAAAAAAAATGCATTAAATTTTATGATTAGGTGTTAAGCGCCTACATGTATGTCTGTGTACGGCATGAGTGCCTGGTACCAGAGAGATACCAGAAGAGCTGGGTTGACAGATAGTTGTGAGCTTCCATGTGAGTGCTGGGAGTCAAACCCTGTCCTCTGCCCAAGTGGTGAGCACTTGTAACTGCTGAGCTGTCTCTCCAGCCTCTCCCCACTCAAATTGATTTTGGTCAAAGTGTTTAATTATTACAGCAGAGTTGTAATTAGAAAACACGTGCTTGGCTCATGCATGCGCGCGCGCGCGCACACACAGTAATAATAATACTGAATCTGGAAAGAGCCTGGTGTGCTAGAGCGCTCACTTGGAGCCATCATGGTCCATCTTGCTGAGGTGGGGTGGGGGTGGTGGCTGAGTATCCTAATTGACTGTTCACCAGAACAAGGGCAAGACAATGCAGCTGCTTGCTGCACCCAGCCCCTTGGGATGCTCTTTGAAAGCTCCGGCTTGAATGAAGCCTTAGGGAGTAGCCTCAAGGTATCTGGTTTCAAAGGCGGCTCCCCACTGCAGCGGCTGTCAGAGCTCCTAGCAGTTGCTGGCTCTGAATGGCTTCTCTGCACACTTGGGGCAGAGGAGGGAGTTGACTGAGCAGGGAGCTGGATAGGTGAGTCCCCCTGAGAAGAGAAGAGGATGCAGATTCCTAGAGGGCAGACACCCAGGAGGGTGCTGAGCTGAGGTTTAGCCATATTACTTTATAAAGTAAAGACAGAACAGAGCCTTGTGTCAGTGAAGACTTGGGCAGGAGCCCAGCACAAAAAAGCAGTTAGAAGCATCCAGCTAAAAGCAGGCTCTTTGGGGTATTTTTTTTTAACTTCTAAACCTGGTAGGTTTAGAAGACCTGATTGGACAAAAGGATGATAAAGACAAAGATGTTGCAGACAGACAGATTTCCTCTCCCGTTAGCTCCTGCCTGACTGTGTGACTTTGGGGGCTTCCCTCTCTTCCTGTGGGTTTCTTTTCTGAAGCTAGACAGCTTGACCCACCCCACGTCATTATGAAGCCACAGGACAGTAGCTGCGGCTGGATGGGACACACAGTAGGTGTTTTGGCATTTGGCATTTGGTGGGCCTGTTTCTTCCTGCTGAATCTGAGCCAGGTCTTCGCAGAATACATGGTCCTCATGGTGGAGAAGCCACGCTGAGGTAGGCTCCCAGGATCTAGGGGCTGAGACTCCTGGGAGAATCTTGAGTTCTTTCCCATCATCAGCACACAGTGTGACTTTTGCCATTCTGAGAGTTTCTTGAGTGTTTGCTCAAATGTTTGTTGAGGGCTTAGTGTGTGCTGGGCTTGAGTAGGTTTGAGAACACAGGCTCTGGCATCTGAACGCCCTCAGCTCTGTCCTCCAATCTGCTCACGAGTCTTTGACTAGATTCTCCAACCCCCTGGGTCCCTTCTCCATCTGTGAAGTGACAGGAATGAGTGTGTGCCATTGTTTCATCTAAGAAAATACTCAGTGGGGTCTTACCCCCAAAGGGAAAGATTCTGTCAAGTGGTTCTGTAGGACAGACATCCTAGTGGGCAAGCTTTGGAATCCCAGCCCTGGGTTTGATACCTGTGACTGTCACTCACCGTGTAGCCTTGAGCAAGGAATGGAGTTTCTTGGGTCTTAACTTCCTTGTTTATAGAATGGGAATGGCAGCCGCTGCAGAGGGGACACAGAGAACCCCGGATGACACACGGAGAACTTCTGGAAGGATGTCTGGAACATTCCTAACAAATAGCTGACATCACCACAACTATCACAATCGACACAGTAATCATTATCAGCACCACGACATTATCACCACCACCACAACCACCATCATTATCAGCACCACCATCACCACCACCATCACTACCACCATCAGTACCACCAGCACCATCAACTACCCCTCTATAATCACTACCATCAGCCTCATGCTATCATTATCACCCAGATGACCACCACTACCGTCAACACCACCACAGTGATCATCGGTAGAGCCAAGCTCCAAATGGTCTCTCATATCCTGACGGTCTGAATCCTAGCTCTCAAAGGGAAACTTTAGTGGCAGATGTAGTGACTCACCCTGGGCCCTCGATGGGAAACTTTACATACATGTCCCCAATGGAGAGAGGGACCTCTGTCACTTCGCTGGGAGGTTCTAATCGGCTCTTGGCTTCTTTGGGCCTTGCTGTTCTTTCTCGTAGTTGGCAGGACCAGCACACTGGGGATCTGGGTTGCTGGTGCCATGGGAACACATTCCCACTGTATATCATCCCCCTCTCCCTCGATTTATTTCCTGTGTGTAGTGACTTTACTTCGGAGAGCCAGTCTGGTTTGGGGAGATGGGTCTTTGGCAGGGGATCATGTCTGCTCTGGAACTCCTAAAATTCCCAGCTCCTTCCCACACAAACCACATGCTGCAGGTTGGCATGCACCAGCCTCGTCGGCTGTCAAGTCCTTTATCTCCGTCAAAACATTTGAATCAGAGGGTGGGTTATAGATCATGGAATCAGAGCAGCCCCTAGTGTGGGCATTCTTATTGCCACCTTAGACTCGCTCTTTTTGTCATTAGGAAAATGTGGTGGTCATGTCTTCAGTTTGCAGACGGGACATGGGAACATTAAATGCCATTCCCAAGGTTGTGTGGGGCTGGCCCAGGCTCCCTGAAACCTGTCAGATGTGGTCGTTTAAACAAACCACCCTACCCTTCAGGCACTCCTGTTTTTTTTTTTTTAGCCTTGTTTTTCCTGATGTCTTCTGAGCCTGAGCTGCAGACTTCAGGAGCAACGTGGATAATCCTGGAAGCCACAGGGAGACGCACAGGTACCTGCGAAGATCAGGGGGTTGTTATAGCTCATTTGACAATATTAGCATAAGTGTGCAGCGAGGTGGCCCGTATGCAGTCTGTCAGAATCGTCCCGGTTCCTCTACTCTGGCTTTCTCCTTCCTCTGCTGCAGCCATCCAATAACTTCCCGGTTCTGTCTGGGGTTAGTGGCCGCCCTTCCCCTCCGCTTGCGTCCTGGTGCTGTCCGTGGTACTGACTGCCAATCGGGATCTTTCTGGGGCGCCCAGCCTCCCCTCCTGGCCTCCCACCTCTCCTCCCGCAGGCAACGCGGCACAATGCATCGCGGTGGGAGGCAAGCTGGGCTCCCCTGCGCCGGGAAGCGGCTGCCCCTCCCTCCGGATCACACAGGGTTTTTGCAGTAGGTGACAGCAGGATCGGGCACCAGGGAAGCAATTGATTCGTCTACTGCCTGCATCCTAGAGTTGCCTATGCTGCCCAGAGAGGGAGAGAGGAAAGAGAAGAGGGGAGAGACTTACAAAACCTTCCATCCATGTGGAGTAGTCTGAGTGAATCACTGAATCACTGCCCACCGCTGCAGAGTCCAGCTATACTTAGTTTTCGCCTCTAACGGGGGTATTTCTTTTTTGTCTTTTTTTTTTTTTTGCATGATTTAGGGGCATGCGTTCGTGTTGGTGCCTCGGTGTTATTTTGGGAAGACCGGGAGAGTCAAATGCACAATTTTTCTTTCAGGCATATCTGCTGCTGGTCTTTCAAGCCAAGTCGCTGGGACTTGACACCTCCCCCCACCCCCGGCAGGGAGTTGGCAAGAATTGGGCTCACGGATTCTGCTGCAATCCTCTACTGTCCCGGTGAGTGACATTCTTCGTGGTGGTCCCGCAAACAGACTAGGAGATCTCAGGACCCTAACTGAGATGTGCGTGCATGAGCTAGGGAGAGGGAAGCAGGGAGGGTAGGGATGTCCGAGAACTGAGCATAGTTCTTTGCCTGAATTCTGGAGGCTTTTATCAGCAACACTTCGGAGACAAATGGGATTTTAGTTCAGTGCCCAGGGAGGAGGCAAGTGTGTGCCTGTTCGGGCGACATGAGCGACATGAGCGAGAGAGTGGCTTCTGCCCAGCTTGTCCTCTTTGCAGCAAAAGCTGAGGAAAGTGATTGACAGCTCTTGAATGAGTTAACCCTTCACGGCCGGTATGGCACAAGGGGTGCATCTAAGTGTTTAGATTTGGTGGGTGGGCATCTTGGCCCTGGTTGGGAGAGTCGCCTGAGCCTGGAAGGTTAACCCTTGCTTGGGCACCCTGGGCCAGCATATGCTTAGGATGGGGCTCAGACTGGGCTCTCCGCCAGGGCCAGCTGAGTAATTGAATTGTGGTGGGTTCTGCAAACTCAGCTGTCCTGAGATGGGAGAGCAGGCACCCATGAAAGCGCCACCTTTTCTCTTGGCATGAATGGTCAAGCAGTCAGCTGCCCGGCGAGCCGGGGATGCTCTATTTTACAGGTGGTGTCACCTGTAAGAGACTGGATGGGGGGTATGGTATGTATGTGGCTGTGACACAGGACTCTCTGTCACTGAGCCCACCTCACCACTGAGAAGGGGCGGGGCATGACATTCCAATCCCAGGTCCCCAATTCCAGGACAAGTCATAACCCCTATACTGGTTTCTTTCTCTGACATCCCAATGGGGGTAACCCCATACCAACCTGTTAACGTGTGGGAAGCAAAGGTCCCTCACCACTCAATCCCAAAGCTCATGTTTAATTTTAAAAATGCTTTTGCCAGTAATCTGTGATCTACGGGAGAGGATTCTGTTCTGCTTTCTGCTTTAATTACTTCCTACCTTTTTGAGGGAAATGAAAGTCTTTATTTTTAGCACTGTGATCCACTTCAGCCGTCTCTATCCACTGGAATCTCTTCAGGAAGTTGAACTTGGGAGGTAGGAAGAAGACAAGGTTAGCCCCCAGGGACTGGCAAGCTGGAAAAATGTCAAGAGGGTCACCCAGCCCCAGAGCCATGAGGGACCGGGGAGCTCAGGGTACGATCCTATGTGGGCAGGACACAGGAGGAGAGAGTAGGTTGCCTGGTGGTTAGCGCCAAGGAGAGGGTCCTCTGAAACCTGGCTGCCATTCTGGGTGACCTTGAGGAATCTGCCTCCATGGGAAGCCATACATAGGAGTAGAAAGTGAAGAGATATGGCTTGCTTGAATGAGACGCTGCAGGCTTGACCATGGGCGATAGATACTTCAAATACTGGACTTTCATGTTCTTTGGTTGGAACGGACTGTGGCTGGACATTGGAGCAGTGGGGTTTGAGGTTCACTGTTGCAATGAGAGTAAATCCTTCAACTACTGGACTGTGGGGAGGCTGCAGGGCTTGGAGGATTATCAAGGGAGCCCTGGGGGACCCCAGGCAGTGTCACAGATACTGTGAGATAATTCCCTAGTCAACTTCAAGTATCCACCCCTGCAGCATAACACAGCCCCTTGGACCAGCCCAGGTCCGGGGTGTCCAGACATAGAGGCTTCCTGGCCATCCGTCTCCCTGCCTCCTCGTCTCCCTCAGGGTGGCTGAGAGCCAGGAGCCTGCCTCCTCCCTGTCACATCTGAAGTGGTGCATTGGGGTGCACCAGTGAGAGAACCTTCCGGAAAGATTCTTGGCCTTGGATCAGGGCCCTTGGGTCTTGGGGCTTTTTTCCCTTTCTTGGCCTCAGTTTCCCCATCTACGCAATGAGTCAGCTGCTCTGGGCGACCAAGGCTCCTTCCAGATCCTCAGGTCTTCCTTACAGCTGCTGCTGTGGCAAGGGGCGGCCATACTTTTAGGGAGAGTTCCTGCTATTTCCCTCTGTTCCCACTTTTGGGGGGTACCCAGAGAAGGAAAGCACCTTGTCTAAAACCACACAGCAAGTCATGGCGCAGCCCTCTTGGAATCCACTTTCGTGGATATCGAGGCAGTCTCTGACTCCCACATCCTGGTAGCCCCCACTTCTCATCCCTGGCCTGGAGCATGGAAGGGGGATGGACACCCTCCAAACCAATCCTGCGTTGGGAAGCTGAGCCCTGGAGATAGATAAGATTAATTCTTGTATATGGGGCTTCTGCTATCCTGTCAGCGAGGAGGAGAGGGGGTCCCAGTGGCTCTTGCTGTGACATCAGCCACTGTGTCTGATGTGTGTTTTGGGGTGGGTGGCTGCTGGGGTGGTAGTGACTTGTAGGACATGGCTCATATAGGACATGAGAGTCTTTATTAACACCTTCCCTTTCCTGTGTCACTCACAGATCATGGCATTCTGTCAGTCCCACCCCCCTCACCCTACACCCAGCCAACATATGCTCCTGCCTTTCCCTGCAGGGGACTGGGGGCAGGGTGGTCCTATGGGAAGACAAGCTGGAGTTGAGGTAGTAGGGTTTATTTCTGTTAAGAGCTGTGGCTGAACCTGGATAAAAATAAACCCTGGGACCCAGTAGTGGTGGGCTGGAGCCAAAGCATCTGAATTATTCAGCTGCCACCCAGGTTGGAGAGGCTCATGTATTCAAGGGAGGAGGAGGGGGAGGAAGAGGAGGAGGAGGAAGAGGAAGAGGAGAAGAGGAGGAGGAGGAAGAGGAGGAGGAGGGGACTACACTGCAGCTACAGTCCTTCCTTCCTGTCACCCGCCCCCCCCCCCCTTCGAGTCTAGGAACTGCAGTATGGTCACTGGAGCTGTGTGATTTCAGACAGGCCCTTAACCTCTCTGAGCCTCAGTGCCTCCTGTAAGGTGCATTAGGGTGAAGCAGTATTCTAGTTAAGACCACAGGCTAGACCACGGGCCCTGGAGACCAGTCAGCTTAGATCTTGGTTCTAGCACTTTTTATGTGTGTGGTTGCAGAGCCCTGGACTTCACTTACCTCATCTGTCACATCCCTCCTGGCGGTGGTGACAGTATTAGGACATTTAAGAGTTAACGCATGCCAGCTGCTTAGTTCTGAGGCTGACATGGAATAAGCAATAGGACCCGACCCTGTCTTGGGGGTGGGGTGATATTGGCATCAGTAACAGCAATGTTGCTCATACTGAGGCAGAGCTGGGGGTGGGGGGCGCCTAGGAGGACTCCTCAGTCCAAAACACAGCTATGAGACTCAGAAGGGAGCAGATGGGCTTGCTAGGGGCAGGGGATTCTGAGGCCTCAGTTTCCCCATCTGTGAAGTGGACACAATGACCTTCTTCCTCCAGGCTTTAGTCATTCCAAGCAAGTCCCAGATCATCATTCAGGGTGGCCCCCCGGAGGGTTAAAGAATATCTGCTACCTACAAGGTCCAAGGCTCCCTTGGCTCCGGGTACCCCAGAGATGTTGCTGAGTCATCTCATCCTACAAGCTCAGGGCTGGGCTTTTGATTTTCTTCCTGCTAGGAGTCCTTTTGCCTGGCCTGGTTTTCCTTCCTCTGGGGGCTTAAGATACTACATGGTGAGACCCTTGAGGGCTAGGCTGTTTAAGGTGTCAGGGTGAACACAGCTGGTGCTTTTCTCCAACTGAATGAATGAATGAATGAATCAGCTGGTTGGCGAAATGCTAATTGATTGACTAATGGAGGGGTGAGTCTGAGAGTGGCCTTTAGTCAATGTTCTAGTCAGAGGTATGTATGCAGTAGGTGCTCCATTAGTGTTTGTTGAGTGTGATGTCATTGATGGGGTTGGAGGGGTTTTGTCCTCTTCTCCGATCCGTTGCAGGCAGATCTGCTCACCGCTGCTGATTCATTTTATTGTGTACCTGTGGTATACCCTGCACCAGGCCTCTGAGGACTAGGACAAAGTCCCATTTCCTTTAGGGTCTTGAGTAAGGTACAGTTTGGGTTGGGCGAGGGCGCAGAAAGGGTCTCTACCCTGCCTGCTTGAAGCACTGAGCACACGGATACCCGAAATTCTCTGCTGAGGTTTAGTCCTTTGCTTACCAAGCATTGACTAAGGGGCAGATGCTTCTGGGGGTGGGTGGAGAGTCGGATGGAGTCATTTACAGGAGGCAGGCAGGCTTGGGTTTTGCAGCAGAGGGGGAGTTTGCATCAACCAGGGGCTTTGCGGGCAACAGAGACCAGGAAAGGTCAAAGATGCTGGCTGTGTCCTGCAGGGTGGCCTGGGAGGGTGGGAAGGGTGGTGGGTACTAAACTTCTGTCGCTGCACCCCAGAGGCTGAGGAGCCTGGGTGCATGGTTGGTTCACTCTGTGATCCATACAGTCCCCTTGTAAAGTGTTATCAGGTGTTTCTTGATCCCCAAACTCTTAAATGTGGGCACCTGTGTTTTCACACACCCCAGGGCTCTAAAGGCATTTTTAAGAGTACAGAGAGAGTACTTGGGTAGACGAAACTTCGGACACTTCTGGTGTGTGATGAGACTTGATCTTCTCCCTGAGGCCTGGCCTCTGTACCCAAGAGGCTGAGCAGGGCTTGAATCTGAAGCAGGTTCCCCCCTTATCCCCCCCCACCATTTGTTTTCTGATTCTTGTCCTTATCCTTGCTAACATTGGGGGACTCTGGGTTCCAACATGGCACCAGATCACTGTCACCACGGTTTCCTTGAAGCCATTGTCCTGCCGTCATTAGCTTTAATGATATAATGCAGGCTGAAATCTCATTGCACTGGAGCCGTGGCTGACTGTGCCTTAGTGAACCAGCCAGAGAGCAGGAGATGGGGCCTCAGGAAGCTGGGTTGTGCCCGCCCCCCACAATTAACCACCGACAGGACTCCTCTCGTGGCATCAAGCCATGACTGGTTTGTGAAGAGTGAGGGAAGGAAGGAGGAACTCTCTTCCGCCTCAGCTCCCGCCGGGCGCTTCCAGCTGCCCGGTTCTTTCCTTTTTTTCCCCTTCACTGAGTCTCCACAGTGACAGGCAGAGACTTGTGAATGAAGCTGCTTTCGGCAGCACGCACCTTACATAAGTGGCTTTTCTGTGCCAGCCACTGATGGCAGGTGGCGGGCGTTTGGGGGCCGCTTAGAGCAGAGATGCCCTGAAGTTAGTTATAAGGCAATTCAGGGCAGCCACAGGAAGCACCTGTGTGGCTGGCTCTGGCCATGACCAGCATCCCTGTCCCCTCTTCCAGCTGTCCGCCCTTCCCATATCACTTTGGTATGGTTTGGAGTGTCTGCCTCTGTCTGTCTGTCTGCCTGCCTGCCTGTCTGTCTGCCTGTCTGCCCTTCTCCTTCATTTTCTTTCCCTCACTTTAAACTCTCCTTCCTTATCTTCATAGGCTCATTTCCCCCACCTTGTCCCCTGCCCCGTGCATCTTTCTCCCCTCCCTTACCTCTTTCCTCTAGCCCCCTCCCCGACCCTGTGCCGGACTCCAGTATCTTCTGCTGTAGATACACAGCCATGATTGTGAAGCTTCTGGAGCTCAACCAACCTGTCTTGCCTGGGGCTGTCTATGCTCAGATCAGCACGCAGACCAGCTCTGACAAGCCCATCATCGTACCTCTTAGCCATACATGCCTGAACCTCATCGAGGCTTTCCAGAGGTCTGAGGCTCTGTGGTCTCAGTGAGCTGCCCTCCTACTAAGGGGGGCACACCAGCTTTCCGAAGCTGTCCCCAGCCTTGGTATCCTGCTACTTAGGTGAGCAGGGCACAGTGGCCCATCCAGGGTCATGAGCCAACTCCTTCTACCAGCTGGCCACTATATCATTCCACCACAGATTGCTGGCGGGGGGCGGGGGGGGGAGACAGGGCTCCCTTGGAGATTCCACACGAGGTACTCTGGGTCAGATTTCCTTGTGGGACTCTCAGACAATTTGGGGACCCAAATTGCTAGGATGGATCTCAGTCTTACGCGTCTGACATGGCATTGAGGCGGCTGATCTGGGACCTGCACTTAGATGGTCACTGTTGCTTACAGAGTTGGTTCTGTTCCCACACCTCCAAGTATGGGTGGTGTGTCCTCTTAAGACCATTCTAGGCACTAGGAACCATAGCAGCAGGTAAGTGCAGCACCTCTCCCCCAATACCACACAGCACCCCTCCCCCAATACCACACAGCACCCCTCCCCCAATACCACACAGTACCCTCCCCCCAATATCGCAGCAGCGGGTCTATGAGGTGGGGAAGACAAAGGACAAAGAGATGCTTATGAAGTATCTATAGAGATCCAGCTCAGTGCTGGGGGAGAAGGTGGGCGGGGAACATGGTGGTGGTTTCCACAGGGAGCCCCATACACAGCCTCATCAAGGAACAACAGGGAAATGTCTACCTTGCTGGGAGAGGGGACAATGACAACAGGACTTAAAGCAGGACCCTACTCATGACACTAGCAATGATTGCTGTTCTGGTCACTTGGTGGGAGATGGACGGTGAGGAATAACATGGAAGTGGGGGGCCCATGAGCAGAGCCATGCTGGGTCTGGGTCAGGTGGAAGCAGGGAAGCCGGGGTTGGGGCGGGGTGTGGGGTGGTCAGATGTGGGTATATATTGCAGCTGTGTGGAGGGGATTGGAGCCCATTCCAGGGTCAGCTCTCCTTGGTAGATGTCCGGTGGCTGTGATCTTGGGGATTTGGGCTCTGGGGGAGAAGGGCTTCTGTGTGTGTAGGGGCCAGTGGGGTGTAGCAAGAGCAGTAGGATGTGCCCAGTGAGAGACTGTCGACTGTCTGAGGGCTGCAGGTGCCCATTGCATGTGGTAAAGGCATGGTCCCTTCTCTACGGAAGATGTGGTGGGTAGGAACGGCGATGTTCATCGCTCACCAGATGAGGGGCAGGGCAGCTTGGTGGAGGTGGCGAGGCTCCTGGAGGTGGTGATGCCCTGTGAGGCCTGGCGTGTCTCATAACCGTCATCTCAGAAATCTGATGGTGAGGACACAGGGCACAGATCTTGAGACCCCTCACCTCACTCTGGGTCTGCCTGTCGCTCCCAGAATGGGCTAGACCAATTCTCAAGGGGATTAGTAACTAAGGTCAAAAGTAAGACCAGGGGCTGGCCAGGAGACAGAGACAGACCAGAAGGTCCTGCATCAGACTTTCCTGTCTGAGGGGACCACTGCCATCTCCTCCTTCCACCTCTAGAGGAACAGAACTGATAGGATGAACACACAGACATGCGCACGCGCGCACACACACACACACACACACACACACACACGGCAGAGTGGGGGCAGGGGGTTATTAGAATGGCTGACAGGTTATGGTTAAGCTAGTCCAACAATAGCTGTTTACCAACTAAACGTCCAAGGATCCAGCATCAAGCCAGTCCCTGAGGCTGAATGTCTCAGCTGGTCTTCAGGGAACTCCAGATTCCAGAGTCCCAGAGAAGCAGGCTCGAATGTCAGTGTGAAGCGTGCTTGTCTGTGAGGGCGAGCAGGCAAAGAGAGCAAACCTCCTCCTTCTGTGTCTTCATATCGGCCGCCAGCAGGCGTGGCCCAGATTGAAGGTGGCTCTTCCCACTTCAAATGACTTAAGAAAGAAAATCCCTCACAGGTATACTCAGTCCTTTGGGTTTCAGTTAACTCCAGATGCACTCGCATTGATGGCCAGGAATAGCCACCACAGTGTCCATCTGTCCAGGATGCCTGGGCTTTGTCTCCATCCTTGGCTAATATCTGTAGAGGGGTCCAGAAAAAATAAATAGTGGCCAGGGAGAGGGTGGGAGTGGGGTTGGGGATTCACTTCTGGTGAGGGTGACAGAGGAGTGGTCTTGTCCTCCCTCCTCAATTGTCCTTGGATGGTGGTGCTTTGTAAACTAGCAGGGTTTTGTTGTTTTATTTTTGTTTTCTTGAGGCAGGATCTTATGTAGCCCAGGCTAGTCTCACACTCACTAGGTAGCTGAGGATGACCTCGAACTCCCGAACCTCCAGTCTCTGCATCTCATATGCCAGGCTTATAGCTGCCATGTCTGCCAGGTGAGGCCTGAGGGCTTTTTGTTTTGGTGGGAGCCCAGTCATTCCTCACCCTCATTTCCTGAGACACGCCTTCAAACTGAGTGAACCTCCTTCCCAGTGGTAATTCTCCATTATTCTATTTAATCCCCTGACTCCCCTTCCCTCCCTTCGTGGGCAATGCTGTCACTGCTAATGGTCTCCCTTTGGATGGCAGACAGATGCTTCAAACACGCCTTTAAACTTACGTAACCGGTGTTGTGCTGGACGGACTGCGGCTTCTCACACTCCGGTATCAGTCTCTGCTTCTACTCATCCTGGGCTCCAGGGTGTGAATCCTCCCTGTTTCTATTGTGTGTGTGTGTGTGTGTGTGTGTGTGTGTGTGTGTGTAGGCACTCACATGTGTGGATTGCACCCTGCTCCACTATGCCCCGACTCCCATTTCCTGCCAGCCCTTCATATTCTTGAGATTTCCTTGTGCTCATTGACTATAATTCCTTCAGGACAGGGAGACCACTGGTTTGATTTTGGTTATTTTTCTTAGCAAACACTAGCTGCCAACTTAGGATCCCAAGCCCAGGGCATGTGGAAGAGGCAGGAGATGGCCTGGGGGCTGGAGCTGGTTTTGAATCCCAGTTCTGCTACCCAGTGGCTGTGTGGCCTTCAGTGAAGTGAGTTTCTCTCTAAGCCTCAAATTCTCCTGTAATATGGGATAGAGATGATAATATTCATTTCATAAAGTCGAGCGTGACGTAAGATGGTGCGGTGCGCTCTTGTGGTTAGAGAAGCAGATGTTGATGGTCTGTGTTAGCTACCTTTCCATGACTGTAATAAAATACCCTAGACAGTAAACTTAAAAAGAAGAAAGGTTTCTGGTAGCACATAGTTCTGGAGGTTTCAGCCCCAGGATGGATGGCCCCTTGCTTTTGGGTGTAACTTGATCAGAGCACACAGTTGAGCAAAGTTGAGTAAGCTGATTATCTCATGGTGATTGGGAAGCGGAGAGACAGAGAGAGAGAGAGAGAGAGAGAGAGAGAGAGAGAGAGAGAGAGAGAGAGAGAGAGAGAGGAGGCAGGCTGGGGCTTCAGGGGCTGACACCTCATGAGGCCTTCAGAGCATCTCATTACCCTCCTTGCTAGAAAGAGCAGGGAGCTGACATCAGCTTTCCTGGGTTCAAGTCCCGGAGGTGGCATCCTTCCATAGGTACAGCTTCAGGGCTGACAGAGGATTACCCAGGAGTCCAGGGCACTGTGGGGTCTCTCCCTAGCTTGGGTTCTTCTCCTTAGTTGCTTTCTTAGCCCCTAGGAGGAGCCTTGAACCTAGGCCTAGATGTCACCTCTATCTAACCCTTGATGACACCAAACTTAAACCCCAGATTCTCATCGCAAGGGAATGGATGCCCATACTCTTGCCTCTGCCTCCCGCCAGGGACCGTTCTCCAGTTCTGAGGATAAAGGAGCTGCCTAAGTGTCTTTGCAACACCCACACTTAGTCCGTAGTTCCTTCACGCCTGGGTGGAGGCAAAACATGAACGCCATTGCAATTAGACTATCTGACCAGTAGGGGGCAGCGAGACCAGTGGCCAGAAGCAACCTGCTGTCTTCTGAGGGCCCAGTGCATGCGCCAGGGGTACACATCTCAACCTGGGCTGTGAACCAACAACCTGGCTTTGTAGCCTCACTTTACTCACCTGTGCTTTGGGAATCATTATGGTATCTTCCCAATGTCGCCATAGAGTCTCTGAACAGGGCTCCGATTGTGACACACTCTACAGGTTAGCTGACTGTGAAGGATTTTCTAGTTTTAAAACCACCGCTCTGAGATCGGAGGGCAGAGCCGGAGTTTCTCCTTTTAGCAGAGGAGAAATGTCACACTGGGAAGTCAGTTGCCCGTGCTCACAGTTGGGGAGGGACTCAGGAGGGCTCAGTATTCTTAAAAAATGGCAACGTCCACACTAGAAAGTCCCAAAGTATGGTGGGTAGGTACACCACAGGTCGTTGGCACACTGGGAAAGGCGGGGGCACTTGGTGGCTTCAGGATCGTTCCTAGTGAGTCCCAGGTGGGCTGAGGGCTCCCAGCAGCTCCTCTGCAGAGAACCTCGAACTGTGCCCTGCTTTCCGGCCTTGACTCCTGGACCTGAGGTCAGCAGGTCCTCGGATGCTTTGGTCAAAACAGCTTTGCCGGTGTGAAGGTGCACGCCTTTAATCCCAGCACTCGGGAGGCAGAAACAGCCAAATCTCTGAGCCCAGGTTAGCCTGGTCTATATAGAGAGCGAGTTCTAGTTTCTGCACAGAGAAACCCTGTCTCGAAAACCCAAAACCAACGAAACAAAAGCAGCTTTTGCTGTTCTCACCTGAACAGTTACCCAAGCTCCCTGCGCCTCAGTTTCTCCCACCGTAGAACGAGGATCCTGTTCAGAAAGAGTGGACCTCAGAAGTTCCTATTGAAAACAAACAGATCCCCTATGAGAAGAACTCTCAAGACACCACCTCATCTATCATTACATCATCACCATTACACCACAATCATCACAACCACCATCCACTACACCACCACATCAACATCACCATCACCGCCATCATCACCATCCTCACCGTCAACACCAGAATTGCCATCATCACCTCCATCACCATCACTGATATTTCTTAACAGCCATTCTTGAAGCCTTTTACTTCATCAGAGTAACAGGAAGCTGAAGACTTCCTGCTGCAAAGTGAGGCAAACAAGTCCTTTACAGAGGCTGCCGACTGACTCCGTTGCCCCCAAAGGGTTTCCCTCTTCATCTCTTCCTCTTCAGTATTAAAATGTAGCGTTAAAAATGGAGCTGTGGCCACAGTTGATCGTGATGTCTCATGCAAAGGTACCTTTAAGTGTTCTTTGAAAGTAAAACCAGCCACTGGATGGCAGGGTAGGGTGGGAGCTGTACTTAGGAGGGACCCAGGATCCAGGAGCTAAGCTTACCCAGCCACTGACCTCATGGCTTTAGATTAGCGTGTGAAAGCACCCCTCCCCCCCTCCGGGCAGGTCCTCAGGGCTCCTCCCGGGAAATTCTGATCTCAGCTTTCCAGAGGTGTTCGGGAGCAAAACACTTAGTTTCCTGAGTGATCTGGCTGCAGTTGGTCTGTGGGGCATTCTGGGAGCGGAGCTGAACTTCCTGTCAGCACGCCTCCTATCTCTCCTGGCATACATAGGCTCCAATGGCACTGGAGAGGGTGAGTCCGTGCCCACTTGTGCATAGTTGACCAATCCCCAGGAGCTGGGTTAGTCTTTGCTCTTGTGTGTGTGTGTGTGTGTGTGTGTACTGCAGTTACATCTGTGTGCAGGTCAGAAGTATGTGGAGGTCAGAAGTCAGAGGTGTCAACCACAGAAACACCATCTACCTTCTTTGAGTCAGGGTCTCTCACTGGCTTGGAACTCCCTGACTGGGCTAACCTGGTAGCTAACCAGGCCCAGGGATACGTCTGTCTCTGTTCCCCAGCACCGGCCTTCATGCGTGAGTAATCACAGATCCTGATGTTTTTATGCGGGTTCCAGGGGATCCGACTTGGGTCCTTGTGTTTGTCTTCTCAGTTACTAAACCTCTCTGCTTAACCCCGTTTCCTCTTCCAGAACATTGGGTAAGAACATGGATCACATTGACTTGCTGGGGAATCCAGCCACCAATATACAGTCTCGCCTTGGCGTGGGGCTTGGTGCGGGATTGTGGCTCAGCAAACCTTAGTTATTGCTCTGTTAATGAGAATGGTACCCCCTGTGGGCTGGTTCTGGAAGGGAGCTGTTAACCTTCCCACCTCTGACTGTTCCCACCACCTTCCCAGGAGAGTCCTTTCTGACTCTCCTACTTAAAATCTCTTCTTCTTCCCGAGGACTCTTCCTCCGCCATCTCTACTTGCCTCCATAGAACCTGGCACCGTGTGCGTGTTTCTCAACAATGTTTGGCTACTGTCTCTACCCACTGGACCATCCACCTCACCAGAATGGGACACCTTTAGAGTGGTTTTCCCCCTCTCTGTCCCTCAGGGACTGTGCTCAGCATGCAGTTGGCACCCCATATTTGTTGGAAAATGGAGGCTGACGGTATCATTGTAACACTTCGGGCTCTAATTGGAAACCTTTCCCCTCTCCGGGATGTCCAAACTCACTTGACAGGTCATTACACAGAGCAGAAGCAAAGAAGAGAAATAAAAATCCCAGCTGAGCCTCTGCTGGTCTGGAGGCTGGGAAGGGGAAGTGGGGGCGTGGAGCAGGGGTGCTGGGTGAGAAATCAAGGCGTTTTGTGAGACTGGCTCCTTGGCCAGGTTGTTATAAGCTGTTAAACCACACCGAGCCTTTGTCAATATCCACACAGGCTCGACCGTCTGCTGCAGTTGATGGGGTAGCAGATCTCGTTGGTATTTAAAGAGACCCGCATTGCAGGCTGGGGGATTGGGTCTCTGTGCGAGAGAATGCAGCCAAGGCTCACAGACTGTCCTGGAAGTGGTGGATTATTTTTAAAAGGAGAGAACAAAAGAAGGAAAATCAAAAAGCCCTTAGCACCTCCTGACTTTCCAGAATCTGTTTCTCAGCCTGGGCTGCACATGCTAAGCGTCTCTAGATTCCTTCTCGAATTGGGGATTGTTTGTGGTGGGGTGGGGGGTGCCAGTAGCTCAGGCTGACCTCGAACTTGTTGTGTAACCCAGGGTGACCTTGAGTCATGCTTTTACCTCCCGAATGCTGGCATTGCAGGCATGGACCACCAGGCCCCATCTATGCAGTGCTGGGGGAGGAGCCCAGGAATGCTTGCATGTTAGGCGAGCTCTATGTCAACCAAGCTGCACCCCCAGTGATAGATAGGTTTGTATGTTACAGGGGAGTGGCCATGACAATTTAAAGTTCACCAGGTGATTTTAGGGTACAGCTAGAATATGACATTCTCTTCACCAAACTGTGTGGTTTTAGGGGTCCCCCCACCTTTGGGATCCACAAAATGAACCCCAAATCTCTCATGTTTGTGTGGCAATTAGGAACATTATGACAAACACCATCGTGGGCTCTGTCTAGGGGTGCCCAGGTGGCAAAGGGGAAGTGGATAAAGCTTTCTCAGGGTGGGCAGTAGCTTTGGGGTATTCCTGGTTACTTTGTGATACCTGCCTGTTCCTACCCCTTTGCGAGGCTAGGACCACAGAGATGTTCTCAGAAGAACATTTTGGGTACCCGAGTGTGCTGATGACCATCCTGGGAAGGGAAAGGCCACCGTGAAATGGTGACAGCAAAGGAGATGGGTATCAATAGCATCCTGCCAGGCTGGACTCAGCACCGAAACTCCGTGCTAGAGCGACCGCTATTCTTAGGAGAGCTGGCGGGGAGAACGTGGTTCTTGTGGGCTGGCACACCATTTGCTAGGCCCTCTCCACCCCATTCCAGCTTCACTCCAGGGAAGCTGTCCAGATACAACCTCCATTTTTTTTTCAGACAAAAAAAATAAGGCATGGAGGGGCTTGAGGGACTGCACAAGGTCCCAGGATAGCAAGAGACTGAGATGGGACAGGCCCCGGTGCTGCATCTTGTGGTAGATACTTTCTGTTAAATGAGCACCTGGTCTGCACTCTCTGGGTTTCCTGCAAAAGGAGAGCTGCTGTGGATGTCCCAAGAGGCACAGGAGAGGTGACCTGGGAAGACTGCCCATCCTCGGCCCCCCCATTCCCCCCTATGTTTTGAGCTGCAACACCTCCTCCTGCTGCCTCTCATTCCATGTCGCAAGACCTCGGTTTGGTGTGCTTCCCCAAGATGAGCAGGAACTGAGTGAGGAAGGCAGGCTTGCTGGGGCCACTTGTATGTTCCTGTCTTGTTTCTTGTGGCAGGAGACCAGAACAGAGCTCAGAAATACCCTCGCAAGCTTAAGTGGCTCCCAAGGTCTGCTTTATTAAGGAAGAGATAGTTAGCGTTGAAGGGATTCAATCTTCACGGTCCTCAGTGCTGAAAGATGGGGACCCCCTATGCCTTCCCACCCAAGGACCTATTTTGTCTTAGAAACTGAGCCAGCAGCTTGGTTTGGGGTGGACCTCTCGAAGCTTCTTTTGATGCACCTTCAGCTCCCTGCAAGCTTTTTTTTTTTTTTTACTTCTGAGCATGTCTACAGACACCAGAAACTGGAAAGTTATTAAGGGATCCATTCACAGTCCAGCTCAGCTGTTATCTGATCAGGCCCCAGCACGGTTGCATGCTCAATAATTCTTGTAAGTTGTCAGTTTCCAGTGGACCTCCAAACTGACTGGTTCACTTCAGCAAGCTTCCCTCCTATCTCCACATGGATGAACTGAACCTGCATCTTCAGGTTCCTGTAGGACAGTGGCTCTCAACCCTTTGGGGATTGCATATCAGATATTTACATTACGATTCACAACAGTAGGAAAACTTCAGTTATGAAGTAGCAATGAAATAATTTTATGAGCCAGGCAGTGGTACTTGAGGCAGAGGCAGAGACAGAGAGGCAGAGAGAGAGGCAGAGAGAGAGGCAGAGGGGCCCAGGGGGAGAGGAGCAGAGGGGCGCAGGGGCAGAGGGGTGCAGGGGCAGGGGCAGGGGCAGGGGCAGAGGCAGAGGCAGAGGCAGGTGGATCTCTGAGTTTGAGGTCAGCCTGGTCTACAGAGTGAGTTCCAGGACAGCCAGGATTGCACAGAGATGCTCTGTCTCAAAAAACCAACCAACCAAAGAACTAGAGAAATAATTGTATGGTTGGGGGGGGGGTCACCACAACATGAGGAACTGTATTAAAGGGTCATTAGGAAGCATTAGGAAGGCAAAGAGTCACTGCTGTAGGACATGGTGGCCAGGAAATAGCACCCAGGTCAGGGCGTCCCCTTCACTCCCCAGCACATCAACTCTTAAATGACCTCAATTGAACAATCATCAGCGCATTGCCTCCATCACACCCAGAAAATCAGACATAAAACAGGCCGGCTCCATTAGTGTGCCTCTGTGAGACTGAAGAGTGCAGATCATTCCTGTTATATTGAATACGCGACAGATCAGCCTGTGAGACTGCACATAAGAGTCCCAGTGTGGCCAGAGGGACCCACACGGTGGAAGGAGAGAGCCAACTCTCACAGGTTGGCCTCTGAGCTTCACACCCAGCCACGCACCTCCCCAATAAGTTTTATGAAATGATTGAAAAATAAAATAAATATATCAAGTAACAATAATAGTCTCATTAGATTATAATCTAATTATATTTCATAAATGTTTAAATCTCATGTCATTAAACATTATTTATGAGCACATCATGGTTTATAAATAGGTCATAGACATTTTATTATGTATATGATATATTGTATATTTTAATATATATATTTTTAAATCATTTTATTATGCGTTTACCTGCGTGCATGTGTGTGTGTGTGTGTGTGTGTGTATACCAGGAGCTCAAAAATGGCTCACTGAATGTAATTTTGTTTTGGTAGCACAAAAGGATGTCTGTTGGCTGAGATGATCTCATAGCCCCAGTGTGTGGATCTTTGAGGCTCGGTAGCAGCAGCAGGACAGTTACCTGCATCTCTCAGCATTCCTCAGCAGTTTTTCCTTCCTTCTAGGAGTCCAGAAAAGGCCTGAGTTGTAGAATTCAATGAATGTTGAATCAATTGCACATAGTTGGAAGAAGGCACTATGGTGATTGGTCATCCCAGGGTCATGTGACCACCCCCAGGGCTAGGAGTGGAGTCAGCCCTAGCAGCACATCGAGGCTGAGCCTGGGAAGGGCTTTTTCCTTAGAAGGCTGAAGTTAGTAACAGGAAAAAGAGATGTCCGAAGTCCCCTAGGACTTCCAGTTTATGGAGGACAGGCTGAGTCCCAATATTCTGCTAAAAAACTAGGAGAAAATCAGGATGCCAGAGAACGGCAGGATGGGACAGGGAAGAGCCAAGTAGGGAGTGGATGTGCTAAGTAGAGGGCTAAGAGCATCGCAGGGGGGAAAAAAGCCTTGACACCGTCCCATGCCATTCTGGTGGCTTCAAGGAGAGAAGCCAAGCCATTACATTAGAGAGGGGTTGAAATCTCTCTCTTTCTCTCTCTCTCATTCCCCTTCCCCTCTCTCTCCTACCCTTCCTTCCTCCTCCCCCCCACCCCCCCACTCCCCCCACCCCCCCCACCCCGTCACCAAATCCTCTATCTCCAAAACCTGGCCCTCCTTGGCGCTGTCCACAGTGCTGAATCCAAGCCCGGGGCCGCAAGCTTGCTCCTAACCCTGTCCCTCAAGCCCAGGTACTGGAGGCTGCCTAGTTTGCTGTGTTTGTTTTGTCTTAGTGTGTTTTAAAACAAGGTCTCACTACGTAGCCCTGGTTGATCAGAACTTGGTATGTAGACTAGGCTGGCCTTGAACTAACAGAGAGTGCTAGAACCAAAGGCCTGTAGGACCATGTAGGACTAATCCCATGGAAAGTATATAGGGTTGACACTGGTCAGGGTGGGTCCCAGCAGGAAAGAGATAATTCCCATTGTGTAATTTGAGATGAGTTTTGCAAAGGAATTAACGTGTAAATGGGTTTAAGAAAAACCATCCAAAGGTTTGGCATTAAATTAGGGAGTGCTGCTGTTGGACTCCTGTGCATAAAACTCTTCCTCTCCTCTCCTCTCCCTTCCCTTCCCTCCTTTCCTTCCTTCTCTTCCCCTCCATTTTGTTTTTATGGGTAGGTGTCCTCCACTTCTTGGGTTTGTTGAAAGAGAAGGTGCAGAAGGAAGAGACTGGTCGAGGGAATTAGGGGCACATAGACCCAGCCCGACTCTATCGCTCAGGCTCTGATTCAATCTTGGGGGGGGGAAGCTGATTCACTTCTAAAGATGTGTGTGTGTGTGTGTGTGTGTAAAGTGTGTGAATACATGTAATTGAGTGTATGAACATGTGAATGTGAGAGTGTCTGTCTGAGAGCATGTGAGTGTATGTGTTGTGAATGTGTGTGTGAGTGCCTATAGATGAGTGTGAGACTGTGTGAGTGTCTGAGCAAGTGTGAGAGTGTGTATAAGTGTGTGTGCACGCGTGCGTGTGTGTCTGGATGGGTCTGTGCACATGTGCATGCAGATGCCAGCAAAGGCCAGAAGAGGGCGTCGGATCCACTGAGCAAGAGTTACAGACAGTTGTGGGCTGCCCATTGTGGGTGCTGGGAACTGAACTCAGGTCCACTGTAAGAGCAGCCTGTGCTCCTAACAGCTGAGCCATCTCTCCAGCCGCAGCATTGGATGTTTCCATGGTGACCACTGGAGTCAAGAGAGGAGAGGGAGAGCCCATTGCTCATAAGTCATTTATCCACGACTTAGGAGTTTTCATTTTTCTGTCACCCCCACCCACCTACCCACCAGAGGCACCAGGAGGTCCTGGTTGAGGGGATACAAACATGGGGCAGGTCTTTGCGATCTGTTACTGGTGGGGCACAGAGAAGCTCTGAATAGCTTGGATCTATTAGAATCCATACATATCCCAGTGACCCTGACTGGGATCATGTGAGGTGGGAATTGGGCCTCCTAGGACCAGAACTTCTGAGTTGGGTGCCACAGGGGATCCAGAAAGGACTAGAATGTGCCCGTGGGACATCAGCAGATGTGTGACCGGGATGGGGTGTGTTTACAAGGATGTGTGCATGGCGTGTGGACGGGCGTGGCCATGGTGATGAGACAGGTGTGACTCGGGACTTAGCCGTGTCCCCACCCCAGGTGTTCTCGTGGTCAAATAAGAATCCTTCCCGGGAGCCAATGGCCTCTTTGTGGGGATGAAGAAACCTTAAGCATTTCCTAGGCTGGGGTTTGCACTTCTGACTTTCTATTAGGAACTGACCCTGCTTTGTCATAGGAGAATTAGAAAAAGTCCACGCACAGTGTACAGACTTCTTCAGATCCCAGCCATTCTTTCCCCCACACTCAAAGGGATATCTCAGAAAAGCACTTCACCCTGATCACCACCCAACAGCAGGCTTTGCCTCTTGTCCTTGATTGCCTCCCGTGACTGGGAGCTCATCACCTCTCCAAGTCTCTACTGTCCCCACTACTCCCTTTCTGTCTGCCATCATTGTGCCAAGGCTTGTTGTGAGAGCTGGTGTCGCTTGGGTTTAGAACCCAGCTCTCTGTAGCCTTCCTTTATACTGCCAAACCACGGTGCCCAGAAGGGAGACCCAGGGGACACCTCAGCCTCTTTCCCTCCTCCTGCTTTCTCTCCTGTGTGTCTTCCTCCTCCAGGCCTCTGCTAGTGTCTCCTGGTGGGACTCAACCAGAAACCGAAGTCAAGGGTGTGGTGGATGCTGCCACCATGGTGGCCTCTGAGCCCCTAGCAGGGTGGATGGATGGTGGCACTCTGGTGGACAAAACAGAGCATGCCCAGAAAGCTGCACTTCTAAAGGTCCACTCCCCATGCTGCTGCTATGCAGCTATTTCTGCCTTCTAATAACAATGAGCCAATAGCTGATTCGAATATGCTTAGTATTTTCCTCAATAGAAAATAATGCTTCAGGGTGACAGAGCTCATTGATAGGGGAAGAAATCTTATGCCGATCAAAATTCTCCTTCTGGGAAGAGACCAGGATAGCTGGTGGTTGTGAGGCAATGGATGCCCCTCTCCACTCAGCATTCCAGGCCCAGGCAGAGAAGGACAGAGGGCTTGTGGTCTCTCATAATGCACTCTTGTCAGGGCTTCAGGTTAGCCAGTGCCTGCCCAGTCCTTTTAGAGCAGGACAGAAGCCATTAAGCTAAGTGCCTTGTTCTGATACACAGACCCAATCTAATCACGGTTTTCTGTTTGGGCGGACATTGGTGAGCGCATGAGTTAACGAAGCGATCAAGTCTGATCTTTGCCACAGAGGGAGGGTAAATCCTGCCTGATTGAGTAACCTGGGAGTGGGCTGCACTGTCAGGGCAGCTGAAGACGTGGTGGTGTTTCTTGTACCTGGTGTGTTCAGATGTGTGAACCCAGAACCCCAAGGGACACCACGATCCGGAAGGGGACAGAGAAGAGGCTGTCATGGTTTCTGCGTAGGATCCTCTGCCCTGCCGTCACTAAGCCATGCACACGGCAGGGGGTGGGGGGTGGTCTCATTTCAGATACACAACCTCTTTGTCTGGGGTGCTGCTGGCTGTGTGTCTTGGGACGAGTGGCTTTGCCAGTCTGGGCTTCAGTTTCCCAATCTACTAGATGAATGTGTAAAAGCAGGGAAGGTGGCACCTGCTGGTACTTAACACCAAGGAGGCAGAGCCAAGCAGATCCTTGGCATGGCAGACATCTTACCCACTTGTTGAGCTCAAGGCCAGTGAGAGATGCTATCTATCTATCTATCTATCTATCTATCTATCTATCTATCTATCTATCTATATGGCAGGGCCAGGGAGAGGACTCAGTAAGCCAAAAGCTTGCTGTGCAAGGATGAGGACCAGATACCACATTTCCAGAACCCACATTAGAGTGAGGAGATATGGTAGCTGCCTGCATCCCCAGGGGTAAGCTGGCTAAAGAGACTATCCAGAATCAGCAAGCTCTGGGTTCAGTAAGAGATCTCACCTCAACAATTAAAAGCAAAATACCTGTTGTCAACTTTGGGGTTCCGTAGGCACGAGTGCACACCCACTCACATATGCATGCACGCATACATGTAAGCACACATAAATGCAAGTGCACACCACATACATACACATACATGAGATACAGCAGGATCATCCTCTGGCCCTTGTTGGGTGCCCGGTCTTGATCTCATGTATGTTATCTCCCTTACCTCTCTTGCTTCCATGCCGAGATGGGTCCTGCTTTTGTTCCTAGCCTTCATGTGAGGAAACAGAGGTACAGGAGATAAGTGTGTGCCCAAGGGAACCTCACTCAGAAATGGCAGAACAACCTTCAACCCTGATTTCTGCCCACCCCAGGATCCATCGTCACCAAACCTCCCATTGCCCAACATCCCCATCCCCTACGACACCAAGCCCTAGTCCCCCTGTTCCTTCTTCCTTCCCCTCCTCCTTTATGAGGTGCATATCCCATTTTCCTACTTCAAGGCCAAGCCATCACTTTCTGGGGGCGGGGGCTCTCCCCGCCCTCTTAACACTCTCACTCATAAGTCCTAGCATGCCTGCCCACATCATTTAGAATGTCAGCACAATTCAAACCATTTTTAGAAACACACACACACACACACACACACACACACACACACACAGAGAGAGAGAGAAAGGGGCTTTAAAAGGAGGGGAGACATTTGTCTTTGGTTTTAATTAATGCCAACTTGTTCATCCTGACTTTCAATACCGCCACCTCATTTGTCTTATTAAGTGCCTAGTTTTGTTTTTAATTAGTGTTGTTTATTGTCATTGAGTTTTAATTGCCAGTGCAGGGTCCCTGAAGGCTTTGGGGAGGATGATTCTGATGACCTGGTGGGCAGGCAGAGGGCTTACCGTGGTCTGGGCGAGGACTAGTGTGCCATTTTCCAGGTCCTACCAGTTCTGGTTGCCTTTTGGAGCCCCGTTTGCTCCAAAGTGACATGGGACCCCAAGGCGACAAATGTGAGAGTGTTGCAGTGGCAAAAATTCAGTTCAAATTGGACGTCATTGGCTTATGATAGCCAAAATGGCAAATACTAGTTCAGGCATGGCTCGATCCAGCGTCTCCCACCAAACCTGTTCACTGTCCCCACTGGGACGTTCCTCCAATCCGGTGCAGTAGGCTTTCCATGTGAGGTAGAAGCTGGCCTACCAGCTCAGGATCTGAGACAGAAAGAAAATCACCACCTACAGAACTCCATTGGCCCAGCTCAGGCCACGTGCTGATCCTGAGCCAATCACAGCAGACTGGAGACGGGAACCAACTGCTGACCAGAAGTGGGCCGTAGGCCCGTCCCTAAGGACAAAAGTAGATGAATCCCACCTGAGCCTTACTGGTGGATACCGAGAAAGGAGCCGTCTGGAAGGAAGGCTGGAGTGTTCTTCCCCCACAAAATACTAAATAAGAGATGAATACAGACTGGGAAGATGGCTCAGTTAGTAAAGTGTTTGCCACACAAACATTAGGGCCTGAGTTCATCCCCCAGAGCTCATGTGAAAAGATAGGCCTTAACCAGAGTAGTGGAGAGAGGTGGAGAGAGGGTGGAGGGCAGATAGATCCCTGGGGCTTGCTAACCAGCCAGCCTAGCTGAATTGGCAAGTTCCGTGCCAGTAAAAGACCAGTAGGCAGCTTCTGAGAAATGGTACCCAAAGTTTACCTCTGATTTATATGAACACGTGCATGTGCTCACATGCATGCACACACACACACAACAGATATACACACAGACACTGTGGGGCAAAGTTGCCTATAGTTTTAAACTCCACACGAACACTTGCAGGTTACACAGATGCCTGGAGTTCTCTAAAGTACCATGCGATGCTCCTGACAACCCAGTCCAGCCCCACTGAGTCACTTCGGACACTGCAGTGACTCTTAACTTAAATGAGCTTCGAACTATTTTTTTTCTACTTATCTTCAAGCCACAGAAGACCAAGAAGATTCTAGGGTGTGGGACTCACTGGTCCTTAGCAATGGATGCTGACTGGGAGATAGAGGGACCTAAAGGGGCGGGGGTCCCACAGTGGGATGTTCTGGGATTGGGACAGTGGCAGTCAGTCTACGTAGAGTAGAGTAGTCCAAAAGGCTATGACAGTAGGCTGGCTCTGCTGTTTCACACACCTATGTGCTCACCAACCTCTGTGATCTATATAAGCACTTATTGAGCACCAACTGTATACCACATGCAAGGCTGATTGAAAAGTAAGAATTTCTGGATCCCTTATTTAAAACTTATGAAAAATTCCAAGACACTGGATGTAGAGTTTTGAGCATACGGGGTCTGTGTCACCTGCAGATGTTCATGCGGGGGCATGAGATCCTTCCATATACAGTCTATTCAAATGCTTACCTCATAGGTTCATAAAGCTGGCCCTTTGTACACTGAGTTGCTATACTTAAACCCATCTCTGAGCCTGGAACTCACGGCTCTTACTGACTAGGTAGAGAGACAAATGCAGGCAGGAGGCAGACAAATCACATGCTATGCTAAACTGAAGAATGAGGGCTGGAGGAGGGGCTTAGTGTGGCCACTGGAGGTGTCCTCGTGGAAGAGGTGGCATTTGGGCAGAGACTGGCAGAGGCGAAGAGTTGAAGGGTGGCTTCTTTCTTTTAGCACAGTGCCCTCAAGGGCCACCCAGGATGAGCAAGTGTGTCTGTCATTCCTGAGGCCATACAGTGCATATCAGGTCATTACCGAGGACAAATGGCTGCCCACAGGGTGGTGGACTTGGAGTCACTCCTACTTTGTGTTGCTATGAATGTCAGACTCCTGTGGAGAGGGGAGTTTTCATTCCCCAGAGGTCTCTGACAATTTGTGATATGTGTTTTTCAACTTCCTCATGATGTGTGGAGGGTAAATGAATCCCGGTCAGGGCAGATACAGAGAGGCTTGAGTTACGTAACAAAAGACCATGTCACTGGCTATGTGTGAAGTGAAGAAAGGTCAATTTGTGTTCATGAGTCTGGAGACGAATGTCAAAAGACTGGGTGTCCCCATCGCAGTACCCTTTGGTATGGCCGGCACATCCTAATGCCAGGGCAAACCACTCTCACACAGCCGAGAAACAGAGACCACAGAACCAAGGCTCCTCATTTGTCTTCAAGGAAAAGTTTTCAATGACCACCACCACCTCCTTAAAGTCCATAATACTCCCTCCGACAGCAGCACTATGGGGGCACTTATCAGCAATGAACAGAAAGCACACCACCCCCATCTCTCGCCACTAGGTGGCTGGGATCCCCAGGGGACACTGCCCCTTAGGCATGCAAGGTCCCCTCACGGGCAGTGAAGATGCTGGTTCAAGCTCCCTTCCTCTTCTGTGTTCCCACAGGGGTGGCCTAGAGTTGGGGGTTCATGAGATGAGAGTGGCCAGATGATTGGGTAACCATCTTGTTGTTGTTTTTGTTTTTAGCTTTTTGTTTTTTTTGGTTTTTTTGAGACAGGGTTTCTCTGTGTAGCCCTGGTTGTCCTGGAACTCACTGTGTAGAACAGGCTGGCCTCGAACTCAGAAATCCTTCTGCCTCTGTCTCCCAAGTGCTGGGATTAAAGGCGTGCACCACCACCGCCTGACTGGGTAACCATCTTGGGTGGCTGTTTTCCAGGTGTGCCAGCCTTCTACCATGACCGACACTGTGGTGAACCGATGGATGTACCCTGGTGATGGCCCTCTGCAGTCAAAGTAAGTCTGAGGAGGCCCTGGGAGTAGTTCTTTTGAGCTGGGCAATCCTGATCTACGCTTGAAAGTAGAAGCACTATGGGTTGTTTCCCTTCCCCTGGGCTAGGTGTGTGTGTGTGTGTGTGTGTGTGTGTGTGTGTGTATTGTTGCATGCATGGGTGTGCATACATATGTGGCTATGCATGTATGCACATGCCCGTGAGGCTCAAAGTTGACTTTGGATATCTTCTTTGATCATTCCCAACTCTGATTGAGGCAGCGTCTCTTACTGAACTCAGCGCTCACTGTTTCTTGCTAGTTGGTCTAGGTCGCTTGTTTGGGAAGCCCATCTCTGACTCCCAAGTGCTGAGATTAAAGTGTCCCCCCATGCCTGGCTTTCTGGATCTGAACTGCAGGCCTCACACTTGTGTGAGAAGTAGTTAACCTGCATGGCCAGCTCCCTAGCTTCCCATCCCCATGGTGGGTTTTATGGTATAAGTGTCTCAATTTTCCAGACTCCCCACTATTCCCTATTGTGGCTCTAATAGGGAACCTACCAGGGGTATCTATGTTACCCACCCAGCCCCATGGGCTCTAGTTAGAGACACCCTCTCTGTCAGTGTGGTGGCTCTGTTGGACAGAATTTTAAAGACACCATCGGGTTAAAAGTTCCTAGTTGGGGACATGGTTATTTTAATGACACAGAAGTATATATCACAGGGGTGGAGGGTAGCAGGCTGTTTGCTGATGGCCACTGCTGGCCCAAAGAATGCAGATGGGTTTTCTGTAATGTCTCCATCAGCTCCTAAGAGTAGTTTCCTTGATGAGAGGTGAGGACTATCTGTGGGTAGAAGGTCTAGTGTTTATAGATTGTTGCTAGGGATTCTGCTGGCTTAGCAAACGAGTGGCTATAGGTTCTCCCCAATAACTGTAATTTCATTAGTACTGAGTAGTTGACTAGGTTTCCAGTACCAGGCAGAGTTTCCCTCTTGTTGATGCGGATTTTCCCTCTGTCCAGTTTGGCACGTTTATGGGCATCACTCTTGATCAGTTCATGTTTACACAACCGTGTTGGTGAGACCTTATGGGGGTAGCTTGTGACATCACTAGGAGACACAGTCTCACAGAAAACTGCCTGCTCCTCTGACTCTCACAGCCTTTCTGTCCCCTCTTCCGCAATGCTCCCTGAGCCTGAGCTGTGGAGTGTTTTGTAGATGTATCCATGGGCACTGGGCTCCATAATGCCTCATTTTGATAGGTTGTAATTTTCTGAAAGTGCCAAGCTAGATGGAGAAAAGCCCATGAGGTCTCAACTTTAAAAAAACAAAACAAAACAAAAAAACAACCACCACCACCACCAAAAAAACCTGCAGGCTACTGAGGATACCCAGAAGGGGAGGTGGTTCTCCCCAGGGAAGAACACACCATTTGGTTTTCTGGCACTAAAAATCAGCACTGGAAATATACATATAAGTAATGTTATATGGACTGAACAGGTTATGCTTATGGCTGTGAGCATGTGTGCATGTGTATGTGTGTGCATGTGTATGTGCACACGTGTGTGCAAGCAATAACAATTGATGAAAAAAGAGGTCATAAATATCAAGGAAAGCAGGAGTGTTTGGAGGGAGGAAAGGTAAGGGGAAAATGTAATTAAAATACAATCTCAAAAATATCTACAACCCCACTCCCCAGAAAAAGAATTTAAAAAAAATAATGCAAAAGAAATTTTCAACTAAGGTCACTTCCTATTGAGCAGGAGACATTTCTTGGTCATATGGCCATACCATCACATTTCCCCCCCCCCCCGTTTACCCAGCACCCCCATTGCTGTCTTTTTTTAAACTTGATTTACTAATAACTCACCCACTTTTATTAAAGAAGAGATTGTTTTTCACTAGAGGATGTAGTAGATACTACAATT
The DNA here is from genome assembly GCA_036184795.1 of Tokudaia tokunoshimensis. Taxonomy (NCBI): domain Eukaryota; kingdom Metazoa; phylum Chordata; class Mammalia; order Rodentia; family Muridae; genus Tokudaia; species Tokudaia tokunoshimensis. The sequence goes on along the minus strand of BTHU01000006.1, from coordinate 11,160,328 downwards.
TCCAGGAAAGCAAAAAAGGTAATTGTAGGAATAAATCATATTTATTCTTTTTGAAACAATGTGGTTCTCATCTCCCTTAAACTGTAACAAAAGTGGGCTTCTGAAAGAGACCATTTTCAGAAGAAACTGTTACACTTGACTATAGGCTGCAGGAAAAATGGAGCACTAAAAGAACCACCGCCAGGATTACCTCATCTAGATTGTAGCAAAACCAGACAATTAAAAGAAACAATGTTGCAAGTTGAAGGAGACTCCAAGTAAAACCAGATAATTAGACGAAACAGAGTAAGTGTGCCTAGCTCTCTCGTACCCTCCCTAAGATTCCCAGCTTGAGATATTTTAAGGCATACTACTTTTTCTTTAAACCACTCTGTTATATTTTTAGGACTTTGAGTTATTTTGTTTCTGATGATTTCTTTCCATTGTTTTTAGTATTATCCTGGTCCTTTAAGTCTCCTGCTTTTTGATCAGTTTTTGTCTGCTTGCTGTGTGGTTTTGGTTTTGAGACAGGATCTCACTACCTAGCCCAGGCTGGCCTTGAACTCCCAATCCTCCTGCCTCAGCTCCTTAGGTGCTGATGTTTTAGGTGTGTTACGAACGTGGCCCAAATCTTTGATGAGCTTTGAGTCTCTGTTTCATGTCTTTGACCTCATGGTAACTTTACCTACGAGTGATCGCTTCTAACTCTGGGGTGTGCGGATCTCCCTTGGCACTTCTTCATAATCTACGGACAATTTCAGGACCTTTGCAGGCCAGTTACTGACCATGGCCATAGCCCCAAATTAATTGATGTGAATTTACAATCATACTTTATTACACATAATATGATTAGTACTTAAAAATCAATCATGTTTAAATGACATTATGACAGGTTGATACTCTCTGCTATTGACTTATTATCCCTGTGTACTGTGAACACTATACAGAAGGATGTCTCAGCATGTCCCCAGCTCTGAATGTGGTCCATGTTGGTATTCTAGTTAGTTACAATGACTAAGAGTATTGACAAGTAGGCCTTGACCATCCAAGTCTGCTGTTTACTGTCCTACAGATTGTCTCCTGCAGTGACATAATTCATAATAACAATAAATATAAATATTCATAATGAGTATTATTTTTAGACAAGGTCTCTCTCTAGCCCTGGTTGAACTGTGCGTGTCTGTGTGGGTGTGTGGTAGCCGCACATACATGGATGCAGTACCCATTGGAGGCCAGAAGAGGGCGCAAGAGCACCCTGGACCTAGAGTTCCAGATGTTTATGAGACTCCATGTCAGTTCTGGGAACTGGTCCCCTGCTCTCGGGCAGCCTGGTGCTAACTACAGATCTTTCCGCCCCCATCTTTGTGCATTTTTTGATAGCAGGCCACTTACCTTCTTTCTATTAAACTTGCTATCCAGGTTAAATTCCTTTGTTACAGAATCTTATAATTTTCCCCAGTCTGTGATTTAGGTTTTCCTTTTCATAACAAACTCTTCAGGAGGGAAAACATTTTATGTTTTGTTGAAATCTGTTTTGTCTGTTTGTTTTGAAATGAATTAGTTGAAGAAAAATCCTGTTCTTTTTAACAATCCCTGAGCTGCCATTGAAAGCACAGGTCAGGCCTTAGATGTAGCCCACCAAGCATGAGGCCCTTGATCTTGAATTGCTGTAGTCCCAGCGCTTGGGAGGTGGAGGCAGGAGCATCATAAATTCAGTTCATCTTCAGCTACCAGTGGAGTTTGGAGCCAGGTAGGCTACATGAGACAATATCTTTTTTTAAAAAAATGGCTTTAATTGATTTGTTTAGGACTTGGTTAGATACTGGGAAGAGGTTTTTGATCTACTCATATGTTTTAAAACAAAATTCCTCCTTCTGGGACCTGGGTTATATTTGCAGCACCCATGAGGCAACTAACAGTCATCTGTAACTCTACTTATAGGAGAGCCCAGGTGGCCTCTTCTGGGCATGCCATGCACCAGGCATGCATGTGGTGCACATACATACAGACAGGCAAAAACACCTATACCTATAAAATGAAAATAATAATAAAGAAATTTAAAGTCCTCTGTTTCCCCAGTCTACCTACAGCTTTCCCCTGCCCCCTGAGTTGTATCCTCTCATAGATACCACAGAATTCTAGGTGACCCTCTCAGCAGGATGCTTTCTCAAGCATTTACTTCAACATCGTCTTGGGTAAACTTATAGATGATATTCCACTCTCCAAAAAGTGTGTCTCTGTGAGATAAATAGTTTCCCAGAGGGTGGACAGGGTAAACTATTTATTTTATTTAAGAAGCACCAGTTAATTAAAATCCCATCCATCAGAATTTACTTTCGTTGATAGGCAGCCAAACAATTTGCCTGGCAATTAAATCAGAATTACTCCAGCAGTCTAGACGTGGCTTCGTTAACCACCCTTGTACCCCCATGATGCATCTGGGCATTAACCACCCCTGTACTCCCATGATGCATCTGGGCATTAACCACCCCTGTACTCCCATGATGCATCTGGGCATTAACCACCCCTGTATTCCCATGATGCATCTGGGCGTTCTGAACACACCCTTTGCTCACTGCTCCATTTCTTCCAGCCATTATTAAATGATGGCTGAATTGCGGCCATAGCACACACTGTTGAGTTTTGCACCACAGCGCAACCCAGGAGGAATGTGATGTTCACACCTTCCTCTGGGTGAGGAAGAGTTGACTCTTCATCACCTGTTGCCATCACCAAAGAGAATGCCTGTTTTTGCAGTGTCCCGAAACCCTTCTAGCTCAGCATCCTGGGACCTAGTAAGCCTGTCTGCAGGCCCCAGTGTATTGTGGGAAAGAATGCATGCATCTGTTCCTGCCGGAGCTGGAGCACAGTGAGGATGCTCAGAGAGCACTGGTGCATTTAGACAGCTGGCCTGGCAGACAGTGCCAGGGATGTGAGGTGGAAACCGAGGTACAAAGACAGGTTGCCACCTGCCTGTGGTTGCAAACTGTGGGTCTCCTTTCTAAAATAGACAGGCTTTCACCTCTACACAGGGCAGTACATATAGTCTGCCATTCATAAATCGTCAACAGGATCCACACCGTTTGAAATATGTACTTCTGTGTACACATAGCCCAAGTTGAGGAAAATCAGACTTTCGTTGAATGACTTTCCTTAGTGTTACATAAAAACATTATTTACATATATAAAAGGATTGGGCATGTGGCTGAGTTGGTAGAGTGCTTGCCCAGGATGGACAAGACCCTGGGTTCAATTCCCAGATCCGAATAAATAAGGTGTGTGCACACCTGTGACTCCAGCATTGAGTAGGTAGAGGCAGAAAGATTAGGGGTTCAAGGCGTCCTTAACTGTATGCTATGTGTATTCACACGAGCTGCTATCTCAGGCTAGGGAACAAGGAAGGGGGGGAGTGGGGAGGAGGGCTGCTCAGTGTAGGTTTGTTAGTGAATTGCCCTGCTTGGTCTCTACTTCACAGATGCCACTTTGTAGCCCTACCCAGAGGTGGCCATAGTTTAATTGTGACATTAAATAAATCCAATGTACAAAGGAGCTCCTCTGTAATCCCAGCACCTGGGGAGCTGAGGCAGGGGGATTGCTGTGAAGTTAAGGCACTCTGAGGTACATTTGAGACCTTGCCTCAAAGCAAATGAATGAAATATAATGAACACAGGGGGGAGGAGAGGGGGAGAGAGGGGGGAAGGAAGGAAGGAAGGCAGGAAGGAAGGAAGGAAGAAGAAGAGGAAGAAGAAGAGGAGGAGGAGGACGACGACGACGACGAGGAGGAAGAGGACGAGGACGAGGAGGAGAAAACTGAAAGTAGGTCATCAGAATTAGAACTATGACATTGTGTCTGAATGATGTGGGTGTTACTGAAGGATTTAAAAAAAAAATTTTTGCCAGGCAGTGATGGTACACACCTTTAATCCTAGTATTTGGGAGACAGAGACAGGTGAATTTCTGAGTTCGAGGCCAGCCTGATCTACAGAGTGAGTTCCAGGACAGCCAGGGCTACACAGAGAAACCCTGTCTCAAAAAACCAAACCAAAAAGAATTTATTTTTAATTATGTGTGTATGCATATGTCTCTGCATGTATATGCATGGGTGAGTGCAGTACCTGCAGCAGCCAGAAGAGGGAAGCACTTTTGGAGCTGGAGCTATAGGCTGCTGTGATCTGGCCGACAGGGATGCTGGGAACTGAATTCTGGTCCCTTTTAAAGTGCACACTCTTAGCCGCCGCCTCTGGGCCCTGAGAATTCTTAGCTAACCTCTTATTATCTCTCTCTCCCCTTGCTTGGCGTGCCCCAGTGACAAGGAACAGTAAGTATTTCACACCATTTCCATTTTCTTAGAAGTTGAGTTTTGATGCTTTTCCTGATTAACATGATGAGCTGGTAAAGAAGGAGATGAGCCAATTTTACATATATATGCAAAAAAAAATATGTGTATGTTTCCAGGGAGGAAATCCCATCTTGGTAGAAGATGGGATGTGTTCCTGAGGCAAGCCCATGGACAATTCTGGGTAGTGTTTGGGTCCTTGGGTGACAGCCCTGTGTCCATCTCTACAGTTTTGCTAGAACCATACCTCCGGCCAGTGCTATTCAGACCAAAGCTGTAGCGATTGGGGCAGTGCTGTTGGGTGGTCTAGGCCACACCTCCCAGCTGACTCTTTCTGGCGGTCTCCCTGACTCCTATGCAATGCGTCCTCAGCTCCCAGTGTCTGATTCACTCATTGCATTTGTGCATTAAATTAGATTCATGTGCTAAGGATGCCCAGCAGATTGGATGTCAGGTTAACAGGCAGCTCCATCCTCTGTGACAGACACATGCAGACACTGTAGTATGTCGTCGTCACCTTTAAATGGTGCTAAGACTTGCCATCACTGTGACCTTATACATCCTATCGGTGGTGGGTGGGGCTGTAAAGCACCAGCAGTTAGGCGGAGGTGTCAATCACCTAGACTTCCTGTTGGTGGCTGTAGTGGAGAGCAAACAGGTTTGAGTATTTCCATCAGTCTTTTCCTTCTCAAAGAATCTCACCCTCGGGATCCTCTGAAGAACTGTTGGTCACAGATAACACCTACCTGAGAGACCCCAGCCTCCTCTCTCTGCTCTGTGCCTCAGTTTATCCACCTGCCCAATGGGAACATGTGGACACTCAAGTGGGCTCTGTCGTTGGCTGGTGGGACCCTGGTCAGGCGAGCTTTGCTTTTTATAAAACCATGGAATTGTTACTCAGACCTGTCGGGGAGTGGGGCTGGCAAGATGTCAAGATTAAGGATGGGTGAGATTTCTCGGCTGAGGGACACGATGGTGCGTGTCAGCTCTCACACGTGGAATCTAGACTGAAGTACATGTGTGCTATGAAGTGGAAGGGAACCATGGGGGGCGGGGGAGCATGTTCAGGGATGAACAGGTGAGGAAGGGAGGCTGATGCAGGACATGTGCTGTGATAGAAGAAGGGAAGGCTGTTTGGGAAGAGAAAGGGGTCAGTAGGAGGTAGGGAGGGCAGCCAGGAAGAGAGTGAAGACAGCGAAGTCGTAATCACATGGGAAGCAGAACCCACTGCTTTGTGTGCTAACAATTTAATATCTATTTATTACATGACTGTGCGTCGTGGGTAAATAGGAACGTGTAAAGATCAGAGGAGAGGGCGCTAGATCGCCTGAAACTAGAGTTATGGGTGGTGGTGAGCAGTCGTTTGGATGCTGGGAACTGAACCTGGGTTTTACAAGAGCAGCCAGAGCCGAGTCGTCTCTCCAGCCCCTTAAACAATTTTAAAACAAACAAAGCACAGATTGGGCGTCACACGGTCATGGCTTTACAGTGTCTCAAAGCTCATTGAAGCTTCCTGGTAACAAAGGTTGGAAGGGAAAGAGTTTGTTCTTTCCTTGCCCTCCCATTTCTTCTGTCTCTCCCTCCCTCCCTCCCTCCCTCCCTCCCTCCCTCCCTCCCTCCCTCCCTCCCTCCATCCATCCATCCCTCTCTCCATCCATCCCTCTCTCCCTCCCTCCCTCCTTCCCTCCCTCCCTCCATCCATCCATCCCTCTCTCCCTTCCTCCCTCCTTCTCTTTCTTTTCTCTTCCCCTGATATTCCTTCTTTCTTTCCTTCCTTTATTAAAGAATGTTGTCAGGTGGTGGCGGCGCAAGCCGAGCACTCAGGAGGCAGAGGCAGGCGGATCTCTGTGAGTTCTAATCCAGCCTGTCCTACAGAGTGAGTTCTAGGACAGCCAGGGCTACAGAGTGAGACCCCGTCTCACTCAAGAAAAACAAAATTACCAAGTACCTACTGTATACCGTTGCCATGTTAAGCACCAAAGACATTTGCATAACCCAAGTATGAGTGACGTCTGCAGACAACCCATATTCAATGAATACACTCTCCCACATAACAAACATATAACTGTGGGACCCTGGAGAATATTATGTAGTCCAGACTTGGGGACCATGATGGGAGAGCTTTCCAGAGGAAGAGGGGGGTAAGTGAGAGGCCAGGTAAGGACTGGGCATCCTGTGAGAGAGACAGATCCAGAGGAGAAGTGGCTTCAGGCAGAATCTGCATGTGCAGGAGCATAGAGTTTCAGGGGTGATGGGGGGCAGATGGCTTGCTTTTGAGGACAGTGGTGACCACGGCATCCCTCTATATCTGCTTTGATGTCACCAGGGTGAAGTCCATGCTGAGGGTCCTTGCAGATCATGGGTGAAAATGTCTCTCAGCGCAGCCTTCCTGGTACCTTCCTTAAAAATCTCCCCACTGATCTGCAAAGACATACCCTTCAGACATCTGCATCCCAGGGAAGGGAGGGAGGGAGGGAGGGAGGGAGGGAGGGAGGGAGGGAGGGAGGGAGGGAAGGGCCCCAGCATCCCGACTGCACTTCCATCATCCCATACCTCGGGGGAGTCATCGAGTATTAATGGAGACATCTGGCAGCCATGTGACGATTGTGTACATGACATGAATGCATGTTGGGCTGAGGTGAGGTATCCTCTGTGTGCTTCAGACATGGGTGGCACTTTCAGTCTAGAGTCCCCGCTGAGGTCTTGGTGGCAGCGACCTTCCACTTTCAAGGACAGATGCGGCAGGGGCTGTTTCTGGGAATCCCCGACCATGCTGCCTCTGGCTTACATCCTCGGTCCCTTCCCCCAAGTGTCCTGCATCCAGGAACTGAATGCGCAACCATGATGATCTTTCCGTTTCCATTAGCAGTGGAGTTTTCTTTGAATAATATTCTGTTCGAGAGCTAAATATTTGAGAGCACTGGGAAGACAGCTGGGTAAAGACCTTTCTCGGCGGAGGGTATCCACAGTGAACTTGATACAGCTACGACTTAAAATACCACTAATCTGTAAAGTGAGGGAGGGAGTCCCGTGGGTTCCTTGACCTTTTCTGTCTTTGCTAGTGTATGCATCAGCTAGCTTCTGCCGTGTGACAAAACATCTTACCCTGTCTTACCGCACTTACCATCTCAGCAGTCCTCATTTGAAGATGTCCCTGCCATCTCTAAGTTGTAAATAACCCACTGAAATAAACACCCTATCCTCAAGTTCTTGCCCCTTAATCTCAGGCTGGGTCACCCGGAAACCTGCTTTCTCCGAGGATGCTGCTGGCAGAGGTGGGATGGGCCCTCCGGGGCACTTCCTGAATGGGACATGATCCTGTGTGTAACTTATTCTATGGGCGACTGCTTCTGTCTCCAGCACTGGCTTTTTGCAAGATCCTTGACAGGGTGCTTGCCTGGCACACACAAGGCCCTGGGTTTGATGCCCAGCACCTCATACACTGGGTATGATGGGCTCCACTGTAACTCAGCAGGTGGAGGCAGGAGGATCAGGAATTCAAGGTCATCCTCAACTATGTAGAAAATTCAAGCCCAGCCCAGGATGCTTGAGACCCTGTCAAGACAGTAAGCCACAAAACCCAAAATCCTCCAACTGAGATCTTAGCAGTGGGTCCTGGTCTTAAGGACACTCAATTGGAATCCTGTTGTAGAGGCCCCACTGTGTTGTGCCAAGGTCTCCATGTCCATTAGGTTTCTGTTCCCAGGGAGGAAAGGGGCTTGGTTGAAAAACCCAGCTCATTTCCCAGTGTTTGGAGTGAAAAATGTGTAATCCACAGGAGGCCCGTGTGCTCCCACTGAGACCCACTGGGACATTTCCAAACACCAGCTGAGCTGTGTGTCAACAACACATTCTAGAGAGGATACAAGAGGAGGATTCAGAGGGAGCGGCTGCTTCCAGCCTCCTCTTGCTCCCTGCAGTCTACAGAGTGAGGCCTCCTGCCTGTTTGGGTCCCGAGGGACACTGCTCATTCCGATCTCTGAAGTCACATTTGTGCAGCTGCTTGAGGTCCTGGTGTGCACGGAGCCCAGCGGGTTGTGTGGTGGTGGGTGGGAGGGAGGCACTGCCTAAAGGTGTCTGAGGCAGGAAAGACACGGAGGCGAGGTGGGCCGGGGCGGTTCATGCTGCTCGTCAGCTTGACAGCGAGATCTAGAATCATCCTGAAGACCTTCTGAGCATCCCTGTGGAGAAATGTGAGATTTGCTCAATTGACATGGGAAGACCTGTACCAAATGTGGGCAGCACCAACCCACATCAAAGGGATCGCTTGAAACGCAGAGCTGATGGTCAGTGCTCATATTTCTCTACTTCCTGCGGAGGTCACGTGACCACGGTTGTCACGTGACGCCCTCTTCCTCATGCCTCTCCTAAATGAGCCTTTGCTCAAGCTGCTTCTTGTCAATTCTCACACCAATGAGAAAAGCAACTAATCCCAGGACTCCAGGAGCAATCAAGGAAGAGAGATAGTTGGAAAAAGGAAGGTTTGGGCAGGCGGAGACAGGGCCATCCCCACAGAAAGCCACAGGCCTGGCGGGATGACTGGGCACTGCAGGAAGGGCCAGGAGCCTCTGTGATGTTCTCAAGTAGGGAGAAGATACCTCAGGCTGGCTTCTCTTCTAGCATCCTCTCTTTTTTGTTTTTTTTTTTGTTTTTTTTTTTTTTTGGTTTTTTTCGAGACAGGGTTTCTCTGTGTAGCCCTGGCTGTCCTGGAACTCACTCTGTGGACCAGGCTGGCCTCGAACTCAGAAATCCACCTGCCTCTGCCTCCCAAGTGCTGGGATTAAAGGCGTGCGCCACCACCGCCCGCATCCTCTCTTTCTTTCCTCCCTTCCCAGACTCTCAGCTCACCTCTGAGATCTTGGCACAACCTGGAGGGACCTAAGGTTTCCTACATTTAGGAGTCCTTCCTTGCAATTTTACAAAAATTCCTAAGAAATTGGCCAATATCAGGGTACCCCAGAGCCTGAGATGAAACTAAATGAACACAGACTTTGAACCCCCAGTGTCCCCAGGATCCTAGGAGCCTTTCACCTTCGGGGACAGTTCCCTGTGGTGCCTAGACTTGGGGGTGAGGCATGCCTGGCATCAATCCCCCTGTGGACCACTTAATAGGAGACTTTAGCATCCCTCTTGTTCACAGGAGACTGGGTTCTGGTCAAGGTCTCTGTGTGCCTGTGTTCTCAGATACTGACCTGAGCGCCAGGGCACAATAGTCCCTGCAGCTTCATGGCGGATGGGAATGAGCAGATACCGAGATCATTATTTAAGGATGGCTTCAGCTGGAGACAGAATGTGATGGAGAATTTGAGCCCGGGGAAGCAGGAGATGGTGTGCTGTTGCTCCTCTGTCAGTACTTGGAGGAAAGGGGAAGGGCTTCTGGCATGGTGGGCGGGGCCTAGTGGGAGGGGCACGGTGAAAGGGCACAGAGGGTGTGTGGGCATGGTGGGAGGGCGTGGTGGGAGGGCGTGGTGGGAGGGGCAAGGCAAGGGCAAATGTCCAGAGGCAGAAGCAGACTTTGGCTGATCAAGTTGAGTAAAAAGGTCGGAGTGGCTCGGACTCAGTGGTTGGGGAGCTGTGGGTCTGGGAGGGGCATACCAAAGTAGGAAAGAACATTGGGCTTTTCATTACCAAGGTAGAATTCGCAGACATTAGCACTAAGCATCTTAAAGAGTTGATTCCAGCAACATCTGGTGCATTCACAACGTGTGTGACTGTCACTTCTGTCTAGTCCTGAGCTTCTCTGTTAATTTGGTGCCACTGGAGTGTCCCAGCTATTCCGGTGTTGGATCACCCGAGGCACCTGTTCTAGAACACACCTGTTTCTAGATCATATTTCCTTCCCTCCCTCACAAGGTTGCCTGGGACATCTGCTTCCTTTTCCTCTAACTTCTCTGATTTTCAGAAGTAACCTGCTAAGATAGAAAATGGAGGAGGAGGAGGAAGAGGAGAAAGAGGGAAGGAGGAGAGGGAGGAGGAGAAGGAAGAAGAGGATGGAAACTAGGTTTTACCAAGTCAAAAAGTAATTGCATGGCCCCCATGCCATCAGAGCTTAAGTGACCCCAAACTAGTGGCTCATGTGTCCTGGGCTCCAGGGTTTTCTCAGATCTGAATTTTTGAGATAACAAGAAAAGTTGGAGAGTTGCTGGGATGCGACAGGGACAGGGGTTGGGGGGCAGGGGTATCTCAGCCCTGTGTCATGAATAGCACAGAGGAAGAGGGCAGCAGTGCTTTCCAGGAACACAGCCCTAAGTGCTCCCAGTAGGTCCTCCCTCCACACCACCTCAGCCTCCTACCAGGAAAGGGGGACGAGGGCAGGGATGCTGTGGGGACTGAAGTTGGGGAGCCGCACATGTCTGCTCCGTCTTTCTTTTTTAATGGGGGAGGAAGGGGGCTGGGAGCATAGCTCAGATGAGGGAGTGCTTGCCCAACATGTGTAAAACCCAGGGCTTGATCCCATGACCACATAAACTGGGTGTGGTGGTGCATCCCAGCACTTGAGAGCTGGAGGCAAGGAGAGTCAGGAGTTCACAGTCAGCCTGTGCTGCATAGCTAGTTCAATGCCAGTCTGGCTATATGAGACACTGTCAGAAGGGGTGGGACAGGCAAAATGCACAGAATAGAACTCCAAGTGTTTCCAGAGCCTTTAATGGCTGGAATCCTAGTAATTTATCCTTACAAAGATGTGCCTACAAACCCTCTTTATCGACTGGTTTAAATTTACAAAGAACTTTCTCCCCTAACCCCCTCTACCCCTCCCCCCCCCGGTGTAATGGCAGCGTCCCCCCCCCCCGTGTAATGGCAGCGTCCCCTCCCCACCTCCGGTGTAATGGCAGCGTCCCCTCCCCCTCCTCCGGTGTAATGGCAGCATCTAGTGGTCACCCCTGTGCTTAGAACATAAAGCAAGGAGAACCAGTGGTTCACAGTCCTCCTCAGCCTCATAGGGAGCTTTAGGCCAATATGAGCTCCATGAGCTCTTGTATCCCATATATCCCAAACAAAATGACTTTGGGTCAAGCCATCCCTGGGGTTCACCTGACCTGACTCTGTCCCCTGCTGCTGTGTGTGTATATGTGTGAGTGGGTGGAAAGGGTTTAGGGTCTTTCTGGAAGTATCTTGGTTTCTAATTCTTTTTTCACGAGTGTGGTCCAGGGCACTTACTGAGATGCACGAGAGAGGAATAAGGGAATGATACAATGTTGATACATTGTTCAGATAGTGCAGCTGGGGCTCACAGGCTTCATTCTGCCCAGGGTGTCTGGGTCAGTGAGACTCCCTGCAGAAGTTCAGCCCTGGTTTTGCAGATCCCTGGGTCCCTGTCCTGACTGCTGGGATTTCTGACCTGCCTTATGCCTTCTCCTTTGCCTTGCAGGCTGCAGGCAGGATGGTCCGTCCATCCTGGAGCACAGACCGACAGGCAGAGGAAGCAGGAAGAACTGACAGATGAGGAGAAGGAGATTATCAACCGGGTGATCGCTCGGGCAGAGAAGATGGAAGCCATGGAACAGGAGCGCATTGGGTAGGCTCCCCCTGATCGAGCATTGGGTAGGCTCCCCATGATCGAGCGTTGGGTAGGCTCCCCCTGATTGAGCATTTGGTAGGCTCCCCATGATCGAGTGTTGGGTAGGCTCCCTCTGATCGAGCATTGGGTAGGTTCCCCCTGATCATGACAGGTTATATATATGGATCAAAGCAACACTGTGCCTCCTAGAAATATGTGAAGCAGAATATACAAGAAAACACCCCAGAGTAAGCTATTAACCGATCATCCTCAACCTTCCTGACGCTTCGACCCTTTAACACAGTTCCTCATGTTCTGGTGATCCCCAGCCATAAAATTATTTTAATGGCCACTTCATAGCTGTAATTTTCCTACTGTGATGAAAGATAATGTAAATGCCTGCATCTTCCGATGGTCTTAGGCAACCCCCTTGAAAGTGTTATTTGACCCCCAAAGGCGCCACAGCCCACAGGTTGAGAACTGCTGCTATGGAGTTACCCTGGCAACGGGCGCATGGCAGGCAGGCATCACGTGGTGGCAGCCGAGCTGGACCCAGGGCAGGGACCCACACTCTGGGTTTAGAGAGGATGGAGTTTACCTCCCTGAGCCCAGTCTGCCTCGGGTTCCTCCTGTGCAAAATGGAGATGACATTCTTTGGTGAATAGATATCCACGTGATAATGCACATTCAGCAACTGGTAGCCCTCCAATGGACCGTTGAGATTTTTTATTTTTTTGTACTTACTGAAGCTTTTGGTTTGCACCCATTCTGAGATGCTCCTGTTTGGCATGCTCTGGAGTCCCAGCAGCCCCTGGCTTCCCCGGAAGGAGAGTTGAGAGGCTTCCAAGAATCCTGGGCCAAATTTGGGCTGGCAGAATAGACCTTTGCTGAGCCGGCATGTTTTCTCCCTGGCTTCCTGGAGCAGGGAGGGTTGCCCCGGAGGGAGGGCTAGGCAGGCCGTGTCTCCTCCATCCCAGCCACCAGCCCTCACAGGCAGCATCTCCAGAGGCAAGCCCGATGCTATCTGTGTCTTCTAAGCCTCACACTGCACCGTGCCTTCATTCCCGTTCTTTCTCCACCTCCCCAGAAGAGATGAAAGGCAGGTAGGGCACGGGGTGCGGGGGGGTCAGTGAGACTGAGGTTCTGCTATGTGGGACTTCCACTGTGGAACCCAAAGCTCTCAGTGAGCAACTCTGCCTCAGTTTCCCTAGCTGACTCTCAGAACCTTCCCGCCCACGCAGCTGCTGAAGTGATTGGATGTGTCTGTTGAGGGCTTCACCCTGAATGTTGGCTGTGTCTCTGAGGAAAGGGGCTCTTTTTAAGTGGGTTGGAATTTCAGGTGTTCCTGTCCCTATCTGAGACTGGATGCCTGGGTTTTCTTTCCTGTTACCCAAGTGAACCCATCTGGGACAGCATGAGGTGACTTTGAGTAATATGGAAAATATCCCCACAAGGGGAGCCATTTTCTGTGCACCCACTATGTGCCAAGTATTGCTTCTTTCTTTCTTTCTATCTATCTATCTATCTATCTATCTATCTATCTATCTATCTATCTATCTATCTATCATCTATTCATCTATCCATCTATCATCTGTCTATCATCTATCTATCTATCTATCTATCTATCTATCTATCTATCTATCTATCTATCTATCTATCTGTCTGTCTATCTATTTATCTATCTATCAAGTCTCATGTAGCCCAGGTTAGCCTGAAGTTCATTATGTAGCTGAGGATGACTTTGAACTTCTGATCCTTTGACCTGTACTTCCTGAGTTCTGGGGTTACAAGTTTTTGTAGTGCTGGGAATGAAACCCAAGGCTTTATGCATTGTAGACAAGCTCTCTCTACCCATTGAGCCCCAGCCCTGAGCCCTGTAGTATAAAACTTTATTTGATTCAACACAGTCCTGTTCCTCTCTGCCCTGTGGAGCGGTGTTATTATACAGAGGAGGAAATTAAGGCTTGGAGAAACAAGGTCATACATAAACAAAGTTCTTTACATGCATATGTACATGCCATGGTGTATGTACAGAGATCAGAGGACAATTCTTGGGGGTCCATTTTCTCCTTTCACTGTGTGGCTCTGGGGATTGAACTCCAGTCATCCATCTTGGCAGCAAGCCCCTCTTCCTGCTGAGCCAGCTTGCAAGCCCCAACCCCAAACTTCCATTTAAGAGTTCAAGCTTAGCTGGTGACTTCTCCAGCAGACTCCTTCCTGCCTTGTTAATTGGCCCCCTGTGCTGCTGCCGCCATCTGTGTCTGACTCTGAGTTCACAGGGAGAAAAGCATCAGGCCTCTGGGGGGGCCTTGCTTTCTCGCTGGGACAGTTTTGCTGGAACTGAGAGCCCAGGAGAGCCCGGGGCTGTGCAGAGTCTCAAGCTGTCTTCCCGCAGCTCCATCACAAGTATCTAAGTGCTCACATGCCATGTGCCCAGCTCTGCCCTGCTCGGGATGTGAGGATAGAAAGTTAATGGCCAGGAAAGAGCCTCGTCCAACTGCCTTGTTTGTACACATTCCCTCTCATGGTACAAAGTGGAGGTTCCTGGTTTGTTCTCCACCACGATTAGGTGAAGCAGATTTGGATGAGATGGGAAACTACTAATTTTAACCAGGTTCTCCGACTATTCACTGCTATGCAACAAAATGCCAAGAAAAACAAAGTGGTTTGAAGCCACAAAGAGTTTTTCATTGTTCACCATTGAAGGGGTTAAGAACTCAGGCACATCTGTGCTGGGTGCTTTTACCATTGCCTGGGGCACTCACTTGCTGAGCTCAGCTGCCAGTAGGATTGACTACACCGGAGGATCCTGTGCCTTCTTGTTTCCCGGACCCCTCAAATCCTTCCTTGTTCAGTAGCCCACCCTGCCCGGCTCCTTTACTGCAAGGAGTGTAAAAGTGGAACCCACTAAATGTCTTGGACTGAGAGACCACGCTCTCTTGGGGAAGGGAAAGACACCATCTCAAGAGAAGAATGGCCAGTGTGTGTGCAGGGGAAGGTGAGTCTGTCCTCCATCTTTGGAAACACCTTGCGGGAGTTGGGCACACACAAGAACCTAACGGAAAACCACAGGGCTGTCCCATGGGATCCGAGATCAGGAATACAGCAGCCTCAGGAAAAAAAACTCTCACCCTACGTGTTAGCAAACACAGCCATGCCACATCTCCATGGAAACACGGCTGCTGGGGGGCTTCCTCTGAGTGGCAAAGGCACACTAAGTCTGGAATGGAACACTTGCCTAAAAAAAAAAAATCACCCTCACCCCACCCCCCACTCCCTGTACGTGACAGTCTCTGTCCATTAGGCTGTCCTTCTGTGTTCTTATTGTACTTCCCCTCCCCTCGCCCCGGCCTGGATCCCCTCCAAGGTATTTGCACGTCTCCTGCCTGCACAGAGGCAGCAGCTGGGTGGCTGTGTTCGAGGTCAGCTTCCCGAAACAGACGGACTCCAAAAAAGTAATTAGGGCTTGTCATGAACCTTGGCATCCCGACTGGATGATGGAGGGAGAAGCCAGAGAGACGAAGAAAGACCTGCTATTGTGGGATCCATTGTGTCCCTGCCGCTCCTGCTGGGGTCACTCCCCCCCCTCAACTGTCTGGCACAGGATTTTTCCACAATGTATCTCCTTGGCAGGTGTCATTGGCACGGCTGGACAAGGACACAGACAGCTCCGTCGCTCCCCTTCTACATCAGCCTTTCTTCTCTTAGTCTGGAGCCCTGGCCTTCCATGGGTGTGACTCAGGGTCAGAGACACCCAGTTTTCAGACATAGTTATACACACGTTCTTTTTTTCTTTTTCAGAAGAACCAAATATCTATAGATTTCATTAGGTTCAGTATGACTCTGTAACCTCCCGATGCGAAAAACTGTTGAGTTGTGCCCCAGTTTCCCCAAGTATTAGACAAGTGCTTTCCAGAACTTAGTCTGTTTAGTGGCACATGCCTATCATCCCAGCACTCAGGAGGCTGAGGCAGGAGGATCTCAAGTTCAAGGTCAGCCTAAGCTTAGAGTGAGGTCTGCCTTTAAGGAAAGGAAAGGAAAGGAAAAGAAAGGAAAGGAAAGGAAAGGAAAGGAAAGGAAAGGAAAGGAAAGGAAAGGAAAGGAAAAGAAAGGAAAAGAAAAGAAAAGAAAGGAAAAGAAGCCCCAAAGCTGGAGAGCTGGCTCAGTTAAGTACCCGCCTTGCCAGTGTGCCAACCTGAATCTGGGTCCACTGCTTGCGTATAAAAGCCAGCAGGACCTGGGGAGCTGGGGACAGTGCCTGGAGACAGGCCGATCCCAGAGCTCACTGGCCGCTGGCCTGGTAGAATCAATAAGTACCAGCCAGGTTCAGTGAGAGACTCGGTCTCAAAAATTAAGGTGGAGAGAGACAAAGGGAAACATTGATTTTTGACTTCTGTACACGCCTGCATGTGTGTATACACACACACACACACACACACACACACACACGTGCACATATGAATGCATACACACTTTGTGGAATCTGTTGTTGGTACCAAAGCAGATGACAGTTTTCTAAATTCCCTACTAGCCCCCGTTGTTTGCCACCAAGGGAGTGTAAATCAACACACTGCATGAATGATACCTGTGGGTTGGCTGTAAACTCATTGGGGAAGTCTTGAGTCTCTTTAACCTTGAAGTGTCCCATACCTCATCTGACTAGTCAGGTGACTCCCAACCCCCTCTCCCCCCCCCCTGCTTTTCAACCTCAATACCTACCTTCATGTGGGTCTGGGAAATTCTTCATATTGAGGGCTGTGCTGTGCACCATACGTGTTTAAACAGCATCTCTGGTCTCTACCTACCAGATGCCTGTAGGTAAGTCCAGCAGCTGTGATAACCAAATGCGTATCCAGACACTGACCACCATTCCCTTGGGGCAGAGTCATCCCTGGCTGAAGCCATTTCCTGTGTCCCTTGGCTGATGGTTCATGGACAGAAGACACAGGTGGGGGAATCATTGTCAGCTTTTAGGGGAACGATCAAAAACAACACTGAGCTAAATCATCTAATGTCTGCCCCATGCTTAGAGCTCCAAGCAGGGCGGTCACAGCCTCGGCAGTGGCCCCGTTTTCTAGATGAGAGAACTAAAGCACAGAGAGGTTAGGCAACCTGCTCAGAGCCACACAGTTAACAAGTGATGGAACTTGGAACAAGAACCCAGGCTAGCCCACAGCTGTAGCCCTTCTCTACGGTCCCACAGAGAGGTTTTTCTTGCACCCTGTGCCATGAACTCGTGGGTGCTGTGCGCTTCCTGTCACCCATGTAATGTCCTCAGGGAGAGAAAGGCTCATTGCTGCCTAACAGTGGAGGAACCTGACACCACTTGCCCAGATGGGCACAGCCTTCCTGTGGCCACACGAGACTTTGGAGTTAAGCATCTTTCACACTCTTCCGCCTCTGGGGACTGTAAGTGGCCAGGGGAGTTGACAGATGGTGGAGGGACGTGGAGAGACAGGCATTCACAGGTGTCTCCGATATCCGTCTGACTGATTGCTTGACACCTCTCTCTCTCTCTCTCTCTCTCTCTCTCTCTCTCTCTCTCTCTCTCTCGGCTCCATTTATCATGACTGAAATGATGGAGCTCCAGGCACAGACTGAGCCATAGCCCTAAGCACTGAGTGACATAAAATTTCCCTCCTCGGACATCCAGGCAATTAGACCAGCCACCAGTGCCACCTGTGAGTGATGGCCCTCCCCGTGCCTCAGTGTACCCGTCTGTAAAGCAGGGGTGAATAGCAGAACCAATCTCACAGGTGCTCAGTGCTCAAAGACAACATAGTGGAGAGTACTTAGCACAGCACCTGGCACACTACATACCCCAAGGTGAGACGGGAGAATTGGCGAGCTGTCAGGCACAGGCCCTGAATGCCTTGCTGTGCATGGTGTGGGGTGGAGGGGCACAGCTTGGTCATTTAAGGACTGGTTCTGAGAGCTCTGCCCGAGAGCCTGGGTCTGGTTTCCACCAGAGCAGCCATTTCCTGATCATGGCAGATGGGCTATCTCCGTTTCTGACAAAAATACAGCCCCAAAAGCTTAATAAATTCCAGGCCAATATCCCCCTGTTTGGCAATCGGGGGAGGCAAAGATTGAGAGGAGGGATTCAGGAATTGATGGGGTGGAGGGAGGGGAGGTGGGAAACAAAGATGGACAGACAGAACGGCACCCACCGTCTGTGCTGGGCTCGTCGTGAGGGAGTCTGCGGCAGCTGCTCTGCCCCTGCCTGCCTGCTTGTGGGACCCCATAGTGGAGACGTTGTCTGTGCTGGTTTAGGGAACCAGTGCACGGAACCCCCAGCCCCTAGGTAGGTGGGGAGGCTTCTGTCTTGCCGTCCCCCGCTACAGCAGAAAGCCACCTGTCACCTCTACATCTTGAGGTCTGCAGCTGACTGGCACCCCAGAGAGTGGCAGGGGTGTCACAGAAGCCACCTTGGCTTTCATAGGCTTCCTTGTGGTTGAGATTCACAAACACAGCTGTTGGTCTCAACAGGGCTGGCTGGGGATGGGTTCTCCCCAGAGCCCAGAGCCGGGGTCATGTGTGCAAAGGTGTGGTTTTTCATGTAGATGCTGCTCTTCCAAGTGTGCACTACATATGCTGGGGGCACAGGTAATCCCATGGGCCTGTGGGTCCCGACCCCTTTGGCAAACCTGTAGCTCCAAAAATGTTTATACTGTGATTCACAACTGTAGCGACATTACGGTGAAGGAGTAGCAATGAAGTAATTTTATGGTTGGGGGCTCACCACAACATGAGAAACTGTGTTAAAGGGTCGTAGCATTAGGAGGGTTGAGAACCACTGTCCTATGGAAGTCTGTTTAGAGCAGGCCTTGAGCCCATAGTCATCACAGCCCCTCACAAAATAGAAGGATGGGTTCCCAAGCAGACAGCAGCCCCCCCCCCCCCCCCGGCCACAGAGACACATGGAAGTACAAAAGTCAGCTTTCCGGGAGCCGTAAAGCTAATTGGGCATGTAAAGACCTAGCTAACGAGTGACAGCTCCCGACAGTGGCCAGCTAATTGGGCGTCTGAGCAGAGGATGAGTGGAAAGGAGACAGCCATAAAACCAGGCTGCCCCAGGGACCATATCACCACCAAGGACCAGAAGACCTAAGGTCTCTGAGTGCTACCCACATTAGGAGGATCGAGGGGTATCTTATGTGACCCTTCTTAGAGCTAGGCAGAGGGTACCAGGGGAGCCAAGGTCATTCAAGGTCACCGGACCGGTTAGTGTTTTTTGTCAATTTGATACAAGCTAGAGTCATCTGGCAAGAGGGAATCTCAGGAAATGCCTCGATCAGATTGGCTTTTAGGTAAGTCTATGGGGACCGTTTTCCTGATTGATGATCGACGTGGGAGGACCCAGCCCACCGTAGGCAGTGTCATTCCCTAGGCAAGTGGTTCTGGGAAGCCTAAGGAAGGTGGCTGAGTGTGAGCCTAGGGGACAAGCCGGTAGGCAGGGCTCTGTGGTCTCTGCTTCAGTTCCTGCCTCCAGATTCCTGCTTTGATGTCCCCCAGTGACAGACC
The DNA here is from genome assembly GCA_036184795.1 of Tokudaia tokunoshimensis. Classification (NCBI taxonomy): domain Eukaryota; kingdom Metazoa; phylum Chordata; class Mammalia; order Rodentia; family Muridae; genus Tokudaia; species Tokudaia tokunoshimensis. Next base: position 11,140,991 of record BTHU01000006.1, on the reverse strand, counting down.
ACCAACCAAATAAACCCTTTCCTCCCGAAGTTGCTTTTGGTCACGATCTTTATCACTGTAACAGAAATTGGCACTAGAGAGTGGGCTACTACCATGACAAACCTGATAAACGTGTTGTCTTGGGGATGATGGAGAAAGGATTTTGGAGCCCGGTGCTGGCAAAGCTACCGAGTGCTCAGAGCTTAACGAGCCATTGCAACTTGGCCTAGCCAGGCTGAAAGAGACAGACAGACAGACAGACAGACAGACAGACAGACAGACAGACAATAGGGTCTTGCTTGGAAGACTTCTCAGGGGGCTATTTACAAGCCCCTTGAAGACTCTTTGGGGCTGTTTCTCTGGGGTGTTTTGTGAACCTGGGATTTCCTCTCAGCTGAAGCTGGAATAAGCAGTCGCAACTAAGAAAACCCCAGCACAGCAGAGGGAGGGTTCACACTCACACCTTTTAGCCTTTCGGCTGCATAACTTGAGCTTGGGAAATGTCCTTTTTTTTGTCTAATGAACAGTGGTGTGATTTCCCCATGAGAGGTAAAATGGGAGAGGAAAAATGATGTTTCTTGAGGGGACATGGACAATGGCGGCCGTCAGCGTTTCGATTTTTCTTTTCTCTCTGGTGCACACAACAACATAAGACCTCCGACCTCACATCCATGGTCTGACTAATTCTGCACCCCGGCTTGGGGGCTCTCTTCCCACTTAGCATATGGAGGTGAGGGTTCACTTGAGGTTCCCCCTCACCTCTTCCTATCGGGCGGGGGTGGAGCTGGCGTGGTCTGGGCATGACTCGGGAGTGGAGCATCAACCTAGCACACATGAGATCCTGGGTTCCATTCTTAGGACCAGAAAAAAAAAATGGATCCAGGCATATCCAAACACTCAGGCAGCCCAGAGCCCTGGGGGTCTCCTGTCTCTGCCTCTTAGGTGCCGTGGTTACAGCAGGCATCCCCGACATCCACCTTTTTTTTTTTAACTTGGATTCTAGGAAATTAAACTCAGGTTCTCATGGTGCAAAGATTCCACATTTGATGGTGGTGGACAAGCTCCCAGGCAACCCTCTGGAGAATTGTCTGTGGTTCCCAGGACCTCCCAAGGGCTCTATTACCCACTCTTCACTGTGAGCTACCAACCACAAAGGAATGGCCACATCTGACTCCAGTGCCCCCAAGCCCATCTGAGTCTGTAGTAAGACAATAAGCCTTTGTTTACTTGTTTAGCTTGAGACAGACTCTCACTCTAAAACCCTGACATCCAGCCTGACCTGGCACTCAGAGCAATCCTCCTGCCTCCATTTCCCATGTGCTGGGATCACAGACGCAAGCCACCTCACCTAGCTGGACCAGTGAATCTTTGTTTGAAGGAAAGGGTGTGGAGAGAACTTGAAATTAGTCGATGCTATGTTTGAAAATCCAGATGCCAGAGACCACACAGGGTGCCCACATGTTCGCTGTTTACACCGACAGCTTCATCATCCAGCAGGAGCCTGGGCCAGCAGCTTAAAGCAGCACTGGTTCAGAGCTTTCTAGAAAGTTCCACCTCAGATCCATGTGCCAGAATCTGCATTTTCAGCCGGTGCCTGCAGTGAGCTTACTTTGAGAGGATTTGTCCCAAATGCCAGCAGGTATGGCCTGGTACACACACACACACACACACACACACACACACACACACACACACACATCACAGTTAGTGAGTCTCAAAAGCTTTAAAAGCAGATCCCTGGAGGAAGCCGTTCTGTGGAAGAGGTGGTGTGAGTTAGGAAAGGCCTGAGCTTGCAGCCGGTAGCCCAGAAGGCTGCTGAGGGGCCCAGACTTGGAGTAGGTCAGACATTCTGGAAGTGCTGGCACCTGGAAGCCTTCTCCAGGAGAGATTCCACGACCACCGTCAGATTCTCAGAGGTGGACAGCCTCTCACTGCGTGGGACACACTGGAGGTCCCTGATCCTGGGTGTGTGTGTGTGAGGGGGGGGTCCTTACTGCCCTGTCTCTGCTCCAGGCGCCTGGTGGACCGTCTGGAGACCATGAGGAAGAATGTGGCTGGAGACGGTGTGAACCGCTGCATTCTGTGTGGGGAACAGCTGGGCATGCTGGGCTCGGCCTGTGTCGTGTGCGAAGACTGTAAGAAGGTACCGCCACCACCAGGCTCCCTTCCTTTCCTGCTGGACACCTATATGGGAAAGAGGGACTGGGGGGTGCAGGGAGATCATACTGTGGTTCTGGGGGCCTGGGGTCTGGAGGATGTAGCTTGACTCCTGAAAGGCAGCAGCAGGGTGTGAATTCTGCAGGATACTCAGTCTCCCAAGGTCACCTTGGTCCTGGTTCCTCCCCTGGAAGGTCTTCATGTCCCCGTAGAGCTGAGTTCTATGCAAGATGGACTCAGGAGTCTGGGGCATGAGTATCTTGGCTATGGATTAGTTAGCAAGATAAGCGTGTAGTCTAAAGATCATTCTCTGTGTTTGTGAGTGAGCGCTCACACATGCACACACACGAACACATGAGCTAACACATGTATACGTGTTCCCTTAAAGGTACAAGAGACTTAGCAAAGGGAGTCAAGATGCCTCAGCAGGTAAAGGCACCTACAGCGCAAGCCTAGTGACCTGAGCTCAATCCCAGAACCCCAGTCAAACAGAAGAGGACTCCATAGAGTCCTGACACACACACACACTCCCAAAACACACACTAGTAGCAAATAAAATTTACTTTTTAAAAGGAAGACTTAGAAAGCCTCTCTCCAGCCAGCTTGGACTCCTTGAACTTCCACAGCATTCTTTCAAGCAGGGAAACCCCTCCCTGATCCCTCACCCTGCCCTCCTGAACTGCCCTCAGACAACCCTTCCAGAACAAAGATTCCACCTGATGCCACACGAGGGAATTCGGAGACTCACCTAGCTAGAGATACCCATCATGCCATTGGGCATCTCCTGCCCTGTGAACCATGCAGCCTATAGGGTACAGTACTGGAGAAAATTCATCTGAAAGACGTATATTACCACAGACATTTTGAGAGACAATTTTGTATTGTACACACTTAGGTTTTCCTATTTGCCCTCAGCTGCTGGGAAGCTCGTCCCAGAGTTTATCATCCCTTTGTCCTGTCAGGTTCTTTGCCCGTCCCTAGTCTCCCAACAACTCAAAGCACGCCTCACCAAGGTGTGCTTCTGGATGTATTTTACCCACAGAATGTCTGCACCAAGTGTGGGGTGGAGACCTCCAACAACCGTCCGCATCCAGTATGGCTCTGTAAGATCTGCCTTGAGCAGAGAGAGGTGAGTGGCCAGGCCTGTACTCGGAGGCAGTGGGGCAGGGTGGCACTTGGAGCCTGGGGGCTCGGCCTGGCTCTTGCGTCTTGTGGGTTTGTTGGGAAAGGAAGTACTTTTAGGGCTGGGATGTGGTTGAGTGGGTAGCATCTTTGCCTAATACATTTGAGACCCTGGATTCTGTCTCTACCTGGACGTGGTGGTGCTTACTTGAAATCTTAGCATTGGAGTGGTGGAGGCAGGAAGAGTAGGAGTTCAAAGCCATCCTCAAGCACATAGTGGATTTGAGGCCAGCATGGGTCTGTGAGACTCTGTCTAAAAACATCAAAGGGATGAGTTTGGCTGGTGAGACAGCAGAGTATGTGTTTGTATCTTCCTTCCTGTGCTTTCTCCTCTCTTCCCTTTGCCCTCTTTTATCACGACTTTCTGATTTCTTCTCTCCCTGCCCCTGTCCCTCCCTCACTTTCTGAGTCTTCCTCTTCTAAGTATCTCCCTCCCTCCCCCCATCCTACATAAGTGTGTACACACGTGTGCTGGTACGCTTGCCCAGGTGTGAACCTATGGCAAACAGAGGTCAACATCAGGTGTCTGTCTTCCTTGCTTTTTTGAGGCAGGGTCTCTCAGTGAGTGTGGAGAGCATGCATTCAGCTGGGTTATCTGGACAGCAAGTCCCCAGGGTCCTCCTGCTTCTATCTCCCAGGATGACAGTGACAGGCACCTACTGCCCAGATTTGATGTGGGTGCTAGAGATTGGAGGTTTGGTCCTCAGGTTTGCACCTCACCCACTGAATGACTTCCAGGACTCCTACATATCCCCACTTCCCACTGCCTGCTGTCTTCTCCCTGTTTTCCACTCCTCTCCCTCCCTGCCCCCATATCTTATCTCTTCACTCTTGCTTCCTTCTCTTCTTCCTTTTACCTCATCCTCTGCCTCCCCCATGCTTGGTCACCTTTGTCTTCCCATTCTCTGCTCTGTTCCTCTCTCTCTCTCTCTCTCTCTCTCTCTCTCTCTCTCTCTGTGTGTGTGTGTGTGTGTGTGTGTATGTGTGTGTGTATGTGTGTGTGTCTCTCTGTGTGTGTGTCTCTGCCTCCCTGTCTTTCGCTGTGTCTCTGTCTCTCTCTCTCTCTGTCTCTGTCTGTCTGTCTCTGTCTGTCTGTCTGTCTGTCTCCCAGACATGGCTTTGTGTTGTTGATTTTTACCTCAAATCATCCCAGTTCTTTTACCTCTCACCCCCTGCTGCAGATGCTTGCCTTGGAAACATGGTCTCAATGGCCATATTTTCACTCCTCAGCCTCAGGATAGCAGAACACTTGGGGAAGGTTTGATGAAGACGCTCTTCATGGCAGAGTTGGGGACAGGAGCAGAGTCAGGGGAATCTCCCGCAACCAAAGATGAGCAATCCTAGGGCTTTGATTGCAGTCCCTGGTCTGAATAGAAAGACATAGTAATCAGGAAGATAGGTGGAGGGAGCAGGGGTCATTACCAACCAACAGTGGGGAGAGAGTCAAGGGGGTAGACATAGTGACTTTTCCCTCTCCACATCTGCAAATTCCTCTGGTGTTCTGGACCACACAAGCCGCACAACCAAAGTCATGGAAGCCCATTTATTATGTGCCATACTGGGTAACCCTGTAGGGAATATAGCAAGATGAAATGTGGGGATCTTTCAGATGTTCCCATATCATTCTGTCTAACTTGAAGTCATGATAGAGGTCTGAGGTCTTGAACAAGATGTCAGGAAGCAGATCTCCTGTTTTGTCTCTTTGAGGCAAGGTCTCATGTAGCCCAGGCTGACCTCAAACTTGAATTCCGGATTCTCCTGCCTCCATGTTCCAAGGATTAAGGCTTACAGGTGCATCCAACCTTCTTTACATCAACTTCAATGCCACAGTAAGATAAGAGAGTAAACCCTGAGCACCCGCTCTTCCTCTCTCTCTGCCTGTTTAGCTGTTGGGTTGATCCTTGACATGGTAAACATTCAACTTTCTCCATCAATAAAATGTCCATCAGGTTTGTGAGGCTGATGTGGGGACAGATACATGTGCCCAGTGTCATGCCCATGAGTTGTGGGAGCAAAGATGAAAACAATCAGCTGGCTGCCATGCCCCCCATATGTGTCTCCCTTCCTTCCCAGGTCTGGAAGCGCTCAGGAGCATGGTTCTTCAAGGGTTTCCCCAAACAGGTCCTTCCACAGCCCATGCCTATAAAGAAGACCAAGCCCCAGCAGCTTGCTGGTGAGCCGGCCACCCAGGAGCAGCCTACACCCGAATCCAGGCATCCATCCAGGGCTCCAGTTCGAGGTAGAACAAAATTAACCATTTCAGCACCTTGGACAGGTCCAGGCCTACTGGTCTACCTAAAGGTAGCCTAGCAAAGCACCTGGTCAGTTTCTGGCCCCTAATCTAGGATTCCTTAGCCCCTTTGCAATTCATCTTGAACCTTATTTGGGAGGGCAGAACAGGGAACTTTCTAGAAAAAACAGCTAGCTTGCTAAGTGGCTTTGCCATCTTCCTTAGTGGGAAATTGAAAAATACAAAAGAAGAAGAAATTAAAATTAGAAATTGGGAAAGACTGCCACTCACCTGAATATATTCTGGAACCTGGGGGACTTGGGCCTGCTAAAAAGGACATTTCCTGGTTTTCTTGTATTTACTCTTCTTCCACCCTCCATCTCCTCCTCCTCTTTTTCTTCCTTCTTCCTTTTCTTTCTCCTTCTCCTCATCCTTTCCCTTCCCCCTCTCTTTCCTCTTTCTCTCCCTTCTCCTCTGTTTTCTTTTTCTTCTTCTTGGGTAGAATTTTATGTATCCCAGGCTTCTCTGGAACTCACTTCGTATCTGAGGACTTGGTGACCTTGAAACTTGACCTCCTGCCTTTGCCTCCCAAGTTCCGGGGGTTACAAGTGTGCTACACCATGCCTGATTTTTTCACTTCTGTTTCTTCTGTTGACTATAAACAATTCTGAAACTGGACTAATTAAACGTGAAAGATGAATAGGAACTAAACTAGCAAAAGAAATTAATTATCAGCACTATTAATATCAAGGCTGTTATCCGAGCATGGTTATTAATAATTAAAGTGATCATTAAAAGAGAGAGAGGTGAGCAGGAAGAAAAATGACTCCATAAAGTCACATTTGCTTTGGACAGCACCAATTGGACTGGCCAGATAAAGCCCTTGTAATAATCTTGATTAACACTGGATGTTAAACTCCAACTGAAGCCTCAATACTGGGACATCATTTCTCAGAAGAGAGCTAGAGATTCAGGGTTTAAATCAAAGCATCTGACCCAGCCTCTCATAGGATGGCTTCTCAGTGTGCTTTGCCAAAAGGTTCTCTTCATCCATAACACAAGTCTTTCCACTTCTTGAAGAATCACCAAGTTGTCAACAGACACTGTGTCCCTGAGGAGTGTGCAGTCCCACCTACCATCCTTCCTCTTGGTCAACCTTTCCCCCCTCTTCTAGGAGTGTCCAAGACCCACCCCACAGGCCATATGCAGCCCAGGGTAGCTATGGGTGCAGCCCCAAACGAAATTGTAGATTTATTTAGAACATAAGAATTTTTAGCCTTTTTTTTTTGGTAACATAACTTCATTGTGCCTGATCATGAATTCACAAGTAGCAGTACTGTGTGCTATGATGTCAGAGGACACGCCTGCCAGTATAGGTAGAAGAGACAGTTTTCTATTTTGTTGTCTTCATGGTGATAAGAGAATGAGACACCCAAGAACAAGCCAGATCAGGGGAGAAGCTGGAGGGAAACATACTTAATGTTTCAAAAATGGTTCTTGGGAAGAGAGGGTGAGCTCACTGTGGAGCCCTGAAGAACTCTGTGGATTCCAGAAAACCAGTATTCCACATTATTTCTCTCTCTCTCTCTCTCTCTCTCTCTCTCTCTCTCTCTCTCTCTCTCTCTCTCTCTAGGTGACATAGAGGACAGGAGGGCCCCAGGACAGAAACCAGGTGGGTTCTGTCAACTGTCTTCCTCTCTGAGACCCCATTCTACCACATCCCTCTATCTGTGCAAGCCATGCCTTTCCTTGCAGGTCCTGACCTCACCTCTGCTCCTGGGCGAGGAAGCCATGGGCCTCCCATGCGCAGGGCCTCTGAGGCACGGATGAGTACAGCCGCCCGGGATTCTGAGGGCTGGGACCATGGTCATGGTGGGGGTGCTGGAGACACCAGCCGGGGCCCAGCAGGTGAGCGAGGTGGGCATTGGTGCCTTTATTGAACACCAACTGTATACTATATTTTGCTCCCATGTTTGCATCATCTATTCTGGTCTATGCTCAAGGAGTCATACAAATCTAGCTCCAAACATCATACTGTGATCATAACACTTACTGCCCCAAAATGGCATATGAAGACCCCATGAGCTTTTGTTTTGCTTGATCTCAAAATGAGAGGAAAGGCCACTTGGCTATGAGCAAAGTGAGCACCCATTTAATCACCTTCCCCTGTGGCCTCCACTGTTGGTGTCAATGGGTAAGGTAATGTGGCCAGAACATAACTGGCTGACAGGTGCCATCATCAGGGTCCAGTAGATTATACTATGAAACACCAGATGAGGGGAATCTTGACTGCTTGACTTTGAAGGTGTGTCTGAGCCTCTGGAGAGTGACCCTTTTTTTATAGCAAGGGGCTGGATCTGAGTAATCAGAACCCACACTGATCTCTGGTATCTACTCGCCAACACATATGCACACACACACATACACACACACACACACACATACACACACACATACACACACACACACACACAGAGAGAGAGAGAGAGAGAGAGAGAGAGAGAGAGAGAGAGAGAGAGTTTGTATGTATGTGTGTAGTGTGTGCGCGTGTAGTATGTGTAGTATGTGTGTATGTGTGGTGTATGTGGTTTGTGTGGTGTGTGCATGTGCGCTCACGCATGCATGTGGTGTGTGTGTGTGTGTGTGTGTGTACGTGTGTGGTGTGAATTATGCTGTCTCTCTCCTCCTCCTCCTACAGGTTTGAGGCGAGCTAACTCAGTCCAGGCCTCCCGCCCCGCCCCAGCCCCAATGCCAAGCCCGGCACCTCCTCAGGCAGTGCAGCCAGGTACCAGCCACGCAGCCACCGTGTGCCCTGCGTCCCCCAGCAGTGACCCCAGTCCCATTGCTCTGCAGTGCTGAACCCTGAGCTCTCTCCTTAGACCCTGGGAATGGAGGAGGCCCTGCTTGGAGCAGGACTGTGGGGAGGGAGGGCTGGGCAGAGCATCCTGTCCACCGTGAAGGGACAAGGCTCCCTGTGGTACCTCCTCCATGTCTCAGAGGAGGAAGTGAAAGCGGGGACTCTGGGTGGGGAGTGGAGGGGGCTGGGGGGCATGGGGGCGTGGGATGGGCTCTCCAAGTCGAGGTTCAACCCAGGCTTCTCCGCTGGCACCCCCACCCCCCACAGAGGGAGAATTCCTAATATCCCAGAAGCCTCTGCACACACACCACTGTCTGCTCCCTGTCTAGCCTGAGTATGAAGAGAGGGAAGGACAGATACCTGGAAGTGTGTCTTCATCACCACCCCCCTTCCCTCCCCTTGCAGGGCCTCCTGGAGGCAGCAGGGCTGCCCCTGGACCAGGACGTTTTCCAGAGCAGAGCACAGGCAAGTGTGATTTGCCTCTACAGGATCCCATTTACTCAGGTCGTAACCAAGACTGGTCTGAGCAGGCCTAAGTGGCTCCTTTCTAAACTCGCTGACAAGCCAGTTTCTGTGGCTCAGAGCATAGACAGCTGGGCCCCATCCCTGGTCCTTCCCATCCTGCTGTGTGACTCCTGGCAAGTGACTAAACCTCTCTGAGCTTCAGTTTTTTTCTATAAAGTGGGAGTCAAGGTAAGACATCCTTCATAGTCTTGCTGTGATGATTAAACAAACTAAACACTTTTTAAAAAAGCTTAAAAAACAAAACAAAACACTTTTTGGGGAGCCTGGAGTATGTTTGGCCCAGGATAAACGAACAGTGATTACTCTGACCCATATACAGGCAGACCTTGGATGCCTAGTTGTCATGGTTACGTGGTAGCTATTGTTTTTCATGGACCCTCAAGGTTTAATGCAACTAATATTGACTGCCATAGAAACAAACTGGATTCAGTAACTCCCATTCAACAAACAAGGAAACTTAGGCTCAGAGATGTTAAATAACTGGCCCTGGGTCACACAGCTGAGGGTGAGCGGTTCATGCTGTCTGCCTGAGTCCACATCACAGACTGAACCCTTCCAGGTTTGACCTTGCCCCAGTCTTATCTGAATCAGCCCTGGTCTTGCAGACGCCAGGCCTGCCCCTCATTCTGAGTGCAGCCTGGGAACCTGCATTCTGGAAGCTTCCTCTAGCCACATTGCTACAACAAACTCAACATTGCCTCTTTTCTCTCCACAGAGGCTCCTCCGAATGACCCTGGCTATCCAGGGGCCATTGCCCCAGCCCGGGAGGAGAGGACAGGACCCGCCGGGGGCTTCCAGGCAGCGCCCCACACTGCAGCCCCATATTCCCAGGCGGCCCCTGCCCACCAGCCACCGCCTGCAGAGGAGGAGGAGGAAGAAGCCAATAGCTATGACTCCGATGAAGCAAGTAAGTGACTCTCTCGGCAGGGAAGGTGAGGTGGGGTGGGCGTGGAGGGGTGGGTTGGGGAGGGGTTGGCAGGCATGTTGGGAAAAATCACCCAGAAACTGAACCCGGTGGGGTAGAAATGGGACTGTGGGGTCCATAGTTGCCCCCCTAACTGCTAACATGCGTACCCTAAAAATCCCGTGGTTCTGGAGATCAAAGCCAGGGCCTTCCTTGAGTGTGCAGGGAAAGGGCTCTACCATTGAGATAGGCCCATTAACTCCCCAGCGCTGGGATGGCCTTGTGAGCGCCACCGTGTGGTCAGTGTTGGAACTACACATTTCGTGGGTTAAAGCGCGTGGGTGCAGCGTCATTGAGCCATTTAAAGCTGGTAGTGAGGTTTTTGTTTTTGTTTTTGTTTTTGTTTTGTTGAGTTCAGCAGTGCGGTCAGCTACCAAACAGAATTACCTGGTGGCCCAGAGCCCCACAAAGGCATGAGTTTCTGTGCCTAACGTTATGTCTTTATCTGCAGTCTTTCTTCCCTATGACCGGGACGAGACCCCTGCTACTTCACCCACTCAATGATTTGTTAGGCACCTTCTGTGTCCCTCTTGGACTCAGACACAGAGGGCCACGGACACACATGCACATGCACACATATATGCGTGCACAACCGACCCCCCCACACACACACACATAGGGCTTTTTCTTCTGCTATGACTGAAGCAGCCAGGATGGGTGCTACTGGGAGGTGGGGTGACCTGGTTGGGACCCCCAATTTGTATTACTTCCTGTGTAGGCTGATGTCTGGGTAAACCAAGGCACTGCAGGGAAAGTGCTTGGTAAACTAGATACCACTATGTTGGGCTGAGCACACATGAGAAATATCAGCTGTGTTATTCAAATGGTGGAGACCTGGAGAGTGAATGCTGGCGGAGCTGAACTCCGTGTGGGTCTGCCCTCCCACCAGGGCCAGCACCTTTCTGTCCCTAGGGATTGGAGATGGGACCTTCTCTCTTCTCATTGTGTATATACTCTTGGAAAGACTCCCTATGACTCAGAAATGGTCAGTGTCTTAGTTAGGGTTTCTATTGTGATAAACACCATGTCTAAAAGCACTTTGAGAAAGAAAGGGTTTGTTTTATCTTCTGGCTGTAATCCATGATGAATGGGAAGTCAAGGCAGGGACCTGGAGACAGGAGCTGATGAAGAGGCCATGGAGGGGTGCTGCTTACTGGCTTGCTCCTTGTAGCTTACCCAACCTGTTTTCCTATAGCATCCAGGACCACCAGCCTAGGGATGGCACCACCCACAGTGGGCTGAGTCCTCTCCCAAGAAAACGTTCCATAGGCCAGCCCCCTCATTTTCTCAATTGAAGTTCCCGTCTCCCAAATGACTCTAGCCTGTGTCAAGTTGACATAAACAACCCAGCATAGTCAATGAGTGAGGAAAGGCTCCGGTCCCTCGAGGACCACACCGTGTGGTATATATAGCAGCTGTCCCTGTTGTCAGGGGTGCTCTCCAGAGTCGGGGGGGGATCTGTGGTCTCAGGGGATGGAGAGGGGAGCCCACCTTCCTTGTCAGCCTCAACAGCACTCGTGTCTGCCCTCTCTCATCCTTGTCCTGGCTGTTCTTCCGTGACCCTTCAGTCATCCGTCTCCTAAGTCTGACCTGTCCGAGCCTCCAGGCTGCCCTAGCATAGCTTCAGCTTCAGGGTGGTCACAGCCAGCTTGGCTCCTCTCTGTTCCCCACTGGCTTATCTTTGTTATCAGCCAGGATTTATTGACCTCACATCCCCGCAACTCAAACTGCTCCAGGCACTAGGACATTAGGACAAAACGCAACCCTGGATGAAAGAGTCAAACTCTGATGAGCTCGTCCTTGCAGGCTGAGTGATCTCTCCAGTCTTAAGGGAGGGCTTCTCTAGGAAGTGACTTTTGAGCCAAGCTGCAGGGGCTTGAGAAGGTGTAAGCCATGTGAGCACAGAGTGGGAGAGCATCCCCAGGAAGGGGAGCGGCAAACGCCGACTTTCATTCATTCCTTCAGCACACACAAGAATACCTACTATGTGCCCTGCACACAGTAGGGACACATAGTGGTCAATCAGCCATCCCAGCCCTTGTCTTCAGGGCACCCTCAATCTGTCAGGGGATGAAGTCACTAAGTAAACACGTTTGTAGATGATTGCAGAAGGCCCCCCAGGAGGGAGGTCTGCCAGAATGGATGGAGTATCAGACCAGGGCCTGCTGCCCTCCCTCTCTTCTGAGGTTCCAATGCCTAGCTGAGGCTGGACACATTGGTAAGTGCTCAGGAAATGTTTGTTCATTGACTAAAAAAAATGGCTCCTGTCTCTGTTGCCTGCAGCCACACTGGGTGCCCTAGAATTCAGCCTTCTCTATGACCAAGACAACAGCAACCTGCAGTGTACCATCATTAGGGCGAAGGTGTGTGGGGGCCCCTGGGGAGGCTCTGGTTTTCCTGAAGGTGTGTGGGGACCCCTGGGGAGGCTCTGGTTTCCCTGAAGGTGTGTGGGGGCCCCTGGGGAGACTCTGGCTTTCCTGAAGGTGTGTGGGGACCCCTGGGGAGGCTCTGGCTTTCCTGAAGGTGTGTGGGGACCCCTGGGGAGACTCTGGTTTCCCTGAAGGTGTGTGGGGGCCCCTGGGGAGACTCTGGCTTTCCTGAAGGTGTGTGGGGACCCCTGGGGAGGCTCTGGTTTCCCTGAAGGTGTGTGGGGGCCCCTGGGGAGGCTCTGGTTTCCATGAAGGTGTGTGGGGACCCCTGGGGAGACTCTGGTTTTCCTGAAGGTGTGTGGGGACCCCTGGGGAGACTCTGGTTTTCCTGAAGGTGTGTGGGGATCCCTGGGGAGGCTCTGGTTTCCATGAAGGTGTGTGGGGACCCCTGGGGAGACTCTGGTTTCCCTGAAGGTGTGTGGGGGCCCCAGGGAGGCTCTGGTTTTCCTGAAGGTGTGTGGGGGCCCCTGGGGAGGCTCTGGTTTCCCTGAAGGTGTGTGGGGACCCCTGGGGAGACTCTGGTTTCCCTGAAGGTGTGTGGGGGCCCCAGGGAGGCTCTGGTTTTCCTGAAGGTGTGTGGGGGCCCCTGGGGAGACTCTGGTTTCCCTGAAGGTGTGTGGGGACCCCTGGGGAGACTCTGGCTTTCCTGAAGGTGTGTGGGGACCCCTGGGGAGGCTCTGGCTTTCCTGAAGGTGTGTGGGGACCCCTGGGGAGACTCTGGTTTCCCTGAAGGTGTGTGGGGGCCCCTGGGGAGACTCTGGCTTTCCTGAAGGTGTGTGGGGACCCCTGGGGAGGCTCTGGTTTCCCTGAAGGTGTGTGGGGGCCCCTGGGGAGGCTCTGGTTTCCATGAAGGTGTGTGGGGACCCCTGGGGAGACTCTGGTTTTCCTGAAGGTGTGTGGGGACCCCTGGGGAGACTCTGGTTTTCCTGAAGGTGTGTGGGGATCCCTGGGGAGGCTCTGGTTTCCATGAAGGTGTGTGGGGACCCCTGGGGAGACTCTGGTTTCCCTGAAGGTGTGTGGGGGCCCCAGGGAGGCTCTGGTTTTCCTGAAGGTGTGTGGGGGCCCCTGGGGAGGCTCTGGTTTCCCTGAAGGTGTGTGGGGACCCCTGGGGAGACTCTGGTTTCCCTGAAGGTGTGTGGGGGCCCCAGGGAGGCTCTGGTTTTCCTGAAGGTGTGTGGGGGCCCCTGGGGAGACTCTGGTTTCCCTGAAGGTGTGTGGGGACCCCTGGGGAGACTCTGGCTTTCCTGAAGGTGTGTGGGGATCCCTGGGGAGGCTCTGGTTTCCCTGAAGGTGTGTGGGGACCCCTGGGGAGACTCTGGTTTTCCTGAAGGTGTGTGGGGACCCCTGGGGAGACTCTGGTTTCCCTGAAGGTGTGTGGGGCCCCTGGGGAGGCTCTGGTTTTCCTGAAGGTGTGTGGGGGCCCCTGGGGAGACTCTGGTTTCCCTGAAGGTGTGTGGGGCCCCTGGGGAGGCTCTGGTTTTCCTGAAGGTGTGTGGGGCCCCTGGGGAGGCTCTGGTTTCCCTGAAGGTGTGTGGGGACCCCTGGGGAGACTCTGGTTTCCCTGAAGGTGTGTGGGTCCCCTGGGGAGACTCTGGTTTTCCTGAGAGACTCAGGTGGGGATGAATCCCAGGCCTGGATCCCACCATCCCTGACCTGTAGCAATGACAGAGATGAGAACAGGGTTGTCATCAGTCATGGCAGACTTCCTTGGTGGTGGGTGGGGAGGGGGCACTTCCTCTGGGGATGGTCCTGTGGCTGCTTCCTGAGAGTGGAGCCAGCTTGACCGTGAGGGTTGCCCAGGCTACCCACAGCATACCAGAGGGAACATTGCAGGTACCCACCAAGATGTAATGACAGCCTGACTTGGTGACTCTAGGTTTTGCGTCCCTTCTGCTGATGTCTTTGTCCACCAGTGGTTGCAGTGGGGGATGGGAGGGGCCTGTGGCTGTGGATAGTAAGGGGGTGGGGTGGGGTATGGGGATGAGGAGGGAGGCACCCCAGAAGGCTGTGGGGTGTGTGAGGAAGGTGAGCTGAATGATTCCAGACTCTGGGAGACCCTGAGATGAACTTAAATCTGGGACCCAAGGAAAACCCAGCAAGATCTGGATCAGACTCGCCCAGAGCAGATACTGTCTCAGGCCACCTCGCTGCTGTGCCACTGGGGGCAGGTGGGAGTGGCTAACCCTCTCTGGCTCATTGGAGATGACAGTGGTGTCCTTCCCCCACGGCTGGCTAGGCTACCTGCTGACCTGTGGCTGACATGATAAGACCTCCATTTGACTCCTCAAATGCCCCAGTTTGGGACATTGGGAGGATAAACAAGAGGCAGCATGTTTAAAGCAAGCCCGCATCAGCCTACCCTCCCTCCGAAGTCTTGTCTTTGGCCTGCACCTACTGAGCCCCTTCTGTATACCGGGCTTCATAGTGAGTGCGCAGGTATATATTCTCTCTTCCCTCCTATCTCAGTGATCAGACAACGGAGGCCTTTTTATTAGCCCCATTAGTCAGGTGGAGAAACTGAGGCCAGAAAGCTAATGCCAGGGATTACATCCCTGGAGAGATGAGGTTCATCTTCAAAGGCAAGCTCTCACTCATTACTCCCTGAACCCCACAGACCTGTGGACACCATGGTCCCATCACTCAGATGAGTAAGTTGAGGTCACAGGCAGGACTCCTCCTGACAGTGTGTCTGAGTTGCAGAAGCTTGAGGGTTGCTCGGGTGAATGAGGTCAGCTTAGCTCATCTCAGAAGATGATGGTAAAACACAAACACCTTCTCCAGGCTTGGAGGAGAGACAGAGACAGTGAGTCTCTCTCTCCAAATGGGGAAACTGAGACCTCAAATGAATGCAAAGGTCAGGCCCTGGATTCGGGAACGCCCCTGCCCCAGCCTCTCCTCCCTGCTCGCTGTGCTGGGATGTCCTCTCCATTCCCTAAGAGACTCACATTCCTCCACTCAACAGCACGGAACCAGGTTCAGAGAGGCATGGAAAGCTGCTCGAGGTGACACAGCTAGGGCATGTCGTTAAACTCGGCACCCGATGCCGGCATTATCTTCATGATACAGCATCCCTCCGTTCTGTCCCCACTGGGTGGGACAGATGCCATGCCTGCTGTGTCTGCAGGACTCAGGCCTCTTCCTCTTCTCGCAGGGACTAAAGCCCATGGACTCCAATGGCTTGGCGGATCCCTATGTGAAGCTCCATCTGCTGCCTGGAGCCAGCAAGGTACTTGGGGGACCTGGGTTCTGTGGGACTCTGGGCTCAGGGCCCGAGGCCCCGCCCATCCCACAATGGGCAAAGTATCCCCAGAACAAAACTCTGGAGTCCAGCAGCTGCCAAAGGCCAAGGGGGAGCAATCACACATGGGCAGATAAGTTTGTGGGTCCCAGTGCTGGTGCCATCTGCCTGCCCCTTAGCTAGTCACAACCAGTGCAGGTGTGTACACATATATGCATATGTGTGCACACACATGTGTACACACACACACATGCATGTTCGCGCGCACACACAGACACACAGGCACACACACACACATATGCATGTTTGCGCACACACAGAGACACAGACACAGACACACACAGAGACACAGACATACACACACACACACATGCATGTTTGCGTGCACACAGAGACACAGACACACACACACACACACATATATGCATGTTCGCACACACACAGAGACACAGACACAGACACACACACACACAGACACATACACACACACAAATATTCACGTTCGCGCGCACACACAGACACACAGGCACACACACACACACACACACACATATATGCATGTTTGCACACACACAGAGACACAGACACACACACACACACATATGCATGTTCGCACACACACAGAGACACAGACACAGACACACACAGAGACACAGACATACATACACACACACACACACACACACACACACACACACACACATACTTGAGGCAGTAGCAATAGCTTTTCCAGGGTTTAGGGCTAAGTCCTTGAATACTGCCGTGATGCTGAAGGGATGTGGCCCTGCCCTTCCCTGCTCCACTGCGAACCTTTCTTAGCTCTGGGATTAATTTTCCTCCTTGGTGGCCCCACTCGGAAAGTGGCTGGAAGTGGGAGCCGCCTCTCTGGCTTTCCTGTTTTGCTTTTTTCTGTCAGAGGTAGAGTCTTGGGGGACAGGGGGAGCCCAAGGTTTTATGTTCCTGGGAAAGTGCCTGTTAAACAGTGCTGTGAGTTTTTTAAATACCTAATAAGGTAAGAGAGGGCATACACATGCACATATACATGTTTAAACATATTTGTATGCATGTATGCACATGCATACACACATGAACATATGTATGCAAACACATACATGTATATGTGCATGCATATGCACACATACGTACATTCATGCATGTGCACGTATATACACACATACATGTACATGCATGCTTTGTCCCATCATTGTCTTTGAGTCAAGGACATGCCTACTCCTGTCTATGACTATGGTCCCTTCTCTCCTCCAACCCACTGGTGACTTTTGTGGCCTATCAAAATCCATGTGAGTCTAACCATTCCTTTACATATTAGTGTGAGTTAAAAGCCAGCCAGCCTTCTCTTGTGTTGTAGGTGTATTTCCAGTCTTCTTTCCCAGAGTGGAATGAAAAACATTTGTAGTTTTTTAAAAGGCTAGGCCTGAGGGCACAGACTTAGAACCCCAGCTACTGGACAGGCTGAGGCAGGAGGATCACAAGATCAAGGCCTGCCTGAGCAAATTAGTGAACTCCATCCAGAGATTTAAGGTTTTTAGTTTTAGTTTTTGTTTTTTTTAGAGTGGGGTGTTAGAGCAAAGCTCTGGGTCCCATCCTCACTGTTATGAGGGGAGGAAGGGAGGCTGCCTCTTCCCCCCCCCCCCAGCCTCCCCAAGAGGACTTTCAGGCATGGAGGACATTGCCTGAGGACTCAGGAAATATCCCCACAACCCTGCCTCAGAACACAGGGCACCATTTCTGCTATAAACCATGTCTGTTTCCAAGAGACACACCCAAGCTTTCTCATTTAAGGGGGTGTTCAAGGAGGGTCTGGGTTGGCTCTACTGACAGGCATCTATCTGTTTGTCTGTCTGTCTGTCTCCTGGGGCTCTAGTCCAACAAGCTTCGTACAAAGACCCTGCGCAACACTCGGAACCCTGTGTGGAATGAGACACTGCAGTATCATGGCATTACGGAGGAGGACATGCAGAGGAAGACACTCAGGTGCCTGCAGGTGGCAACGGAGGGTGGGGCCACGGAGGGCGGGGCCACTGGGGCACGGGGGCGGGACCACTGAGGGTGGGGCCGTGGAGGGCGGGGCCAGCCCTCACAAACATCATGGACTCCAGAAGGAACTGTAAACACAGGGGGCCTCTGTATCTAGGTGCCCATGGCTATCAGCCTGTGTTGTCCAGGCAGCCGTGACAGACATCTGCACATGCTCAGTAGAGACTGAGAGTTTTTTGTCCCTGGTTAGCTGAATGTGTTTGGACGTAGAACCCATAATTACAGAGACATAGCTAAGAGTCCCACGCACGGTGCAGGGTTGTGCCAGCTTGTCATCCCAGCACTTGGAAGGCTAAGGCAGGAGGATCAGGCACTCTGGGCCAGCCTGGACTACATAGTGAGTTTTAATCTAGCCTGGGCTACATTGCAAGTCTTGTCTCAAGAAAAGGTGGTGTGTACCGTGTGATCTTATATACACAGGATCAAGCGCAGGCATATGGAACCTTGCAGGCAAGAGTGAGTCTCTTAGGGTAAGGGAGGGTTTAGGGAAGGACCCTGAGGGCCTCTGGGCACTGGAATGTTCCAACCCTTTATGTGAGCAGTGGTTATAATACACAGACCCCCTCAGGCTGTGCCTCAGCCTCATTCCTGGCCACACTCAGTGCCCCTCACCCTGGGTGCCTAGCGGGGCTCAGTGGTCTGTTGCTCTCTCTCTCTGGCCCGTGGCAGGATCTCCGTGTGTGACGAGGACAAGTTTGGCCACAACGAGTTCATTGGTGAGACCAGGTTCTCGCTTAAGAAGCTGAAGGCTAACCAGAGGAAGAACTTCAACATCTGCCTGGAGAGGGTGATCCCGGTGAGCCAGGGGGTCACCGCCTTCCTGCGGGGCCGTGTGGGCATCAGGCAGGGCCCAAGGCAGTGCGGAGCCCCAGGTGGGGGCGGGGGGGTGACTTAGGGTCGGGAGCAAATGAGCAGGATCACCGTCAAGAAGCAGGAAGGCAGCTCTCCACAGGGAAGCCTCCCATCCTCACTGCTATGGGAGGGAGGAAGGGAAGGCGTGGGAGGTGCACCTGCAGCCTTTTTGTGCCAGACGGCCAGGGAAAGGTGCGCGGTGAGGCACTGGGCAATGCTTTTGTAGTCAACTGGGAGTGTGGGTCACACAGAAAGCCTGCCCTGGGTCCGAGGTGTCTCCTTGGGTCCCTGTCCGGTGGCAGCTGGCTTTTCACTCAACGACTCCAACTGGTCAAGGGCAGTGAGTGACTAAGTTCATGTCTTCAACACCACCATCATCGTGTGGGTAGGTCTGTCTTGATAAAATGGGCATAGCTGTCCCGAGACGCTGAGGAGGCCAGGTAGGCAGGTGTCTGGGGGGAGCTCCTCCTTCAACCTCACTGTGGTGTGCTCAGGGTAGGGGCCTCGTCAGGGCTGCCCCCTCCTCACCTCTAAATGGTGAAGGTTGAGTTGAACCCACAGTTCACAATCCTGCTCTCTGGAGCCCTGGGGTTCATTCATCAGAAGGACCCTAAAGCCACAGAGGAGAAACACTTGGTAGGCTAGACCCTAAGAACCCTGAGCAAATGGATATACTTGTGTGGTTTATGTATGGATTCTCTGACACTTGGACAGTCCGCTGGTCCTCCCAGACCCTTGGTGTCTTCTTCTGTACATTGGGGAAAGCAGTAGAACTCACACCAGTGGCTGCTTGACCCCGACATGACAGTTAATGCTGTGTAAGCACTGGGGAGAGGGTAGTGTGGAGGTGCCTGGCTTGGAGAGCCTGCCTTTGCAGCTACCGGCCCTCCTTGGGCAGGGGGATGGATGAGTAGCCAAGGTTACCTTCTCATCCTGTCTCTTCCCACAGATGAAGCGCGCAGGGACCACTGGGTCAGCCCGAGGCATGGCTCTGTACGAGGAGGAGGTGAGCTGACTGTGGGTGGTAAGCTGAGACTACGGGGGGGGGCACTTCCTCTTCCTCCCTCGTCCTCCATCCTCCTCTCGTTATCCCAGTCAGTGACCTGCTGGTTCATGGGGGGAGGGCTGTCCTTCATCCCCAGGGTTAGACCATGTGAAGAGGGGCCTGTCCCTATGGTTACACACCCATGTTCCTGGGCCCGCGTCACATAGCTTCTGCTGCTGGCTGTACAGATGAGAGTAAAGGCATGTTTATCTCTTTATGGGGATCTAAGGCCAGTCAGGTCAGGGACCAGGATGAAACCCAGTACAGTGAATGCTCTAAGTCGAGGGATCTGTCCCTGCCTGATTCAAGCTGAGCTTGGGCCCAGCCTACCTGAGCCTAACCCAGGCCATTCTAACAGGCCAGCTAGGCATGAGACCTCTGGAGTCCATGGTGCAGACCCCCTTGCTGGCCCTAGCTCTCCTGCCCTCCACAGTGGTCTCCCATAGTAACCACCCACATCCCGCGCCTCTCTGAGCCCTACCCTGCCTTTTGTCACACGCAGCAGGTGGAGCGGATCGGTGACATAGAGGAACGGGGCAAGATCCTGGTGTCCCTCATGTACAGCACGCAGCAGGGCGGCCTCATCGTGGGAATAATCCGCTGTGTACACCTGGCTGCCATGGACGCCAATGGCTACTCAGACCCCTTCGTCAAGCTGTGAGTTGGTGTCCTGGGAGGCGAGAGGGGGAAGGGGGACCAGAAGCTCCCCCTAAACCATTAACCATCGAGACCTAGAGAAGGGAAGGAATCCAACCAAGATCACACAGCTAAACTATGCCCAGAACAGACTGAAGATGAGGCTGGAGTATCAGAAAGCCAGCCGGCGTGATGCCAGCTACTTGGGAAGCCCCATAAACTGTCCCTTCCTAGAGTGATTGGCATGGTGATCCCACCTATAGCCCAGGAGTCAGCCACACCTGTCTACGGGGGTAGCTCAGATCTCCGCTAGCAAAGAAGCAATTGGGCTTCATCCAAATTCACTATAGAAACACTCAAAAGACCCCAAACTCGGGGTCATTCCAGCCATCTCATCAAAGCTGCTCTGCTGGTGACAACTGGAGTCAGGCGCGCCTGCACCCGAGAAGGCTTTAAGCCCTTTTTGCTCACCCACCTGGAAAATATAAGAACATAAGCGGACTCGGTTGGCGGAATGTTCCTCTGCTGTTCTGATCATTAGTGTGTGCCAAACCCTGTTCCCCAGAGTACTTATTTCCACCCAGAAGATACTGACTGAACACCTACTGCGTGCTAGGCACTCTGAGAAAGAGCTTCCTGGTTAGAGCAAACAGTGGTGTGTGCAAAGGTCCTGGGGTGGAGAGGAGGATGAGGAAGGGATGGTGAAGAGCATGATGGGAGAGAGAGCTGGGACCCAACCACACGGGTACCGGGGCCATGTGAGGGTTCAAACTCTCCCCCTCCCCCTGGGGTCACAGGAAGCTGACGGATAGCTTTGAGCAGCAGAAAGACATGAGATGCTCAGAGCAGGGCCCCAGTGTTGGGTCACTTTCTCATTTGTGGGTGTCTCCTCCCAGCTGGCTGAAACCGGACATGGGGAAGAAAGCCAAGCACAAGACTCAGATTAAAAAGAAGACCCTGAATCCTGAGTTTAATGAGGTAAGGCTGCCCCGTCCTCTGTCATTCCGGTGGAGACGTCCAGAGAGAGAGAGAGAGAGAGAGAGAGAGAGAGAGAGAGAGAGAGAGAGAGAGAGAGAGAGAGAGAGAGAGAGAGAGAGAGAGAGAGAAAGAGAAAGAGAAAGAGAGAGAGGGGCTGGAGAGATGGCTCAGCGGGTAAGAGCACTGACTGCTCTTCCAAAGGTCATGAGTTCAAATACCGGCACCCACATGGTGGCTCACAACCATCTGTAAGGAGATCTGACGCCCTCTTCTGGTGTCTGAAGACAGCTACAGTGTACTTAGATATAATAAATAAATAAATCTTTAAAAAAAAAGAATGCTTTAAAAAAAAAAGAGAGAGAGAGAGAAGTGAGTCCCTAATCGCTTCAAAAGAGCATTTCTGTTATCGATCTTGGCTTGAGTTCTGTGAAAAGGAAAGGGACTGGGCTCCCTGTCGCAGGCAAAGCCACAACTTGAGGGCGATGCATGAAGCTGTTTTCAGAGACTGAGCTAAGTCACCCCAGTGTATTTCCCCGGGCACACCCATGGATGCTGAGTTGTGAGCTCAACCCTCAGCCACCTCCACACCCTCCATCAATCCCACTGAGTACTGGGGCCTCACGTTTGCTCCCCCTCCCCCGTGCTCTTGAGGACCCCCTCCGCTCAGACCCTGGCATGTCACCTGTGGGCCACCACAGTAGACTCTCTGTTCTCTCCTCCAGGCCTGACACCTCCACGTAAGTGCAGAAAACTCGAATCTGAGTGTGTCCATCCCTTGTTTAAGAGGCCTTGCCAACCTATGTGCTTCTTTTTCTCCCTGACAAACTCCTATTCATGCCTCAAAACATATGTGTTTTGACTTCCCACAGGCAAGGCTATCTTGTGCCTCCAGGTCCGTTTGTCCCTTCATCTCATGCTAAAACCTGCTTCTCCATTAACTGTTAATAAGCCGGGCTGGCGGGATGGATGCAGGTATCTGTCCCATCTGCAGAGTATGGAAGTGTGAATAAGGAGTATGAACTCACTGAGTTCTGAGCTAATCTATACAGATAGCCTCCATTTTAAACCCAAAACAAACACACCAGGGTTGAGCTGGACCCACGGCCTGGAGTCCCACCCCTGCACTTGCCCTCTGGCCTTGCCTCTGAGCTCTGAGTTCGTCAGAGCCGGGGATGACTGGATTCTAACACACTTTGTGAAGAGGGATGTATGATATGGGTCCAAGCACTCACTCAGGAGACCTATACTGTAGACTGCCCTTGCCTTCTCTCAGAATCTGGACAAGTCACACATAAGAAATCCAAATAGTCATGGCGGGGACAGACCTGGGGAGACTGAGGCAGGCGGTTCATAAGTTCAAGGCCATCCCGGGCTACCTAGGGAGACCCCCAAGACACTGTCTCAAAACAACACAACCACAACCAGAAGCATCCCATCAGATTCCCCCCTCCCCCAACCTCAGAAGTAATGTTTGATTACTGAGTTGATATAGTATGTACTTCTGTGTTTTTGAAACGCAAAGCTAGCCTGCTCTTAGTTCACCTGGCATCATCGTATACGCCACAATCAGAAGTGCATGGCTTGGAAAGTGTCCTAAATAAGTGACCAAGGGTGGACAGAGTGATCTTAGCCCTTAGATGCCGCTGGATCAGTCAGTTAAAGACTGAAAATTAGAGGCAGCCTATGCACCTAACTGTGAGGCCAACCACCATTAAACGTCACCATGACGATGATGCTGTAGGCCCAGCGAGCTGGCTCAGTGAGTGAAGGTGCTTGCGGCCAAGTGTGATGACCTGATAGGAGACTCCCACCAATTGTCCTCTGACCCCTATATGTGAGCCATGCCATGCAAGTGCACAGAAATAGTGTGCCTTTTGAGATGGTGACAGTAAAATACTTCTGTCTATCTGAAGCCCTGGTTGTCCTGGAACTCACCTTGTCACTGAAGGCAGCCTTGAACTTGTGGTGATCCTCCTGCCTCAGCTTCCCAAGTACCGGGACTAGAGATGTGATCTATCACATCGACAAGAAATATTTTTGGAAATTGTGCTGAGTTGATTTATTTATTTTTTTTTAATATCAGTTACAGAGTGGAAAGGGGACACTTCAAAGCTTCAAATTTAGGATTAATTTAGTTTTCTTAAAAATCACACCTCAGTATAAATGCTCTTGGGCAAATCCTGGCAATGGCCATTCTAGAGTCTGACTACAGATAATGTGTCATGGCTTCCTCCCGTGTTTGTATGAATAATGACCATGACTGAGGTTTACAAGCGGTCAGGAAAACTGCTTTAAAAAATCAGACCATCAAGCCCAGTGGTGACTGAGGTTGAGATAGGATGCTCATCCCCGAGTTTGAGGCTAGCCTAGGCTACACAGTGGAGCTCTAGGCCAGCAAGGGGCCTGGAGTTAACTGAGCACAACCAGACAAAACCTCTCTTGTCTAGGTCACAGTACATTCCTAATGCTAACCCTCAGGGACATCCTCTCAGGAAGAACACCCTCTCATGAGGGACTCTTTCTCCGGAAGCCCCCAGGAGGGCCAAGTTCACCATCACTGACCCAGTGACCATCCTAGTATCAAACAGAACCCACTGCCAGTGGGTCGCCAGGATTCCATGTCCTAAGGAGCTCTGTTGAAAAGGGAAGACAGGTCTGGGGTAGGAAAGGTGCTTTGCTCCCAGAATGCCCTGCTCCAGGGACTCCTTGGGCTCCATCCCTAGCTGCTAGCACTGGAAGCTCAGGGAACTGTGGGTTACCTGTCCCTCTGCTGTTCACAGGAGTTCTTCTATGACATCAAACACAGTGACCTGGCCAAAAAATCCCTGGATATCTCGGTGTGGGACTACGACATCGGCAAGTCTAATGATTACATCGGTAAGTGCTTCAGCTCCGGGGACAGCCTCCTCATCTGGCCTCCCCAGAAGAGGATACCTGGTGGGGCCCTGGGAAGGCCACATTCACACAACCCCATATCCGGCAGCTCTGCAGGCTTAGGACTAACCTGGGACTCAGGGTCCTGACTTTGATCCCATCCGGCTGTGCCTTTACTTGAAAGGGGGTACACACCATGGCAGAATAGCTGAGTGCCAAGAGAGCAGAGAGTGTGCCCTCTACAGGAAGCAGGCACAAGGGAATCCTCCTTAATTTCTATACAAGATCCAGATGAAGGGTTTAACTCTACCAGCTCTTCCAAAACCCAAGGATAGCGAGTTGTAAACTTGGCACAGGGAGAGAGACTCCAGGCAGGGGGTGAAGAAGAAACTGACCCTTTGGGAAGTGGCAGTGAATGCCCAGTATATGGAGACACATGCATCAAAGTAGAAGCCAGGTGAGGATTTGTAACTGTGAAGCCCTGGCTTGGTGCTGCAGGAGGGAGCTACAGTATGTTCTAGAGGCTCAGAGGGTGATTATAATATTGACGACAGTCACAGAGCAACAGACTTCTCAGAGAATGGGCAGGGCTGTGTGTGTCACTACTTGGTGGCAACTTTTCTCCCAGTTCTATTCTTAGGTCTAGAGACGTGACTGGCCACTGTGTCCCTCTCCACTGACCTGCACCCCTCCCCCCTTCTCGGCTCATCCCTAGGAGGCTGCCAACTGGGGATCTCAGCCAAAGGCGAGCGCTTGAAACATTGGTATGAGTGTCTGAAGAACAAAGACAAGAAGATTGAACGCTGGCACCAACTGCAGAACGAGAACCACGTGTCGAGCGATTAGGACCTGGCGCCCTGGTGTCCCCGTCCCTGGCCCAGCTGCTCTCCCCTCGCAGAGCCTCCCTTGCCAACCTTGAACCTTTGATGTCTCCCCCACCTCAGGTTCTACAACTGAAAGAACCCTCTGGGCTTCAGGGAGCCCTCTCTGGTCCCCAGAGATTCGGTGGTGGGTGTGGGAAGACATTTACAAAGAGATTGACTCTGACCTTAAGCATCTTCATGTTCCCTTGGACATTGGTGAGCCCACAGGTTGTAAGGACCAGGAGGAGGGCAGAAATTATACACTGAGGCTGCCTCTGTCCCTTCAAAGAACTCCAGAAAACAAACAAACAAAAAACCCCATCCCCTCTAGACACACCAAGAACTAGATACAGAGGGCCTGTACCCCCTCTTTCAGGAAGCTGCCCATCAGCTTCCTAGTAAAATTAACCTCCCTCCCTCTCTCTCTCTCTCTCTCTCTGCACCTCCCCCCTCCTTGCTCAACTTCCGTCAATACCTCCTCACCCCCTCCACCACCGCCCCTCCCCTCTATTCCTGCCTCCACAGTGGGGGATGCAAGGCAGAGCCTCACCCTGTACCCCTTACCAGCCTGGTCAGCAACCTCACAAGCTGGATGACGCTGGGCCCCACACCTCTGACATCACCATCTCCCGTAGGCATGGCTGGCTATCTTTGAGCCTGGGGTCCCGCAGCCAGCACAGCCTGGGTGCATGGCAGCGCTATAGATGTCCTGAGGTTCAAGATATCTCCTTCTCATCCCTGACTCCCCAAATGGGCACAGGTGGCACAGAGCTCTGTGGGGACCTGCTCCCAGACCCCACGCTTCTATCCTTCCTCTACTCTTTGCAAAGAACAAAGGACCCTCTCCCCAAACTCCCACTCAGAGCCGCCTCTGTATCGCCTCTCTCTTTCACTCTCTTCCCTACGATTCCTGGTGTTGAACAAGTAAGAGTATTTAGAGCTTTAATTAGGTCAGCACTCTCTTGGTCCATCACAAATCAAGGGGAATGCACAGCTGAGACTGGAGTCAGGCCATCTTCCTCGCATGAGAGGCAAGTCTGGTTTTTCCCATCTTGATAGTCTTTCCCCATCATCTCAAACCCCACCGCTCCCTACAGAGTCAGACACACCAAGACTAAAACCTCCCATTCCCAAGTCTCACAGTCTTGCTTGTTCCTTCCCGCTCTCTTGAGATGCCCTCCCCCACCTCCCTCCCCCCACCCCCTCCACCCCCTCTCTTGGCAACTTGTGCTGTTCCTGAGGGACTCTTGTGTTTCCCTGAGATGAATTCTCCTCTAGAATCAGGCTCTGCCTGCCCCAAGGTGGCTGACCTTCCCATTTCCATCTTTCCCCCTTGCCCATGGCTCCCCTGTTTAGTCCCCATAGGTCCAAAGCTCCGCCCAGTCCCCCCCCCCCCCCCCGTCATGGTCGCCTTTAGGAGAAAGCATGCTGGCTGAGTCGCCCAAGCCTGATGCTGGTTTTGGCTCTGGACTCGGAATGCAGCCTGCTCACAGCGCCCTGATGCCGTCCCCACACCCACACCCACACGCACCCACCCACCCCTCCACATTAGAACACAAGTCCCCGGGTGCATGCACGATGCCCACTGCCTTTCTTTGCACTGATGTAGCCGAAAAATAAAGTAGGAATATCCAAGAAAACTACTGGCCTGCTTCTCTTCCTTGCTGGTTTCTAGAAGCTTCTTCTGCCTTCCAAACAGGACATATAGAGGCTTGGGGACCACACAAGCAATTTATCGGGGTGCAGCATAGTAACAGAAGAGGTGCTGTCTGGCTGATTTCATCCTGAGCATAGACAGATGGGCCCAAGAAACCCAGGGGACCCCCTATCTTCTAAGAAGTCATGTTGTGGGGGCCCACAAACAGTAGGCATATGTTCATCTCCTCCTCCTCCTCCTCCTCTTCCTCCTCCTCCTCCTCCTTCTCCTCTTCCTCCTCCTCCCCATCTTTGGAGAGGTGTCAACAACTGTGGGACCAAGTGACGTGAGGTCCTGGGAGCTGAGGAGACAGATCAGTCAGTAGAGAGTCTGGTAACATGGGGACCTGAATTCAGGTGCCCAGAACCTATGTGAAGATCCAGTTGTGTGCCAGCAAGACAGCTCAGTAACAGCTCTTGTCCCACAAGCCTGGAGATTAGGTTTCAATGCTTGGAACACACCTAACTGTGCAGAGAGAGGGTTCCCTGACCTCCACACACATGTCATGACACAAGGCTCCAACTACATCATGGACACACACAATAAAGGTGGGTGTGGAGGTATGGGGCTATAATCCTAGTACCAGGAGAAGGAGCCCTGGTGCTCACGGACCAGTGGCTTGTACCCCATCAGTGGTCTATAGATTCACTGAGAGACCCTGTCGCCATAAATAAGTACGCAGTAATAGAGAAAGACACCATTGTTGACCTTTGACCTCCACTTAGATACATGTACACACATGTATGAACATGTACACACGCACACAAGAACCTAGACTTGAGTGGGGGGTCTGTCCACTTGACTCATTTATCAAACAGATGAGGAAAGACCCAAGGAAGCTTGAAATGGGAGGGAGCTGGGCCTTAGATTTCCAGCCCAGCACCTACCACAGTGATAATAACTAAGAATCACACAGAACATCTGATACCTTCCCTGGGTTTTAGCCCCTCCCAGCTTGGAAGGAGCCTCACTGATAGATCCACATTCCACATTCTCAAGGACCTGAGAGCCAGATGAATAAATCTAGAAACTGCCCCCTCCCAGCTCCTCTCCACAGGTCTCATAGGCCAGGATGGCCTTGAACTGCATATGTAGCCTGGGCTGACTTTGAACTCCTGATCCCCCAGGTCCCTCACCTCCACCTCTAGAAGGCTGGGACTGGTTGCAGGTGCGCATGACCATCCTTGGCTCCTCAAGAGGATTTTTAACCCCACTGAACTGAGTCCCTGAAAGACATGAGCAACTTATTGGAAAGGCCAGCCCCCTCCTGCCGAGCTGGTCAGTTCCTCCCAAGGCCAAGTTCTTCCAGGACAATTTCTCTAGGTCCTGGAATCACCTGGGAATCCTGAGAGTTTCTTTTCAAACTGCCTGTACTCCCCTGAGCTTCCCAAACTCTTGCTGTCCCCTGTGGGGATTTGTCACTATTTCCCCTTTGCTGGCCAATTCCCACCTCCACAGTGACTGAAGTCAGCTGCCTTCAGGTCATCCCATTTACTGAGGTTCAGCTACTTGCCACCAGGTGACCACAGGAGTAAATGTGAGCCCAAGCAAACCCTCTGAGGCACCCCCTCCCCTTCCCAGTACTTGCAGCAGACATCACTAATCAAACAGCGCCTGCTGAGGAGCCTGCCAAAGGCTTCAGAACCCTTCTGAGTACAGTGCTCTGCGCAGCAGACATCACTAATCAATACAGCGCCCACTAAGGAGCCTGCCAAAGGCTTCAGAACCCTTCTGAGTATGGTGTTCCAGGCAGCCACTGCCACAGAGCCAAGGGAGGCCCATCCTGACAAAGGCTGACCCCTGACCCCGGCACAGGACGTGCCCACCAGGCTGAGCATTTTCATGAACACTGGGACTCCTGAACAGGCTAATTGTTCTTTTCTCTCGGTTACGACAGAGACTGCATGAGTCGATGCAGCAGGAAACGCTGTCTCCACACACATCATTCCCTCACATTAGCCAGGTGCTTATTCTATCTCTGACATTAACATTTTTAACATGCCCGGGGCATTGCAGTTACATTATCCATGAAGACCGTTATGCACGGCACGGGCTTCAGAAACGCCATCCCACGTGCCTGCCCTATACTTGAGCTCTGGTGTGCAGTGCCAAGCAGGGCAGATAGAGCTGACAGAGAGGGGCTGGGTCATGGGGCTCATGAGGATAGCAGTGTGTCCCAGCAGGTGGCCATGTGGCTAAGAGGGTGACTCAGGGTCTTAAACCTTGTGGTCTGGGTACTGCCTGGCTCAGTCATGCTTGCCAGGAATGTTGATCTCATTGGACTTAGTGATACTCGTTAGCACACACAGGACGGCATGAAAAGGTACAGATGAGCTGGGCATAGGGACACGTTATAATTCCAGCACTCAAAGCACAGAGGCAGGAGGATTACTGTAAGTGGAAGGTCAATAACAGAGGTCCTGCCTCATAAACAACAACAAGAAGGGTCACTGAGATAGCTCCGAGGGCACAGGTGTTTGTCACCAAGTCTAGTGGCCTGAGTTTGGTCCCCAGGACCCATGTGGTTGAAGGAGAGACTCCTACGAGTTTTCCTCTGACTTCACATGTTCACACACATGAAGCAAATGTAATAGAATATCTAAAGCGCAATTAGCCTGGCCCTTGCCCAGATCTGCTCAGGACCCTCAGCTGACCTCTAGTCCTCCCATCCTGGCACTTGTGGGAGGGGCCTCCAGCATCCCAGTTCCCTCGGGATCTACTATGCCTCCCAGTGAAACCAACAAGATTGTCCCTGGGGGCTGGAACGATGGCGATTGTCCATGGGGGCTGGGAAGATGGGACACAGGAGGTTCAGGCACTGGATGCTCTTGCAGAAGACCTGGGCTCAGTTCCCAGAACCTATTAGGTGGCTCACAAAAGCCAACAACAATTCGCTGTTGTTTATTTTTCAAGACATGGTCTCACTGTTGGGCTCTGACTATCATGGAACTCACTCTGTAGACCAGGCTAGCTTAACAAAAACCCCACAGAGGTCCAATCTCCTCTGGCTCCCCAGCTCTGGGATCAAAGGCCTATGACACTACACCTGCCTGATGAAAAGAAGTTTAAAGAAGCTGACACTTTGTGCTGAGGGCTCACCTCTGACCTGGAGTAACACAACCTTGGTCAGCAGAACTTCCTGCTCCTGTTTCTTTAGGGGGCAAACTGTGTCACTGCCCAGAGGGTGTTCTCAGCCATAGCCTTGGGCGGGATCAGTTTTCCATTTATTTCCTCCTCTGTTGTAGGTTTCTTTTCTCACACTCTGGAGTGAATCCAGCTGTGGTCTAGCCCAAGATGGACCAGCTTCCATTATCCATCCTCCTGCATCAGCCTCTGCCTGCTAGAATGCCAGGGCCACCCACATGCTGCTTTTCTTTCTTGTTTTCCTGTATGTGAAGCATTAAGGACCTAGTAGCCCCAGGCAGTCTGAGTGACTCCCTGCAGGAGACCTTGTCCTGATCTCAGTTTGCAGCTAGGATCAGGGAGGTCATGGGGTAAGCACCCCACCAGAATTCACCAGCTTGGGGAAGCAGGACTAGGTCTACAGTTCCCCAAAGGTCCCATTTCTGCCCTAATCACCCGGAGCTCCTGTGTCTGGTGAACAGTCTCCACTCAAAATTGCTTCCATCATAGGTCTGCATGAAGGACAATCCTGCTCCTGCAAAAGGCCAGTCTCTTATTTCTGCATCACAGTAAATCCTGGTTAATATGCGTGCGTGCATGCATGTGTGTGTGTGTGTATGTGTGTGTGTATGTGTGAGTTTGTGCATGTGTATATATGTGTGCGTGTGTGGATTGTATGTGCATGTATGCATGTGTGAGTGTGTGCATGTGTGTGTGTATGCGTGTGTGCATGTGTGTGTGCATGTGTGAGTGTACACGTGCACAGGCAAGCTGGCGTGTGTATTTGTGCATGTGCACACTGTGTGTGTGTGCACATGCGTGTGTGTTCGTGTGCATTTGCATGCGTGTGTGTTTGGAACCTTATCGGTTCTCGTACTTGAACAGGGTTTCCCTGGAAGCACAGCTAGAGCTCTTAAACTCTGAGCCATTTCCCCGCCCTCTAAACAAGAGATGAGGAGATGGAGGCGGGGAGGAGATGGATGGAGATGAGGAGATGGAGGGGGGGGTTGGAGAACATCAAACTGCTTTGATGAGGCCTTGGGTGCCCCACTCAAAGGCTGACTGTCAACCTTGCCATGGCCCCGAAAGACAGCTCACTGTAATATCCAATGCTGACCTGTCCTGTCCCCAGCTTGGTGGTACAGCTTGTACTTCACCCTTGGGAACGCCCTGGGTTACACCCAACCCTGACCTCTGACCCCCAGCACCACAGGGGAAAATGTAGGGTATGAGTAGGAGAGGGGGCTTCTGGGAAGTATGAGCTTTCTGTTAGGATTTTCTGTAATCCTAGAACTGCAAGTCCAGAGATAAAGGAAAAACAAACTATGTTAAGGTGCTGTCCTTAAAAAGGAAAAAAACAAAGCAAAATAAAACAAAACCAAACCAAGCGGTTCCACCTAAAACGTTTGCAGGAGGCCTTAGAAGCTGAGCTCAGGAGACACCAGCCACCGTCTGCAGTTTCCAGACTCGGTTTCCCCTCTTCTCCTACGTGTACAGATCGCTCTTAAAACATGTCCCTTAACAGCTTTTTCCAGAAGAAACCCTGAGAAAATCAGATCAGTCAGTTTCCTTAAGCTTTCTTCCTTTGGTGGAATCCTAAGAAAACACAGACTGCGGCTGGAGGGGCGGGAGGCGGGGCGGGGGCGGGGCAGGGGCGGGGACCTGTTCAGAAGCCCTGAGGCCATTGGCTGCTTCGGCCCGGCTTATTTGCATATCCCCGCCTTTCCCGGGAAATGGAAACTGAAAATTCAATTTCTACTTCAGCCAGGCTGGGAGACACGGGGCCTGCAGGCTGCAGAGGCAAAATCTCTGGACCTATCATGGAGCAAGGACTCAGGAGCATCTCGGCCTCCAAGCTCGATAAGTTTATAGAGGATCATCTTCCGGACACCAGCTTCCGTGCTAACCTCAGAGAAGTCATAGAAGTCCTGTGTGAAGTCCTGAAGGACAGATCCTTCCCGATCTCTTCCCGCCCAGTGAGGGGCTCCAAGGTGGTGAAGGTGAGCCCTCCTCAGCCTAGCTGACCAAGATGGGGTGGGAGAGGACTCTCAGAGGCCAGACTGAAGCCCTGATCCCTCCTCCTCAACTCTGATCATAGATGGGCAGACGGTTCTGCCCCCCCCCCCATGCCCCACATCTGTATTGGAAAAGGAGCCTCAGCTACAGTTCATGTTCCCCACTCCCAGGCCACGTCCATTTCAGAGTCAGGGAAACTGAGGCCCAGAATGGCAAAGCAGTTTGCTGGAGAGAGACGGTTTGAGGGTTCAGGGTGGGGATGGGGGATCCAACCTTTGCACTGCTGTGTGACATAGGGTAACTTAACTACCTTCTCTATGCCCAGTGTTCTCAGTCCACATCCCGGGATGGCAAGGCCACATAGACTAAGTCGAATGTGACAGAGGACAGAACAGGACTCTCCTGCTGTGTGACTGGATGGATGGACCCTCTCTGGGCTCGTATCCGAGTCTGTCAAGTCGCATTTCATGACAACGGTACCTAACTCTCAGGCTCTTGTGAAGGCTGCAGAAACGAAGCTGTTTTCTTTTCATCCTTTTTGTTTTTAGATGATTTTATTTTTATATTTTTGGTTCTGAGTGGGGACTCTGTATGCATTAGTTCAGGATCCGTCAGGACTGAAGAGTGGGTGTCAGATCCCTTGGAGCTGCAGTTACAGAGGTGGCTTGAGCTGGCCTACTTGGGTGCTGGGAACTAAACTGAGGTCATCCGCAGGAACAGCAGGCCCTTTTAACTACTGACCCACCTCTCCATCCGCAGATGTGACAATTTGTCGTGCCCTCTCTCAACAGTGGCTGGTGCTCATGAGTGTTAGTGATAATTCTCAGCATTTTATTTAGGGAGGCTCTTCTCAGAATGAATTCTTCTTTTAAAGATATTTGTTGTACAGATTTGGATCACCTTTATTAATTTTTTAGTTTCTCTATGATGTCATATGGTATTCTATATTACACAAGGCTATTTTCTTATAAGAAAATGATGTGATTTGCATATATTTCCTCCCAACTAACAATGCTAGCAATAGGACCATGGCTACACCTTCATATATCTTTATTAATTTAGTCATACTCTCCTTACAATCTCTACTTATCCTTTTTCCTTGCATCAGACCCTCCCCAGAGAGTCCCTCTCTGATTGCATGTCACACGTGTGCAGCTAATGTGGACTCTACATGAGAATACATGTGCTGTAGTGTCCCCCACATTGCTCTTCCTTGCTCATTTCCTTTAGACCCCTCCCCCATGCCCATACACAGTACACCCCCCCAACACACAGATATGGACTCCACAAATAAACATATAGTTTTCCCTTCATAGTCTGGTATATCTTCTGTACCAGGAGGAGATCCAGAACACTCTAATTTGCTGCACACATCCTGATGTCACTCTTCAGGGCTGACTAGTATTCCACTGCACATGTGGCAGTTTGCTCCATCCATCCATCCATCCATCCATCCATCCATCCATCCATCCATCATCACCCTCAGTGTTGGACTCGTGCTCTCTTCAGCATCTGGACTGCCCAGCATGGCTCCCCCTGTCCCTTGTCATTCTCATCCTTGTCTTTCAGGGTGGCTCCTCAGGCAAAGGCACCACACTCAAGGGCAGGTCAGACACTGACCTGGTGGTGTTCCTTAACAATCTCACCAGCTTTGAGGATCGGTTAAAGCTACAGGTAGAGTTCCTTAAGGAAATTAAGAAGCAGCTGTGTGAGATTCAGCATGAGAGACATTTTGGAGTCAAGTATGAGATCCACAGTTTATGGAGTCCCAACTCCGGGGCTCTGAGCTTCAAGCTGAGCGCACCCTACCTGCTGAAGGAGGTGAAGTTTGACTTTCTTCCAGCCTATGATGTCCTGGGTAAGCCAGCCTGCCAGAGAGCCTCAGCTCTCCCTTCTGCCTGCCTTCATCCTCCCTTCAGGCTCGACTTGTGTGTGTGTGTGTGTGTGTTGTGTGTGTTGTGTAGGTATTCACATGGACGTGTGTGTGTGTGTGTGTATGTGTGTGTGTTGTGTGTGTGTATGTGTGTGTGTATGTGTGTGTGTGTGTATGTGTGTGTGTGTATGTGTGTGTGTATGTGTGTGTATGTGTGTGTGTATGTGTGTGTGTATGTGTGTGTGTGTGTGTTGTGTAGGTATTCACATGGATGTGGGTGTGTGTGTGTGTTGTGTAGGTATTCACATGGATGTGTGTGTGTGTGTATGTGTGTATATGTGTGTGTGTGTGTATGTGTGTGTGTGTGTGTGTGCTGTGTAGGTATTCACATGGACGTGGGTGTGACCCTGAGCCATGGCTAACATAGCTCAAGGGTCATCCATCTTTTTTGAGACCTTGTCTCTCCCTGGTTCAGAATTCACAATTGAGCCTGACTGGCTGGGCAGAGCCCCAGGGACCCTCGAGTCTGCCCCTCTCAGTACTGCGATGACAATCTTACCCTGACAACACCGGCCTTTTCCCTGAGTCCTGGGATTCCGACACGGGTCCTCATGCTTGTGAGCCAAGCACATTACTGACTGAGCCATCTCCCCAGCCCACACCTTCCATCCCTGAACTGAAAACCCTCATCATTTGAGAAAGTCCCCCAAAGAGAGTGTCTCTTTAAAGCTGCTCTGGAGAGGAGGGATTTTGGAAATTTGATAGTGGGGACAGAGGATCCACCCCAGAAGGATATCAAGTGGCCTGCTGGCTCACTTAGGGAGGAAGTCACACTAGATGCTCCCTTAGGACACCAGTCCTGCTCATGGCTGTCTGTGCATTTTATCTTCCTAAACATTACAAATTGCCCAACTCAGGGACTACTCCTGAGAGCACAGTGTGGGCTTTGGGGAGCTTAGAGAATACTTGAGGTTTTATATTTTGGGGACACAGCACCCCCTGTTGGCCACTGTATGAACTGCTGCTGTTAACTTTGAGACAAGGCCACTAGCCCTTGTCTTAGGAGAGCCATGGAAACAAACAGTTCAGAGTCTCAGGCAGCAGGGACTGAGAGGGCCAGCCTGGAAGGAGGACCAGGGCAGCCTGCTGTGAGATGCTGCACGAGGCTGAGAACCCTGCTCAGTGGAGGGGGCTCAGAGGGGTGACCCAGAAATGAACTGGGTGGGGCTCCCCCAGAATCCTGTCTGGGTCATGGACTTCCTCAACCTCAGCAGCTTTCCAGATGGGAGGGGCTCCACCCCAGAAGGACTGCCTTGGGAATGGTAGTGTGGATGAAATAGACACAACCCTACACAAGATTATGTAGCTGATGAACTGAGTCGTATTCTAGATCCTGAACCTGAAAATAAGCCCACGAGGGAGAGACCTCCCCGGTCACTGAGTGACTGGAGTATCTCAAGCTCCATCTGTGAGTGACTTTTCCCTGTGCCAGCATCATGGTCTGATGGTGTAGCCTGCGGCAAGGCACACACATGCACACTTAAGGCACAGCCTGCCTAGACTACTCAAATGTGCACACACACCCACACAAACATCTATTCTATAGCCTGCTGCCCATCCACTCTCCAAGTGCACAGGACACACACTCACACACACACACACACACACACACACACACACACGAACAGTACCATATCTTGTTCCTGTCAGGATCTGGACAAAAAAAAAATCACATGATATTAAGTTACACGCTATAGAAAATCATCCACCGAAAACACAGTGTCTGAGGAGACAGCTCAGTGGATAAGGGTGATTGCTGCACAAGCATGAGGACCCGAGTTCAAATCTCAACATCCACCTAAGCTTAGAAAGTTCCACACATTGACCTGTGTACCTGGTACTTTGGGACAAGGACAGGAGAATCTGTAAGACCTGCTGGATGCCAGCCAAGCTCCACATTTACAGACAGACCCTGCCACAAGGAAATGAGGTGACAAACTATAAAGGAAGTCACCTTATGTCCTCTCCTGCCTTGGAACCTCCTCAGGAACACTCACATTCCATATACAAGATAGGACTGAAACTGTCAGCAAAAGACATGGCATATGAAGGCAACAGAGGCTTCCACAGTACACTTTGACACAAGCAAGAGTGCTCACAGTTGACGAGAGCCACGCAGAAGAGAGTGGAACCAGGTGTGGTTGGCCATTATCTGATAACCGTGTGTATGAGTGACCACAGGGTGCTGGTTCCTCCCAGCACCACCTCCAAGCCTGCAAGAAAGGCCCTCACTAGAACAAACTGGAAGCAGGGACTTTGTAGTGCACACCCTGTGTGCAGTCCTGAGGAGCGGTGGGGCAGATGGATATATGTGGAGTGACGCCTGCGGTGGAAAAACTCTGCCTGTTCCGAACCCCGTGGCAATTGTACTTGTTACCTCAGTGAGATTGAAGAACCCCAGAGAGGAGCTGAGGTGTTCCACTGAATGAAATCTTCTTTACAGGGCATCTTAGTATCCCCAAGAGGCCTAATCAACAATTCTACGCCAATCTCATCAGCGAGCGAACCTCCCTGGGGAAGGATGGGGAGTTCTCTCCCTGCTTCCCGGAGCTCCGGCAGTACTTCCTGAACTGGCGTCCACCGAAGCTGAAGAGTCTCATCCGCCTGGTCAAGCACTGGTACCAACAGGTAAGGCATCTGACCAGACACTGTGCACTTCATCTATACAGAGTGGAGACACAGGCCAGAGAAAATGTATATTCTAGGGCGGTTTCTGTTGAGATCATAGCTTTATCACAGGACCAAAAGTCCCCTGGGAAGGAAAGATATTAGTTGTTTACACATCTAAGGCACACTCCATCATTGTGGGAAGTCAGAGGAATAACTGAAGCAGAGACCAGGGAAGAATTCTGCTCCCTGCCATCCATGGTTCTCTCAGTGTGCACTTCTATACAGCCCAAGGCCACATTCCCTCCATTCACCGCGCTCTGGGCCCACCCACAGCAATCAACAATTTGTAACATGTCCCCACAAACTACCCGAAGCTAGTCAGATGGAGGCATTTTACTGATCAAGATTGACTCCTACCAGATGAGGCTAGCTGGTGTTTAGTTGACAAAAATTGACCAGCACAATTGACCCCTTTTCAACAGGGTACACAGACAAACTACCACTTAGCCATAACCTTTCCTTCCTTACTTATCCCTAAGATGTCATGTCAGTATCACATCTTAAAACAAAATAGCTTTAAAAGTCCTCAAATTAAAAACCCAACCAAAAATAATAATTCCAACACATACAAAGATTAGTCTCTCGACTGTGGGCTCATAATAAATTAAAACTCAAGTTAAAGACTTTCTTACTCCAAAAGGGAAGAAGAAGGTCACTGTCAAAATCAGATCAAAACACAAGGAAACCCCAACAGAGCAGAAAGCTCAGTATCTGACATCTGAGACTCACAGTTCCCTGAGTTTCCCGGGCTCTGCCGTCCACAGCACACACAGCTGCTCTCAGGCTCAGCCCAGCTCTGTTCTCACATTGCTCTGTCCCTGGCAGTTGTCTCCTGCTCAGGGCAAGTCCAGTGTCTTGGGGTCTCCATGGCCATTGAGGCTGCACTTTCACCAATGGCTTCTCCTGGCCTCTCTCAGTGCCAGGCCTCAGCTGCTCTGCAAGGCCCCTTCAGTCCTGCAGTTTTCATGGGACCAAAGCCTTACCACCTGGGAGACCTCTCTGCAGTTCCAGGTATGGCCGCCTTCTGGAGCTGCAGTCTTCGGACCCCTGGACCACAGCTGTTAGAGTCCATGATTTGCCAAACAATGATGTCCTGCACTCAAATAGAATGCAAGAGCAAAGAGAGTTTTATCCTGCAGGAGTCCAGCACACTGGGGTCAACCATTTACCAAGACAGAGATGCTTAAGTGAGATCACAGGCCCAGTTTAAAGCACATTAGTGGAATTCCATGGAAGGGTAGGCGACCTCTTTCTTAATTGGTTGGCTCTATCTCTAGGGACATTCCAGAACCATTGCTGGGGGGCTAGAAACTGTTGCTGGGAAAGCCTGGAAACTGTAGCTGACTCTGCCCTTGCCTCAAACCAGGTGGCAGGGCAGCTTCTGATGGCTGGGCAATTTCTGATTAGATGTCCTAGGCCTGGGCTTTTCCAGTAACTAACTTGCCTGGATTTGTCCAGTTCTGAGAAACTGAAATTCAGGCCTAGTCTCCTGATACGCCAATGTGAAGCCCATTATGGAATCACACGGGCTCAGTCCTCTCATACCTACTGTTTGCTGACCATGAGGAAACTCTTTCCAAAAGACTTGGCCACCATGGTGCAGGATTCTTCTTAATGAGAGCAGATTGTCAGCCCCAGCTGATGAGAAATTACTGATTCTTAATCCAAACACAGCACACAAACAGCCCTGATGGGGTCTTTGCTTTTCTCTGAAACTTCACTCCAGCCTCTGTCCTCTGCCTGCCTCTCAGCTCTCCTGTCTTCCAAGTTCCCACAAACAGCCATGTAGGCTCTCAGATTTCAACAGCTTCCAACCCAAAGTTCCATAATCCTTTCTCAGTCCTCCCAAGAGCGACATGGCGGGTCAATCACAGCAGTGCTCCGTCCCTAGGACCAGTTTTTGTCCTAGTTTGCTCTGACTGCTGTGGGGAAGATGATGCTGGAAAGTAAACTGAGGAGGAAAGGGATGGTGTGGCTCACATTCCTGCATCCAACTCCATCACTGAGGGAAGCAGAGGCCATGGAGGAACTCTGCTAGCTGCCTGACGCCCTTGGGTGATCAGTCTGATTTTTACATTCATCTCAGGACCACCTGCCAAGGCCAGGCAGTGCCCACAGTGGGCTGGGCCCTCCCACACTGATCAGGAAACTGCCCCACAGTCTTGACTCCAGGCCAGGCTGAGGGAGGCATTTCCTCAGGTGTGGGTCCATCTTCTCCAGATGATTCCGTGTCAGGTTGACAAAAAGAATCAAAATTGGTAAAAGCAGTGAGAAAAAACAATGTAAAAGAAAAAGTGGGTGGAAGGGAATCAGAGGGGAGGGGATGAGAGAGAAGCAGGGGTGAATGGGGATGGGGGAGGTGATGCTGTAGGAGGGGAAGGAGTGAGGAGGGGGATCTGAGGGGAGGGAGGACTTTCCATGGTTGTTCTAGGTGATTTCTTCTAGTCCACTTTCCAATCAGCTAACCTTCTCTTCAGCCGTGTCTAATTCGCTATTCCAGGGCTGCTTCTTCATTTGTGCTTTTGGATTTCTCTTTTGTCTATGGCAAACCCTTCATGTCACTTGTCATACTTTGATTTTCCTGACTTGTCAAGCTGTGTCTTTAAATATGTGATTTTTTTTAAATATTCTGAATGTTTTCGTGTGTATGTGTGTGTGTGTGTGTGTGTGTGTGTGTGTGTGTGTGTGTGTGTTTATACCTGCACATGTTGTATATGTCGGTGCTTGTGTGTCCATTAGTGTTTGAGGTCAGAGTGTGAGGGCAGGTCCTCAGTCACGCCCCACCTTGTGTAATCAGTCATAGCCTCACACATGACACTCAGTGTACTGGACAGCATCCTGGACAGTCCTGCAGCTCTGGAAGCCCCATCTCTCTCCCCTTGAACTGGGATCACAAGTCAGCTTCCTCAGGAGCCCCACACTCCTGCAGATGGTGGGAATCTGACCTGCAGTTCTCACCCCTGCACGGGGAGGGAGGCGCTTTACCCCTGAGCCATCTCCCTGGCCCCTTCAGAGACCATGAGAAAACTTCCATAGTGAGCACTTCTTATGTCCCGCCCCCATCCTCACTCCTAGCTGTCACTCATGCTGTCTTGTTTCCTCCTGTGCCTGCTATAAGTGCTCAATCATTGTGGAGCACAAGGTGTCCATCTCCACCACTCAGTTCCTGACTATGGCACAGGAGGGGTCATGGACTGAATCTAAATGACTAGTTGTGGCTGTGTGACAATAACCCTGCAATGACATCATCAGGTGGCAGCTGGATTGAGCCTGTGAGCAGTGGCCCCCACATAACCACTGAGAACCTCCTTTTTCTCATTGCCTTTCTCTTCACAGTGTAAGGAGAAGCTGGGTGACCTGCTGCCCCCACAATATGCCCTGGAGCTGCTCACGGTCTATGCCTGGGAGCGTGGGAGTAGAGTAACTAAATTCAACACAGCCCAGGGCTTCCGGACTGTCTTGGAACTGGTCATCAAGTACAAACAGCTTCAAATCTACTGGACAGTGTTTTATGACTTTCTACACCCAGAGGTCTCCAACTACCTGAGCAGACAGCTCAGAAAAGCCAGGTAGTCTGTCCCCATGTGTATCAGGTCCCCGTGGAGTGTCAGGCTGCACTGTGTGAAAAGGGGGGATGGGAGCTCTGTGTCTATGCAGCATCACCAGCACTGGGTACCGTCCTGCTGTCACCTGACTGACATGAGGCCCAACAGCCCTGGGAGGCAGTGGTGGGCTCTCCTGTCTGCAGATGAGCCTAGACCCAAACAGACAAAGAAGGGGAGTAGTATATGGAGTGGGAACTGAGATTATCCAACAGTAACAGTATCATAAGGCCTGTGAGGCACCGTGCATCAATTACTTGTAAATAATAGAGCACTATGTTACTCTAAAAAATGACATGTCTTCATCCTGTGTTGTGTTCAGTTTTCATACCCCATCTTTTGAGCCTGGTTGGTCCAACTCTCCCCATCTCACAGATCAGTGAGGCAGAGGGTCCTGCCCCAGGACACACAGCTACTAAAGGGTAGAGGATTTGAACCCAGGCCTTCCAGGTCATTCGAAGGATCCCTTCAGTCTTGCTGTATGCTGTGGGGCAGGGACTCTGGCCATACTTTGGATAGGGATGCTCTGCTGGGCTCCTCCTCTCTCTCCCTGTGCAGGGTACCTGATGCACTGGACAGCTGCTCAGTTCCCTCTCTTAATGTTGCTCTGCAGGCCTGTGATCCTGGACCCGGCTGACCCAAGACAGAACGTGGCTGGTTCTAACCCAAAGGGCTGGCGGCGACTAGCAGGAGAGGCTGCCGCCTGGCTGCAGTACCCATGCTTTAAGTACAGGGATGGTTCCTCAGTGTGCTCCTGGGATGTGCCGGTGAGAACATGTCACCATCCTCTCCATTCCACACACCCTCTTTCTCTTCATCTATGTGGAGAGTATCCTCACAGAGACGTCCTCTCTGCACTCCTGTGGAAGCCAGCAGCTCTCCTCATTCCACAGCCATGTTAGCGCTGTTCACAGATGCTGCGGGCTCACAGGATGGCTCAGTGGGTAAAGGCACTTGCTGCCAACACAGATGACCTGGGTTTGATCCCAGGACCCCTATGGTAGAAGGAAAGACCCAAATCCCCAAAGTTATCTTCTGACCTTCATCTCTGCTGGTACGCAGTTGATCACACACTCACACACACACACACACACACACACACACACACAC
This sequence comes from Tokudaia tokunoshimensis, assembly GCA_036184795.1. NCBI lineage: Eukaryota > Metazoa > Chordata > Mammalia > Rodentia > Muridae > Tokudaia > Tokudaia tokunoshimensis. Next base: position 11,099,974 of record BTHU01000006.1, on the reverse strand, counting down.
ACATGCATACATAGACACCCGCCCCCCCCACAGGCATACACACACACACAGGCACACACAAACAAATGTACACACAAACACACACAGGTTGTCCAACCCAGTCACACAAGGACACGCACCCACAAACACACATATCTCATACACACACATATCACGCACACACATCACACACACACACACACACATTACACACACACACACACACACACACACAGACTTGGAGACCTAAAGCCGCTGACTCAGGGACACTCAGATACAGTGTAGTGGGGCTGGAACCCTGGATACTGAAGCCACTGTCAGGTCCATGAAGCAGCCTGTCTTCCCTGTCTCATTGTCATGTAGACAATGGGACTCAGTGGGGCTGTGTCACAGCCACAGAGGCACAGCAGGACCTGTTCTTGGACCTCTCCCCTCCCTGGGCAGGGTCTTCTGATGCTAGGGAACCAGTGATGCCATGTGTGCCCTCCAAATGGAGTTCAGCCTGGCTGCAGGGATGTTGGACGAAACCCCAGGTCAGGATGGAAGTTTGATGGGGGTGTGGGAGTGGTGATTGGGGAGGGGCAGGTCAGGCTGCAGTGGCCTTTAGGGCTGTCCCTCTGGCTATGCCCACTCTCTCATTTGAAGGATCTGTCACTGAATGAAAGGCACCAGGTGGGAGGTGTGGCTTCAGGGAAGAGCTCTATACATCCTCAAGGACCTGAGCCCTGTTTCACTTACTGTTGACCTCAGCAGCCTGACAAGGGGCTCAGGTGTACCGCCAGAGCACCCAACTTCAGGTCTCTTTTGCATCCCCTTCCCAGTAAGCATGTAGGCTCCTGACATGGTTGTGTTTTCTATTACAGATGGAGGTTGATGTGCCGAAGCAGGAGAATCACTCCTTTTGTGTTCTCTATCTTTTCTTTTTGTTTTTGTTTCTTTTCATATTTTGGAGGGCGTCTTATGTATAGCTCAGACTGGCCTGGATTTCGTAATCCTCCAGCCTCAATGCTGGCATGACTACAGCGTAGGCCTGATGTGCCCTGCCTTCCCTCCGTCCTCAAGTGGACAAGAACTGGGCATGCGTTGTCTTGTGAGTCCAGCAGGGCCTGCCCAGGTGCCTCCAGAGTCATGGACGTGCCCTTGACCCAGGGAGGGGAGGAGCTGCCCAAGGCCCCGGTGAGGGAGGTCCAACCTGTGATCAGACTCCAGGCTTCTGACCGCTGCCTTCCCACCCCTGCATCCTGTCCCATCACAGACGGCCTTCCTCCCAGTCTGCTCCATCTGCCTCGTCCTTGGACAGTGTTCTTTGGGAGATGAGATTCAGAAGGGGAGAGAAGAACTCAAGCTTGTCTTCCACCTGTTGGGAGGTTCTGTCCAATTCTGATTAACAACAATAAACCATAGCAAGCCATGAGAGTGTGTGTGTGTGTGTGTGTGTGTACCATTGTGTCTGCATTTGTGTGTATGAGGATGTGTGTGTGTGTCTTTGCATGTATGCACATGTGTATCTCTGTATGTGCATGTGTATGTATAAGGAATTGTGTGTGTGTGTGTATGTGTGTCTCTCTGTCTGCATGTGTGTGCATGAGGATCTGTGTGTGTGTCTATATATGTATGTGTATGTCTCTGTGTGTCTGTACCTGTGTGTGTATGAGGAATTGTGTGTGTCTCTCTGTGTGTCTGCATTTGTGTGTATGAGGATGTGTGTATGTCTGTGCATGTATGCATGTGTGTATCTCTCTGTATGTGCATGTGTATGTATGAGGAATTGTGTGTGTGTCTCTCTGTGTCTGCATGTGTGTGTATGAGGGTGTGCATCTGTGTATGTATATGTGTGTGTGTGTGTTTCTGTGGGTGTCTCTCTCTGTCTACATATTCATGGTTAAGTAGCTGCACTTATTACATTTTCCATGTGGGTCCTGATACCAAGTCTTCAGTGGCGGACAGAGCAGAACCAAACTGACATAACTTTTGATGCCAGATAGCCTGGGATCCTTCCAAGTCTCTTCTTACACATAAGCCCGAGACAGGGATTCTTAGTTCCTTCTGTCTGTGTTCCCATGCAACAGAAATTTCTACTGGGAATACTCTAGAGCCAGCTTCATAATAACGTTGAACAGTGTAAAATAATGCTTCAGTATTATTCATGCCCAAAAGACAGCATATCTGACTTCCTACAAAGATATGAAATTAGCGGGACTTAAACATCAGATTTCATGGAGCCAATGAGAGGGACAGAGACTGAGCAAGGCCCTGGAGTGAGCTTGGAGACAGGACTAGTTAGTAAGGAGGTAGCTGGGAGACAGGACTAGTTAGTGAGGAGATAGGACTAGTTAGTTGGGAGACAGGACTAGTTAGTGGGGAGGTAACTGGGAGACAGGACTAGTTAGTGAAGTAGCTAGCTGGGAGATAAGACTAGTTTAATTTTTTCAAAACCTTTTTTTTTGATGTTTTATTAAACACTTTAACCTCCCTTGTAGCCCACCACCCACCAGAGGTAGCTGAAAAGAAAGGATACAGGGATAGTGGACCTGTTTAGAAAAATTCTTTGAAGCAACTCCTGTCTGTGTTGCCTGGATATTGGCAGTTCAGTTCACAGGTTAGCAGGCAGCGGCAGCTCGATCCACTCGCAAACACTTCACGGATACACCAGCAGTCCAGTTCGCTAGAGTTGGGAGAGCAAGCACGAGTCAGCAGCCGTAGCAGGACCAAGCAGAAACAGTCAGGCCCCAGCCTCAGCATGAGTCAGCAGGAGGGACCAGGAGGAACGCCAGGAGAAGTTCTCAGCTGTGCCTCTCACAGAGAAGATCAGGGAAGACGAGAGGCCCACAAGCATTGCACAGCCAGCTCTATAAGCAAGCCTAGTTCAGCCTCTGTCATTGTCTGGAGATTCCTTTTTATCCGCTCTCTAAACATCACCTGTCCTCCACGGGTCTTGCCTTAGCACCTGCGACCGCCTCAGCTGATATTCTACCAATTGGCCCCAGTCAACGGAAGTGGCAAGAAACTGCAGCAGACCATCAGAAGTTTTTTTGGTGCATTTCTCTCTATGGAGTCCTGACAAATGCAGCTCAACTACACAGTGTAAGGCCGACCAATACATGTGTGTCATTAGCAAAGAATCCTTCATCACGTGTCCTTTAAGGTGCTTGCTTTAGCAGAACATCCTCTCTCCAGTGTCTGCTTCAGCTAAACATTCCCTCACATGTTTGCCTCAGCAAAACACCATCCAACCAACTTTTCAAAGAACCCCTAAGTTTCCTCTTCAGACTAGTTAGTGAGGCGGTAGCTGGGAGATGGAACTAGTTAGTGAGGAGGTAGCTGGGAGACAGGACTAGTTAGTGGGAGGTAGCTGGGAGACAGGACTAGTAAGTAAGGAGGTAGCTGGAACAGGACTAGTTAGTGAGGGGGTAGCTATACTCAGTCCCATTCCCATATCTGCAACAAAACTTGTCCACACAGACACAAGACAAGATGATCACCATTTCCCGGGAGTCCAGATGGGGATTCAGCTCACTGAACAAACACAAACAGTAATAAACAGATGAGTGATGGCAGCCGCCAGGCTCTCACTCACCCAACACAGCAGACTGACAACCATGGGTATCCCGGGGTCAGGAGTCACCTTACCCAAATGTCAACAGGGTAATGATACCCTGGGCTTGAGACTGTATTCAGTTACCCAAAAGTTACCCAGAAGTGTGCTCTCACCAGATTTCAGAAGACCCCACATTATAGAAGGTGTCTTACTTAGGGTTTCCATTGCTGTGAAGAGACACCAAGACCAAAGTAACTCATAAAAGTAAACATTTATTTGGGGCTGGCTTATGGTTTCAGGGGTTCAGTCCATTGTCATCATGGTGGGAGGCATGGCAGTGTGCAGGCAGACCTGGTGCTGGAGAAGAAGGTGAGAGTTATGTATCTTATTCTGAAGGCGGCCAGGAGGAGACTGTCTCTTCTGCATTGGGCAAAGCTTGAGCATTAGGAGCCCTCAAAACCTTCCCCATAGTGATACACTTCCTCCAGCAAGGCCACACCCATTCTGACAAGACTACACCTCCTAATAGTGTCCCTCTCTGTGGGCCAAGCAATCAAACACATGAGTCTATGGGGGCCAAAACCTATTGGAAAATCACCACAGAAGCCTTGTCTCCTTCTCAGGGACAGAATAGACCCCAGACAGGTCCCACAAGTAGGAGTTGGCCTTGTCTCACCCAAGAGAAGGTCAGGACCAGCTCTTCAGGAATCTGAAGTTTTTTAGTGAGCCACACAGATCCAGACAGGGGTATACACTGTTGTGACCACAAGTCTAAAGAGACAACCCTGACTTGAGAGAGCAGGGAGTTTACAAAGGTAAAACCCTTTCAATGGGGAACTCCCCATTGGCATAGCTGTTGCTAAGCAGGACAGAATGGTATTTTTAGAGTAAGACACAGTTGTCTCACTGTGTATTTCTGCTTGATTGGGGAACAGAAAGTCCTACAGTTGCAGGAGAACAATGCAAGTTAGCAAGAGTTTCCCATAAGCACCGCACGTTCCTGAGGTCAACCTGACTTGTTTTAGCCTGAGGTGGGGTCAAGGTCTAGCAAACATGTTTTTACTGCTTCATTGATTTATTAATGTCCCCGAAATATGTGTTAACTTATCCCTATGGCAAAATATCATCACAAGGACTGAGGCTTTCATCACACGACACTCTCACGATTCGGCAGGATGGTGTGTTTCTCATGGATATGTTTCTGTACATATACAAATACAGACCCATGAAGGGTGAAGAAAGTGCTGCTTAGCAAATCAATGTCCTGGGGCTGGAGAGAGGGCTCAACACTAAGAGTAGTGGGGACAGGGCACAGATGTGACCTACAGATCTATGCTCTGGAACACAAATACAAATACAAATACCAAATAACACTACCTTTAATCTCAGCAGTCAAGAGGCAGAAACAGGTGGGTCTTTATGATTGGAGGCCAGCATGGTCTATTCAGTGGGTTCTAGGCCAGCCGATGCTTCCTACTGAGACTGTCTCGGTAAGGAAGGTATAGAGAGATGGCTCAGAGTTGAATAGTTCTAGCTGCTTTTCCAGGTAACTCTGGGTCAATTCCCAGCACCCACAGAGCAGCTCCCAGCCCTTTGTAACTCCAGTTCTAGGAAATCTAATGCCCCCCCCATGACTGTAAGGGCAATTCAAACATGTAGTGTACATACATACATGCAAACAAAACTCTCAAATACATGAAATAAAAATAAATCTAAAAAACGAACTTCAACAAATCAACCAAAAAAATGACAAAGCCACACACATATGCAAACACACACACACACACACACACACACACACACACACACACACACACCCCACACACACACACACACACACACACACACACACACACCCCACACACACACACCCCACACACACCCCCCCCCCCCCACACACACACACACACACACACACCCACACACACACACACACCCCACACACACACACACACACACCCCCCACACACACACACACACACACACACACCCCCACACACACACACACACACCCACCCCACACACACACACACACACCCCCACACACACACACCCCCACACACACACACACACACACACACCACACACACACACACACACACACACACACCCCACACACACACACACACACACACACACCCCACACACACACACACACACACACACACCCCACACACACACACACACACACACACACCCCACACACACACACACACACACACACACACACCACACACACACACACACACACACACACACCACACACACACACACACACACACACCCCACACACACACACACACACACAAGTTAATCAGATCAAATGAGGTGATGTGGAAATAAGACTGTGTCTTCTTGCAGGAGCAGACTTGTCCTTACATCAGAACAATGAAGGAAACAGTCTCTCTAGGGAGTGGAGACTGGGCATGGAGGTGGGGTAGGGGGGGCACAGGGAGATTGGGATTTTATAGGAGAGAAATAGGACCTTTGGGTGGGAAGTTTTCATCTGCAGACCTATTGCAAGCTCTTCCCCTATGGTCAATTTTGGTAGAGGTCTTTATGTTAGCATCCTGGCCATGAGTTCTCCTCACATGATGACCCCTTGTCCAGCACGTCCTTGTTTCTAAATGTCCACTGATATGTGTCCACTCTTTCTGCAAGGAGTCTCAAGGCCACCTGAAAATTCAAGTTATTAACTAATCAATTCCCTGAATCCCAAACCATCAGAAGAACAGATGAAATGAAGGAGGTCAGCATATTCTCTCATTGGCTATTTCTTACAGGAGAGGGATGATGAGGGGTGGTGTAAAAGTAGCTTTTATTCTCTTGATGTGATTGTCATCTCTGAGAAGGCTTACTGCTCAGTCTGCTATCCTAGGCCTGGTCCTGGAAGCATCTAATGTCTGTATAATCTTATCTAGGCCTAGAATGTTTTCAGCCTCTGAGACTTACTGCTGAATAAGCTCACCTCTTCCTAGTTCTTTCTGAACTCTGGTTGGCTGATTCCACTCAGCTGTTCTGGCTCAAAACTCCTCTCCAAGCTGACTGATTCAAACTGATGTCTCTTAGTTTCTTACTGAATTGCTCTGCTTGGCCTCATGCTAACTTTGGCAATCAGTGCTAATCTTCTGGCTCTTTCTCCTTCTCTGGCTCATTCTGTTGAGCTTTGTTCTCTCTCCAACCTGTCTCTGTACAACTGTCCTGGTAAATTACCTCCTCCTCTCTCTGCACTGCCCCTCAAGTGTCTTCCATTTCTTCTCTCTTCTCATGAGAGTTGGGCCTATTCTATTCTGTCAAACCTTTCTCTGATTCATCACTTTGAATGCCACTCAACTAGACATCACTTTCAAACATGGCTGCTTCCTTCTACCAACTAACCTAACCTCCATTGTTTGAGATTAAAGGTGTGCACTAAGGGCTTGTTTTATTCCAGCCAGAGGGATTGAAAGTGTGTGCTAAGAGCTGAGGCACACTACAACTGGAAAGGTTTTTTCTTTTTCAGTGAATACACAATCTCAGGGTTCACAGTGTAATCAAACAGCCTGCAGCAGGGATATTGCTAGGTTCCATCCTTATGGTCAAAGAGAGCATAAGTCTGGGTTGTCTCCACATAGCAGGGGAGAGTTTTAACTTGAGCTGTGGTAAGTTCTGTGATTGCTATCATGAACTCCTGCCATAACCTTTGAAAACAGTTATACGCAGAGACACACAGACACACAAACTTATATACATACGCCCAGACACACAGAGATACACACAGATACATGAGAACCACTAGTGAGAAGTTCTGTCCAAATAGCTTTCATAGGGTTAATTACAATATCTGAGGACTTCAGGCCCTTGACCTGTTAAGGACACACACTGGCCATTTTTATGTTGGTCAGAGTTTCCTGCTGCATGTTTAAGATCAAGCCTCAGGGTCAAGGTCACAGTCATCGGTCTGGCATGAAGTCCCTTCTGCTCTTAACAGGAGAAGCAAGGTTCTGCCAGCTTGGCAAGAGACCCTGGGTAACAACTATTTTAAAAGAACAACACTGGTATATTTAAAAATTATTGTGGCAATATTTTTGCTGTGTGATTTTCCCATCTGCCCAAGTGGTCAGGCTTGCAGGCTTTTTTCTTTAATTTGTTCAAAGTGTAATCTGGAGCCGGAATCTGAAGGACCTTTAAGGATGACAGCGTGTGTGGACCATCTATACCTAAAGTGTATATAACTTTGTAGAATATTCTATTCCAGGTTTGTTCTTCTTGAGCATGAGTGAGGATAGAGCATGGCTGCTATTAACAGCTCCTCCTGCGGCTAATTAATCTTGGTCAGGGTCACCATTGCTGTGATAAACGCCATGACAAAAAGCAAGTTGTGGAGGTAAGGGTCTATTTGGCTTACACTTCCACATCACTGTTCATCATCAAAGGAAGTCAAGACAGGAACTCAAGCAGGGCAGGAACCTGGAGGCAGGAGCTGATGCAGAGGCCATGGAGAGGTGCTGCTTACTGGCTTGCTCCCCCTGGCTTACTCGGACTGCTCTCTTATAGAACCCGGGACCACCAGCCCAGGGATGGCCCCGCCCACAGTGGTCTGGGCCCTCTCCTGTCAATCACTAATTAAGAAAATACCCTACTGCCTTGCCTACAGCTCCATGTTCTAGGGGAATTTTTAAAATTGAGGTTCATTTCCTCTGATGACTTTGGCCTGGGTCATATAACCATGCATGTAACTGTGTAGCTTCACATCTAATTGTCTGGAGTACTTTGTCTCCTGAAGGCATATTAATTGCTTAATAGTAAAATGAGCCCATCCCCCTTCAAGTCAAGTCCCCAGAGGATCCTCACATCTCACCGATCAGAAGCAGAAATTGTTCCACCCTTTTAAAAGACACTTCTTCCGTTATGTTTGCACACATGCCCAGGTAGGTAGTCTATGGATTTACAGAATGCCTTATCTACTGACATGCGATGCCACACAGTTTTGCTTCTAACCAAATAATTCACTTCACAGCAAAGAAGCGTGGCAGTGGGCCCACCAATCTTAAGCAGCTGGTCTGATAAATGGAATGGCCTTTTCAGAGTCAACCTCAAGAACTGAGCAAGTTCTAGATTCTTGGCCTTTTCATACATAGCCGGTCCTTGTTGGATTAGTGGGATCACAGCCTGTTGAGTCATTCTAAAAAATATCCCTTCTGAGTAGATTCATTTTATAAGTTCTGCTACTCCGAAGAACCATCGGGAGGTCCATGAGGGAAGATGGGATAGGTCTACAGCTTGGCAGGGGACCACGGGCCATGGTTTATTAAAGCCCTGTGTATCTGGGGGTGTTTCAGAAGGGCAAGACTGGAATCATAGACCAGCATCATTGGGTCCCCCAGTGGTTCGGATAAAGTACAAGTCAGAGTGTGGTTTGTCCTATGGTCCAGGGGACCACATGGGGACACTGCAGCTCCTGGTCCTCAGGGCTGCTAGGGTGAGAACTAAAGGAAAGGAGGTCCAGGGAGACCCATCCCTCCCCCTTCACAGAGATTGAGAGTGGACACTGGAGACAGGTGTAGGGTTTGTGAGCAGGAGCAGGGTCTGGGAGCTGATGGCCCTCACCAATTCCATATATTCTTAGTGAGCAGGGGCCCCGAGTACAGACGGCACAAATGGGTCTTTTGTGGTTAATGTATTTGTATGTTTATATATGTATAAACTGCTGGTTCACCACACTGAACTATGGAACCATTAAGTCTCTGCATGAAGGGTGGTGTGTGTGTGTGTGCACGCACACGCATGTGTAACTTGGGAGCATGAGGCAGATGGAATTCTGTGAATTCCAGACTAGGGTGGGACATATGAGAATCAGTTGGAAGGAGGAAACAAACGAACAAAGCAAAACAAAGGAATGAAGGAAGTAAGCAAGTTAGAAAAAAGGAAGGGAAAGAATCGAGAATTAATTCATTTTAAGTCCGGGCATTGTGATTTGATTCAGTGCTTCAAAACACATCCTCATACAGACAACTAAGTTTTAAAGTCATCATTGGTCACAGATCGCATGCAATATTGTTTTCCTGCCCTGCCGTGGACCTCAGCCTGCATGTTGCAGAAACAGTGCACCTTGATGCACACTGGCCAGAACCCAGGGCTACAGGTTCTGCGTGGGATGGGGAAGGTCTCAAATCTTGTTATGAGAGCACAGACAGAAAGGAGCCAAGGATTCTTGTGTCAGTTTCATGTAGAAGAGATCTGGAAGCATCCCAAGCCACCTGACATCAAACCCTGTAGCAGTTTGGTCCTGCACTGTCTATGGCTGGTTGCCCAGTAACTGAACCCATGTGGAGATTGTAAGATGCACTTAATAAATTTATCTAGTTGAGCATGAAACATATACACACGTGCACACACACACAAACAGACACAAACATATAGACACACACTTCTAAGGCCCCTTCCCTCAGAGTGCACACACCCTCAAGGCCTCTTCCCTCAGAGTGCACACACCCTCATGGCTTGCTATATTTTATTACGGCTGATCACATGGAACTGTTGGACGAGCTTCCCAATAGGTGGAAATATGGAAGTCAGGCTTGAGTTTTTCCCTTTCCTTCTGAATCAGTTCCCCAGAGAACACTGTTGGAGGATAAGGCAAATAAAGCAGGCTGTGAGGAAGGCTGTCCATAGGCGGGCAGGGATCAGAAGACTGGAGTCTGCTCACAGGTTGGATGCCCTTCACTGGAGCCTTGAGCACTATTCTGTCCTCTCTAGGTCAAGGTCCTGCAGCAGAGGAGTCCATGCCCCTGACTCCGGAGCCTCCTGGGCAGACGCTGCCGTGTTCACAAGATGGCACATCCTTGTTTCTCGGGCTGCAATGAAAAACACACAATCATGTCAGGAGCCTGCATTCCTACATGGAAGGGGATGTAAACCAGCCCTGAGGGTGGGGACCATGACTGGACACATGGAGCTCCTGAGAAAGGGAGGCAGCACACATGGAGGTTGGAAAGATGGCCATCAGGACATGTTTATGACTGTGCCCACTGAGGGTACATAAAACCCCACAGGCAGGCCCTACACTAATAGATCTGCCACATGGGAGACATGGCCTAGCCACCTCTCTGCTGCAGGACAGCACTACAGGTCACTGTTCCCTTAGCTGCCTCCCTCCATGTCCCCTCCCACTTCTTTCCTGACCCACTGAGCTTTTGTTCCCACATCAGTGCACCCATGTTCATCCCCACCCCAGGTCACATGTGACATCATCAGTTCCCTAGCATCAGGCCAACCCTGCCCCAGGAGGGGAGAGGTCCAAGTGCAGGTCCCTCTGTGCCTCTGTGGCTGTGACACAGCCCCACTGAGTCCCACTGGCCACATGACAGTGAGAAAGGGAAGACAGGCTGCTTCATGGACCTGACAGTGGCTTCAGAGTCCACGGGATCCCAGCCCTGCCAATCTCTAGCTGAGTGTCCCTGAGCCAGTGGATTCAGCTCTAAGAATCTGTGTATCTGTCTGAATGCACCTGTATATATGTGGGTAACAGCACAGAGATAAAGGTCAGAGGACAACATGGGGGGCATTGTTTTTTTTTTTCCTTCTACCCTATGGATTCTAAGGATCAAACCCAGGTCTTGTATGCTTACCCACTGAGCAATCTTGCCAACCCATAATATCTGAATGGAGCTACAATGGCTGTAAAAGAAGGCAAGTGGCTGGCCTCCACAGGAATGTGGAGAACTTAAGAAAAAGACCACGTCTCAGTGAGAATATTCTCCAAATAGATGGAGTGACCGAAGTTGTGTGCAAGGGGACAGGATGATGACAGGGTCTCACCGGCACATCCCAGGAGCGCACGCGGAACATATCACTGTTCATAAAGAAAGAGGACTCCAGCCAGGTCACAGCCTCTTCTCCCAGCAGGTGCCAAGCCTGTAAGTCTGAACCTGCCACATTCCTTGTTGGGTCTGCCGGGTCCAGGATCAGAGGGCTGCAACCAACATTCAAGGAGGGAATTGAGCAGCTGGTCACTGCCTCAGGTACCACTTCACAGGAAGACGGGAGGAGCCCAGCAGGGCATCCCTACCCACAGCATACAGCAAGACTGGAGGGATACTTGGACATGACCTGGAAGGCCTGGGTTCAAATCCTCTACCCTTTAGTAGCTATGTCCTGGGGCAGGTCCCTCAGGCTCTCTGATCTGTGAGATGGGGAGAGTTGGACCAGCCAGGCTCATGGGAAAACGGAATACAACACAGGATCAAGACATGTCACTCCCTAGGTGACAGTTCTCTATCATTTACAGGTAATTGGTCCACTGCAGGTATTTGGTGCCTCACAGCCCTTATGATGCTGTTACTATTGGACAGTCTCAGTTCCCACTCCATGTCCTCCCCCTTCCTTTGCTGATTGGTCTTGACAGTGTCAGAGCCTTGGTCTCCTCATCACAGACAACCATTCTCCCTCCTGACCTTCTAGGGCATTAGGACCTCATGTCAGTCAGGTGACAGCGCCCAGTGCAGGAGATGCTGCATTGACACAGAGCTCCCACCTCCCCCTTTTCACACGAGTGCAGCCTGACACCCACAGGGAGCAGAGCTACGTGGGGACAAGCTACCTGTCTTTTTGGATCTGTCTGCTCAGGTAGTCAGACACCTCCTTGTCTATAAGATCATAACACCATGTCCAGTAGATTCGAAGATGCTGATACTTGGTGATCAGTTCTAAGACAGTTCGGAAGCACTGGGCCGTATGTAGTCCAGAGCTGTCTCGGGCCCCACACTCCCAGGCGTACACTGTGAGCAGCTCCAGGGCGTACTGTGGGGGCAGTGGCTTCCCCAGTTTCTCCTTACACTGAGAAGAGAAAGGCAATGAACAAAATGGGGCTCTCTCTGTACAGAAAAATATTGAGAAATCAGAGGTAATACCTGGAAATGACAGGAAAATATAAAGCATAAAAAATGACAAGAAGGGTTTGCCAAAGGAGGAAGCAGACAGGCAGAGACACAAAAGAAACCGTCTCTGTGGTGCACTGAATTAGACATGGCTGAAGAGAGAGTTAGCTGAATAGAAAGTGGACTAGAAGAAATCACTTAGAACAAGCACAGGAAGTCCTCCCTCCCCATTCCCTCTCCCTCCTCCAGCATCATGTTCCCTTGCTGTTTCCCCAAACCCTGTTTCTCTGAACCCCTGTGCTCTGCTCCCCCTTCTAACCAATGTTCCTCCTCCATTTTCTCTTTTCTCACCTTGTGCCATTTTTATTTCTCTTTGCCTACCTGACACAGAGAGCGCCATCTGGGGAAGATGAACCCACACCTGAGGAAATGCCTCCCTCAGCCTGGCCTGGAGTCAAGTCTGTGGGGTAGTTTCCTGATCAGTGTGGGAGGGCCCAGCCCACTATGGGCATTGCCTGGCCTGGGCAGGTAGTCCTGAGATGTTTGTTAAAATGAGACTGATCGGCCAAAGGCATCAATCAGGCAGCTAGCAGAGTTCCTCCATGGCCTCTGCTTCCCTCAGTGATGGAGTTGGATGCAGGAATGTGAGCCACACAATCCCTTTCCTCCCCAGTTTACTTTCCAGCATCATCTTCCCCACAGCAGTCAGAGCAAACTAGGACAGAAACTGGTCCTAGGGACGGGGCACTGCTGTGACTGACCCGCCATGTTGTTCCTTGGGAGGACTGAGAAAGGATTTTGGAACTTTGGGTTGGAAGCTGTTGAAATCTGAGAGCCTTCCAGGCTGTTTGTGGGAACTTGGAAGACAGGAGAGCTGAGAGGCAGGCAGAGGACAGAGGCTGGAGTGAAGTTTCAGAGAAAAGCAAAGACCCCATCAGGGCTGTTTGTGTGCTGTGTTTGGATTAAGAATCAGTAATTTCTCATCAGCTGGGACTGCAAATCTGCTCAGATTAAGTAGAGAACGGCAGGATGGAACCAAGGCTTCTAGCAAGAGTTTCTTCATGGTCAGCAAAGAGAAGCCATGGTCCAGGGTTCCCAAGTCTGCATCTCCAGGTATCTGCCACACCTGAGACTACAGAGAGGCCTCCTCGGTCAAAAGTCACATGAAAACTGCAGGTTTGAAGGGGTCGTAGAGAGCAGCTGAGGCCTGGAACTGGGATTGTCCAGGAGAAGCCATTGGTGCAAGTACAGCCTCAATGGCCATGGAGACCTGGAGACACTGGGCTTGCCCTGAGCAGGAGACAACTGCCAGGAACAGAGCAATGTGAGAACAGAGCTGGGCAGAGCCTGAGAGCAGCTGTGTGTGCTGTGGACGGCAGAGGCCGAGAAGCTCAGGGAACTGTGAGTCCCAGATACCAGATACTGAGCTTTCTGTTATGAGTGAGACAGTGACCTGGTTCTTCCCTATTAGAATATGAAAGACTTTAGCTAGTGTGTTAAATTTTATATGAGACCTCCCTTGAGAGACTAATCCTATTACGTGTTGAAATTTAACAAAAAATTATATATTTAATGCTAGATTGTGTTTTATGGCATGATAACAACATGACATCTTTGCAAAAAGTCAAGAAAGGAAAGGTTATGGTTCAATAGAGGTGTGTGTGTAAACATCAATTTGAAAGTGTGTCATTTGTGGAAGTGAGTTTTTGTCACCTAGACATAAGCCAGGGTCATCTAGCAGGAGGCGTCCTTAATCAAGAGGAAATCCCTCAATCAGTCTGGTTTAGGGTAGTCTGTGGGGTCAGTGACAGATGTGGCAGATGTGGTTGGTGCCATGCTTGAGGGTATGTGCTCTATATAATAAAGCAATCTGAGTGAGCCACGGAGACGAAGCCAGTGAGCGGAATTCCTCCATGGTCTCTGCTTCAGTTACTGTCTTGACTTCCCTCAATGATGCCCTGTGACTGGGATGTGTAGCTAAGTAAGACCTTTCCTTCCCAAGGAACTCTTGGTCATGTGATAAAGCTGTCCAGTCAATAGACAGCAAGCTAGATTAGACTTCTCTGGCCTGTATCCCACTCTCTATACATAGGATCCATAGTGACTGGGTCAGATGCCTTACCAGTTGATACCAGTGCTTGACCAGACGGATGAGATTCCACAGCTTGGGTGCACGATGCCTCAGGAAGAGTTGATGGAGGTCCATGAAGCAGATGGAGAACTCGCCCTCCTTCTCCAGGGTGGTGCACTCATGGACAAGCTGGGCGTAGATTTTGCTGTAGTTACTGGAGTCAAGGTACTGGTAGTCTCTCAGTTCATCTAAAAAGAAGTTTCCTTCATGTTTAGACTCAACCCTGCTCTGAGAGCCTTCTGTACCTCTAGGGTCACAATCACTGCCTATGGGGTTCAGTGAACAGGGCAAAGTTTGTCCGCAGCAAGCATCGCTCCCCATACAGACGTGAGCCCACCACACCTCTGGGCTGCGTACATGAATTGATCCTGGACAGTCTGTGCCACCAACTGCTCTTAGTAGGCTGCCTGACTCACAGGTCTGGAGACAGTGGTGGGAGGAAACAGGTCACTGTGGTCACTCACAGGAGAGCTCCACAGTCATCTGATAATGGCCGACCATGCTCTGCTGTGCCCTACCATAATGTCAGGTGGTGTTGACTGTCCAGTTCATGATGGCTTCAGGATACGGTGGTGGTGGTTTGGGTGTGTCCTGTGAACTTTTACAGTGGATAGGGAGCAGGCTATGGAATTGATGTGTGTGTGGCCATGTGTAAGTGTGGGTGCCCATTTAAATAGACTATCCAGGCAGCAGGCTGGGCCTTAGGTGTCTGCAGGTGTGTAGCCATGATCACAGCAGGCCATACTGTCAGGCTTAGATGCTGGCACAGACCCAAACCACTCACAGATGGAATGTGGGACAAATCTCATCCCTCAGGGACCCAGGACGTTCTCAAGAGCTAATTTGTTATTTCAGAACCCAGCACACAGTAGGTCTCATTTGCTAAGTCACTCAGGTTAGGGCTGTGCCTGGGGTCCTCTTTTGGACTGTCGTCCACACAAGCATTCCCAAGGCAGTCCTTCTACGACAGAGTCCCTATCCCACTGGAATGCTGGGGAAGTTCATGAGCAAGACAGGCTTCTACAGGAGCCGCCCACCCAGCTCATTTCTGACTCACCCCTCCAGTCTTCCTCCACTGAGCAGGGTTCTCAGCCTCATGCAGCTTCCCACAGCAGGCTACCCTGGTACTACTCCCAGGCTGGCCCTCTCAGTCCCTGCTGCCTGAGACTCTGCACTGTCTCCAAGGCTCGCCTAAGACAAGGGCTAGTGGCCTTGTCTCTAAGTTAACAGCTGCAGTTCACACAGTGACCAGCAGGGGGTGCTACCCAAATCCATACTGGTTTTTCAAGGCTGTTTCTAATAGCCTTTGAGTAGACTTGGGCAATTTGTAATTTTGAAGACACGCCATGTCAGTCAGACCTGGTGTGAGAGATCTTAATGTAGAGGACCATTAATGTGTAATTACATAAAATATATGTCCATTTGGAAGTTTGGGGTATGTGAGGGGGGGGACCACATTTGAAATCCCAGTGCTGGGGAGGCAGAGACTGGAGAATCCCTCAGGCGCACTGTCTGACTAGATAGGTGGAAGTGAAGCTGACCGATCCACCTATCTGAGAACAATCAAACAAACTTGCCTGACTTGTGGGGGTTGGAGGAAGCCCACGTGTGTCCTGAATATGTCTGAGTATAGTTGTTTACAGCTGGAGACTCATAGGGTACAGACACTTCTGGGAGAATACACAATCTCGCCTCCAGCTCTGTGTTGTATCTAATAAACATCCTGAGGCTCCAGGTGCCAGACACTATGGGTTCAGCTCCATCAGAGCACACACCCCACCTGACCCAGCTCCTTACTGCAAGAGCCAGGAAGGTGGGGCAGCAAAGTCCAGGCCAACGTCTCAACCAATAGAGGCTCCTAAGTAACCGACATCCAAGGCTGGCCTCTGGCCATTACCCACACATGCAAATATATGTGCAGATATCTGCACACACATGAGCATGCTCCCCTCAACACACACACACACAGAGAGAGAGAGAGAGAGAGAGAGAGAGAGAGGGAGAGGGAGGATTAGGAAGGGTAGACTGAGGCTCTGCTGTTGGCTGACTTACACAGGACATCATAGGCTGGCTGCACATCAAATTCCACCTCCTCCTGGAAATCAGCGTAGCTCAGCTTAAAGCTCAGAGACCTGGAGTCGGGCTGCTCTGAGCTCTGGAACTCAAACTTCCCTTTAAATTGTTCCTCTTGCTGCAGCTGGCTCAGGTGTTTCCTAATTTCCTCAATGAACTCTCCCCGTCGCTTTAACTGCTCCTCAAAGCTGGTGAGATTGTTAAGGAACACCACCAGGTTGGCCTCAGACATGCCCTTGAGCGCCGTGTGTTCGTCGTAAGAGCCGCCCTGAAAGACAAAAAAACAAGAATAAGGAAGGACCAGGGAAGCCATGCTGGGCAGTCCAGATGCTAAACAGATTAGGAATCCATCACCAAGGGTGATCCTTGGATAGCGAAAGCCTGCCCATGTGTAGTGGAATTCTATTCAGCCCTGAAGAGTGAAATTGGGGGCTCCATAGGAAAATAGATGGTCCTGGGTCTCCTGTGGTACAGGAGATAAGGCAGACGAAGAATGGTGAACCTGCTTGCTTGATCTGTTTCTATCCAGAATTAAGTGTGTGTGTGTGGGGGGGGGTAGTGAAGGAAGGAGAGTCTCTGGTGCAGGTCAGGTTCAAGTCCAAGGGGGTGGGATGGTAGTGGATGAGAGGAAACTGAGAGACTTACCACAGATGGATGAAATTGTTGTTACTATCTCTGTTCTGTTCTCCGCCCTGTGTCATAGCTGGGGTGTACATGAGGACACTGGGCACAGAGCAGGTAGGCAACTCACACCCCACTAAGGACTGCAGTCTGGCTTCTGAGAGTCCTCTCCCACCCCATCCCGGTCAGCTCAGGATAATGGGACTCACCATCACAACCCTGGAGACCCTCACAGGGTGGGCAGCACCTTGGAAGCATCTCTCCTTCAGGAAAGCAGATATGCAGTCCACATCTGCTCTGACCTCAGTAAGGAAGGTGGTGTCAGGAAGAAGGTGATCCTCTATGAACTCGTCCAGCTCACAGGCCTCGGTGGTGCTGAGCTCACTCGGCATCCTGAGGCTAGGAATGTTTGCTGACTGCAGCCTTGCCTCTCCACTCAGCTGCCCCTTATATCCATAGCTGGGTCCTCTTCCCAGGGAGGGCGGGGCTATGCAAATCAGACCTCTGCTCCTGCCACCTCTGGCTCCTGGGCTCCCTGACACTCTGGGATTTTTTTTTTTTCCCTGCTGGTATTTCTTTGGATTGTCAAACTCTCATCACAGCAGGCTGTGGACCAGGAGGCAGGAAGCATCCTAAAGATAGTTTCTGTTGTTCTTCCTTCTTGATCTTGAATTGTTACTTTAAAAAGATCATTTGACGGTCTCCAAAATTTTTAACAACAGAACACACACACACACACACACACACACACACACACACACACACACACGTCACTAAAACATGAAGAGCAAGTATGAGAAATCCAGAAGATGACAGGCACCAGTTTAAGCACAGCTGTGGTGGATTCGTCACAGGTGACTGGTCCATGCTGGATATTGTAATGAGCTGTCGGCAGGGTTAATGCTAGCTTGTAGGTCAGAGTTATGGCCTCACAGTTCTGAGGGTTCTCAGATGCACACCCATAATGTGGCTATCGTCCAAGACATTATCCGAGTTAGTCTCTCTGCCCTCTAACCCCACCTTCATCTGTCCATCCATAAAGCACGAAGGCTTCAGAACTTTCTTTAATATGGGATCTCACTCCTTTGCCCAGGATGGCTGTGAACTTGGGGATCTGTCCCAGTGGCCTCCCAGGTGCTGAGGTCACAGGGGTGTGCCTTTCTCCCCAGCTGTAACCACCTGGCTTATCAATCAATTGCCACTCTCCACTTCAACAGCATATGGTATTGACTTGTGCCCAGGACACACCCTCATGAGGGTGAGCCTGTCTCCATGCCAACCTCTCTCTGCCTAGCAGGAGTGGATGTTCATCATGGCAGGATTGTCCACACCTGTGATCACAAGTCCTGGGAGGTTGATATAGAAGGTTAAGAGTTGGAGGCCAGCCTGGGCTACATGAGGCTCTGTCTCATAAAACAGTAAAAAGCCCCTCCCACACTTATATGTACACATGTACCCACCCATCTACCCCACACACACACACACACACTCGTGCACCACACCCCACACACCTAAATCACCGTTGCAATTGCTGCAGACAACAAGGAACAGAAGACAGAGGAAATTATTTGAACAGAGGCTCTGCCCATGGTTATGGCCACAACTCATAGGTGGCTTGAAGGGATCTTCTTTTGGAAAAAGCAGAAGCCATGGCCTTGTCATTCAGGGCAGAGGCTGGCCCTTAGCAAAAACTACAGTCTTCATAGCCTGGTTGATAGCAGCAGAGGCTCCTTGGTGAACCCTGTCCTTGCCTGAGGGACCTGTGATGCTGAAGGCCCCTCCCACAAGTGCCAGGATGGGGGGACAGGAGGCCAGCTGAGGGTCCTGAGCAGGTCTGAGCGAGGATCAAGCTAATTGTGCTCTAGATATTGTATTACATTTATTTCATGTGTGTGAGCATGTGACATCAAAGGACAACTTCCAGGAGTTGATTCTCTCTCCTTCCACCATGTGGGTCCCGGTGACCAAACTCAGGCCACCATGCTTGGTGACAAACACCTGCACTCTCTGAGCTATCTCAGTGACCCCTTTGCTGTTGTTTCTGAGGCAGGATCCCAGTTATAGGCTGGCCGTCAGTCCACTTACAGCTATCCTCCTGCCTCAGCCCTATGAGTGCTGGGACTATAGTATGTCACTGTGCCCAGCTGATCTATACCACTTCTGTGTTCTCCCATGCATCTGAACAAGGGTCACTCATCCCAATGAGGCCACCCTCTCTGGCAAGTCCAACTGAGCCAGGGTGTGTCCAGGTCCCAAGGTGTAAGACCCAGATTCAACCTCTTGGCCACATGACCAACTGCTGCTAGAGACATGATATCCTCAGGAGCCCCCTTTGGGGAACTGACCATCTCTGCAAAAGTGGTTTGTGCCTCTTGAAAGGCAAAATATAGTGGAATTAAGTATCCTTCTGGACTTTCTGTAAAATATTCTTAGAAATTATCATAATATACATTAAATGGATCAATTTCCTCCCAAGTAGCGATTCCCCAATTTAGTGTGACTCTTTTAATGAATTAACCACTGGATACAGTCATCTCTTCTCACACTCACAGGAGTGTGAAGCCAACCACTGGGATGTGGACAACCTCCTAGGGAGCACACAGCTAAAGGAAACTGAATTTGTCCTGGCTGGGTTTAATGCCAACTAGATTCAAACTAGAGTCATCTGAAAAGCAGGAACTTTAGATGAGAGATGTGTACATAATATCTGGTATAAAGATGTAAAGAGCAGCCTGACATCCTGTCTGCTTATCAAAATATCTGTGCTAGGTTCATCCCTGGGGCCTGTGACCGCCCAGTGATGGGTTCCCCACCAGATGTGCAGTACCATGTTGAAGTGTCCTCCTGTGGTGTGGTCCTCAAATCCAGTGAGGAAGTGTCCAGTGATTCCCCATAACCTCCCTGCCACTAGTGCACCCATGGGCAGATCTAGTCAGGCCAGTCTTTATTGGCAGAAGTTCCCTGCTGGGTAAGACACAATGGTGGGTAATTCAAATGCTGAAGAGAGCCCAAGATTATTCAGCTCCGACTCAGCAACATTCCAACTCCCCATCACTAAGTTCTAATTAGTAATTCGGTCTTGTAGAGTCTTTAAGACCCCTGTGGCTTTCCTTCTTGTTCTTCCTCCATTTCTCAGGAAGTTCAGCTTATAAGACTCTATGGGAGGTAGAGAGGGCAGCCGACTCTGTCTGGGACCCTGGAAAGGGCTCCTGAGTGGTTCCATGAGGCAGGGACCTCTTAGGCAAGATAGAAGAACTCAGGACCTCCCCCCCCCAGCCAGTTGCAGAAATGGAGCAGCATGCGGGGTGCTGGGAACAGACTCTGCAAAGACCCAGAGGTGGGAACAAAAACCAGAAGAAACAGAAACAAGAGATGCAGGCTGTGTGTGTGAGACAGACCCAGAGTCACTGAGAAGGCAAGGGGCCCGGTCCACCCCATATGGCTACAGGGACAAACTGTAAATATGCCTGTGGCAAAGTGACAGCAGGAGGACGGGGGGGGGGGGGGGGGACGGACTAAAGAGCTGAGAGGATCTGGGTTGGACACTCAAATTCCAGACATCAGCAGGTGGCTCCTTTCCAGGGTCACAGTCAATTCTCCGCCTGGTCCTTGGCCTTCTGCTGGCTGGAGCTGTCAGTCTCTGCCTCTCCCCTCCCCTCCCCCACACACACTCTGTGCACTGAGCCCATGACAAGAGGATGCCAAATGCCTCCGGACAGGACCTTCCTTATGACCCCAGTGGGACCCAGGTTTGCTGTATTGTAGCCGCCTGCAGCTACACACGAACTGGTGATCTGTAAAAGATACTCAGGGATGCGTGGGGAGGACGGCGAGAGAAATGTGGACCAAGACAAGGTTTCGCTGTTCAAAATCCGTTTGCTTGGGGGGGGGGGGGGCGAGGGGTGAACGGCAAATATAAACTCTCTTGTTCGAAGTGTGTGGATCCCACAGGATCTGCTAATCTGCTAAATCAGCGGGAGGTGGCAGCTGGCTCCTGTAGAACAATAGGCTTCCACCTCGACTCCTTCAGGTGGGGAAGGTGTGGCTCACTGAGGTCTGGCAATCCTCTGCTCAGAAGTGGGGGAAAATGCTAGCAGCTGGGCGGGTCAACTGCTTCTCCAGGTTGAGAGAGTAAGTTTCTACCAGGTGGTATGACTCTCTACATAAGGCTCTCTACACTGTATGTCCCAGGTTCTGCCTCTCTTTGCCAGTGGTGTCCCGATGTCACCAAAACAGAGGCACGGCAATGCCGAGGACAGACGCAGTCAGTGTTTCTCTTTGCAGCTTGAGTTTGCAGGTACAAGTTAGACCAGAAGGGAAGGATGGGACCTGGGAATATTGCTGTGGTTCCTGGACTCCTTTGGAGGTCCCTGGGTGTCACTGATGTCCTGCTTGGAGAGGAGGTCAGGAACTGGGGGAGGGGGCTGTGGTCTGTGTCTCCCATGACCATGGCTTATTAAAATCCTCTTTCTGGATCTGGCAGAGTTTCTGAGGGCCAAGACTGGAATCATAGACCAGCATTCCTATGTCCACCGAAGGCTCAGTTAGCGCACCAGGCAGAGTGTGAAGGGCTCTGTGGTCCATGGGCTATGCATCTTCTAATGCTCATGGGTGTTTGGACTCCTGGTCCTCAGGGTTGCTAGAGAGAGAACTGAAGGAATGTGGGCCAGGGAGACCCACCCCTTCCACTTCAGAGAGATTGAGAGTAGACATTGAGGACAGGAGTAGGTGGTAGGGACAGGAGCAGGGGCTGGGAGGTGGTGTCTCTGAGCAGTTTCCTGCCTTCTTAGTGAGGAGAGGCTCAAGTGGACATAGCACATGTGAGGTCTTTTGTGGTTAATGTATTTGTATATTCATAAGATGCTGGTTTAGTACACTGACCTATGGAACCATTAGGTCTCTGGATGAATTGTGGTGACTGTGTGTATGTGTGTGCGTGTACGTGTGTGTAATCCCAGAAGTTGAAGTACTTGGAACTCTTTGAATTCCAGGCTAGATATTTAAGATCCAGTAAAAGGAAGATTAAAAAAAAAAGAATGAAATATAGAAAGACAGAAATTAAGAAAGGAAAGGAAGGAAGGAGAGAGAATATACTAGTTTTGAGTTTGAGTCAGTGCATTATGATTAAATTCAGTGCTTCAAATCTCATTCTCACACAGAGAACTAAGTTTTAAAGCCATCGTTGGTCACAGATGGCACACAATTTTGTTTTCCTGCCCTCAGCAGACCTCATTGTCTCCAGTGCTCTTAGGTCCAACTCTCCAGCCCCAAAGTGTTGATTCTCTAAGGAACACATTCCTCACCCTCTTACAGGTCTTTATCTGTATATTTACAGAAGCACAAACACAATAAACTGATAATCTTGCTGAATGATGACAGTTTAGCATGGCACTGTCCATCTCAGCTCTCTGAGCCCTCGTGGTGACATTTTGCCTTAGGTATAAGTTAACACACATTGCATAAGACACTATTGTTCCGTGTAATTTCAAAAATGCCAAGCATGGTCCAGCTAGGAGCTAGGATGAATAGCTGTTCATTTCTTCTTGCCCATTACTAAAAATGGTTCCCAAGGCTGGCTTGCTTAGCCACCCAAACCAGTCTTTCCAGAGAAAGCCTGGAGCAATCCCTCCAGTTCCACAGGCTATCTACCCCCATGGCTGGTCTGCAGATCTCCAGGGACCAATCTAAGATTTTGCCTTGTCTCTTGCCCACCTAAATCCTCGTAAATGGGAAACACCAGACAGCCTTAATATTTAATACCAGTCAGATTTGTATTGGTAAATCTCCAAAACCAATTTTCCCATGCAAAGAACACACAACTCAGTTGTGATATTTATAACGTGCACACCCCAGATTGGGCAGATACATCATTACACTACTCTATTCCCAATCTACGAGATCCCTTGCTACTTGTGGCTCCTCCAGGTCACGTGATTCTGCTCCATCTTCCACTTCCTCTTCCTCCATCTTGCCCTCTCTCAGTCCCTCTGTCTAGTCTTCCCCCCCCTCCTTCCTCTTTCTCTCCTTTTCTGAAATGTCCAGCCCCGCCTTTCTCTTCCACTGCCCAATCACAGGCTCTAGCCTTTAAAGTGGGGAGCGGGTTCACATGGAACCAACTGAGTATGTGATCTGTCCAGCACCTGGGGACAGGATTAGCATCAAAATGCAAACAGCACCAAAGCAATCAATCCACTGCACAGCTAGGCACAGTGGCCACCCTGTAACACCAGCCCTGAGGGGACCAACCTGGAGGAATCATGAGTTCAAGTCCAGCCTTAGCCTCAAAGTTAGATCACATCAACCATGAAGGGAAAAACTCTAAACAAGAGATAAGGACACAGGGGTAGGGCTTGGAGGGTATCAAACTTTTGATGCGGCCTTGGGTGGTGGCCCCATGAGTGTTCACCTGGGACCTGCACCACCCAAAGATTGACTGTCAACCTTGCTGTGGCCCTGAAAGATAGCTCACTGTAATATCCAATGCTGAAGAGAGTTCAGTGGTACAGCCTGTGCTTTGCCCTTGAAAATGCCCCCACCCTCACCCCTCACCCCAGCACCACAGGGGAAAATGTAGGATGTGAGTAGGAGAGGGGGCTTCTAGGAAGTCTGAGCTTTCTGTTAGAATTTTCTGTAATCCTAGAACTGCAAGTCCAGATAAAGGAAAGGGGCTGTTCTTAAAAAGAAAAAAACATGCAGTTCCGCCTAAAACATTTGCAGAGCCAGAAGCCGAGCTTAGGAGCCAACAGCCACCTTCTGCCGTTTCCAGACTCGGTTTCCCTTCTTCTCCAACGTGTGCACATTGCTCCTATATGTGCTCTGTAACAACTTTTTCTTGAAGAAACTTTGAGAAAGCCAGATCAGTTTCCTTATGTGTTCTTCCCTCTGTAGGATCCTCAGAAAACTCAGGCTTGGAGGTACCTGGTCAGAAGCTCTGAAGCCATTGGCTGTCCAGGCCTGGCCTATTTGCATAGCCCCGCCCTTCCCGGGAAATGGAAACTGAAAATCTTATTCCTAGTTTTGCCAGGCTGAAAGACCCAGGACTTGCAGGTCCCTATCATGGAGCAGGAACTCAGGAGCATCCCATCCTGGAAGCTCGACAAGTTCATAGAGGATTACCTCCTTCCGGACACCACCTTCAGTGCTAATGTCAAATTAGCCATCAATGTCGTGTGTGATTTCCTGAAGGAGAGATGCTTCCAAGGTGCTGCCCACCCAGTGAGGGTCTCCAAGGTGGTGAAGGTGAGCCCTCCTCAGTCAGAGCTGACCGAGATGGGGTGGGAGAGGATTCTCAGAAGTCAGGCTGCAGCCCTGATCCCTCTTCCTCAACTCTGATCACAGCTGGGTGGTGGGTTCTGCCCCCCATGCCCCACATCTGTACTGGAGAAGGAACCTCAGCTACAGTTAATGTTCCCCACTCCCAAGCCACATCCATTTCAGAATCAGGGAAACTGAGGCCCAGATTGGCAAAGCATTGCTGGAGGGTGGCAGGTCAGGGTTGGGGGCGGGGGGATCCAACCTTTGCACTGCTGTGTGGCGTAGGGTAACTTAACTACCTTCTCCACGCCCAGTGTTCTCAGTCCACACCCCGGGATGGCAAGGTCACATAGACTAAGTCAAATGTCACATAGACTAAGTCAAATGTGACACAGAGAACGGACCAGGACCCCGCCTGCTCTGTGACTAGATTAATGGACCCTCTCTGGGCTCAGTTCTGGGTCTTCAAATCGCATTTCATGACAACGGTACCTAACTCTCAGGCTCTGTGAAGGCTGCAGAAATGAAGTTCTTTTCTTGTTTTTAGATGATTTTATTTTTATATTTTTGGTTCTGAGTGGGGACTCTGTATGCATTAGTTCAGGATCCGTCAGGACTGAAGAGTGGGTGTCAGATCCCTTGGAGCTGCAGTTACAGAGGTGGCTTGAGCTGGCCTACTTGGGTGCTGGGAACTAAACAGAGGTCATCC